>PDGT01000090.1:494654-565103 GCA_003671415.1 Megathymus violae
TTGACTTAGCTTAGAAAACGTCGGACACTTTACTTTATGAGCAGAGTCCCTGGGCCGGGGATAACTATATGTCTTGGAGTGCATCGGACAGTAGTTATCCTGGGGGGACTCTGGGTCTAGGATATCCAATTGTCTTGGAGTGCATCGGACAATGGTTATCCTGTACAGAATTTGGGTTTGGGTTAACTGTGTCTTGGAGTGCATCGGACAAGTTTTCCCAGGGGGGACTCTGAGTCTGGGACAATTGTTTATCTTGGAGTGCATCAGATACGTTATCCTAGATGGTCGAGTCCCTTGGTTTGAGACAGGTGATTGACTTAGCTTAGAAAACGTCGGATACTTTACTTTATGAGCAGGGTCCCTGGGCCGGGGATAACTATATGTCTTGGAGTGCATGGACAGTAGTTATCCTGGGGGGGACTCTGGGTCCAGGATATCCAATTGTCTTGGAGTGCATCGGACAATGGTTATCCTGTACAGAATTTGGGTTTGGGTTAACTGTGTCTTGGAGTGCATCGGACAAGTTTTCCCAAGGGGGACTCTAAGTCTGGGATAATTGTTTATCTTGGAGTGCATCAGATACGTTATCCTAGATGGTCGGGTCCCTTGCTGTGAGATAGGGATTGACTTAGCTTAGAGAATGTCGGACACTTTCTCCCAGTGTGCTCGAAAACTTTACTTTGATGATTAGTCGTCCTGAAGTGATCATCAATCCCGATTAATACAATTTTGTAGGTGCTCGAGTCTGGTGAAATTCTGGTGTATATCGACGATGTTCTAAATTTTCGTTTTTGTACACGTAAATTGAGTATATCTGTATTGAGTATATCAAGGTTAGGTTAGGCCGAGTCAAGATAAAATTAAGCACTAATTGAATTCGCAGAACCTAAAAACGTAAAACAGTTCATGGTGCTCTGGAAGGGTGAATGACTCCAGAAGAATGCGCTGCTTTCTTCGATTGTGCAGACCAATCAAACGTCTCGTTCTGCTAAGGGGACCATCTGCTCCTGACGGGAACGTCAGGGTGTCAGGAGAGGCCGTGTTAGCAGCAAAGTGACGTCACATCCGTTAAGAAGAGGGGATGGCGGACAGTCACCGCCAAGCACCTATATAAGACGATGAGCGCTCGTCTTGACACACTTATATTAGTGGTGAACGTTTTAAGGGGAAACTCTGCCCGTTTGAATAGTCAATTCTGTTTCGTCTTATATTTGTTTAGAATTTATTTACAACAGTCTGCTTGATTTTCTATTTCGTGATTTATAAATTTCACCATTTAAAATACTCGTGATCTTAATGAATTTCTTATTTTTATTTATTTGGTCTCGTTTTTGCTAAGAATATATATATATATATATAAACACAAATACGAGCACGCGCGCACGCGCGGAAGAATGCACGCCGGACACAAACGTTAACTTAAAATAGTATTTAAGTTTTTCATTTTAAGCGATGTAAAAATCTTATGAGAAATAAAGATTCTTTAAACCGAATGCAAAAGTATTTATTTACAAATATCACACACGTAAACTTTTTTTTTAAATAAGAGTATAAAGTATTCAAAATCTACAGGTTTGTTTAACAGCTCTGCTATAATATAAATAATACTATAATATAAATAAGATAAATAAAGTCTATGTTTTACATAGTTTATAGAATACACAAACAAGTAAGGTGGATTTCAGTCAATAAACACAATTTATTGCCAAATTAGTTTTCAGTGTAAATGCGCAAAGTTTTTCCCAAGTAGTGACTCCCAACAAACCAGGCGATTTCCAGCACTAACCTGTAGTACATTAATTCAGTAAATACATACACTACGCCCTCGGCACAGGAGGTAGTTGTTGTGATTATAAACAGGGCCAGACATCCATCGCACAAAATGTATACTAATAAATGCAAGAGGAAAAACAAACCTTTTGGTTTGACTATATATGATGATTTGGTACATAGAGATTTTATTATCACACAAGCCACAGCCATCGGCACCGACGTTATGAACAGAACAGCAGTCACCCTAATCGCTGACGTGAATGTCTCGTCAGTATAAATCATATCTTCTAACACGATGAAACATTCTTGGGTCACATGTACCGTAGTTATCGCACTGAAACCGAATATGGTCAGGTCTTTTGCGCTGAACACTTCTTCTCTTTCAATGAAGAGGTACAAGTCAGTGAACATTTTGAGTGAAATGCATGCCGTCCACATTGGTACCGAAATCTCCAGGATAGACAGTAATTCCACGGTCAGCGAGCTGCAATATGCATTTTCGTTCTTTGTTTCCGGCTTCTCAATCAAATATGCATGTAAAATACTGAACATTATGTGCTTTAAATTTAAGGAGTCGTATACGCTGTTTTTCCTTTTCTCTGCTACATTGTTATAAATAATGAGCACGATTAGAATACCAAGTATGGCGATGGCAGAAATTATATGTGATTCACCGCTTCCAATGGTCTCATCTTCATAGTCATAGTCTGATGTGGTCACAGTTATGGACAAATCTGCGTCTTCACCTGTCACTGATGGTATATGGCTGTGCGTCGTGTACGAGGTACTCATTATAGTTTTGTTTCAAAATTGTGCAATGCTTCCACTGTCGAAGCAAACGTTCAACAAAGTACTATTACAAATAGCTATTGTCGAATTAAAAATGCTTTAACAAATTCATTAATGTAAAAATTGAAAATGTCATTATTTTAATTAACTGTGCCTATTTGATAAAGTTGGTGATAAATTAATAAAGTTCGTGATATCAATGTAATTAAATGTGTTTAAATTACCAAGTACTGGATTTATATTGTTGCATTGTTTTCATTAAGATTCATTTCATTAAGACGGGTGAAACAATTTTGACAGAATTTTTGTAAGTTTTTCGCGAAAAACAATGTTACTTTTAGTATTTGGTAGGGGGCGGGCGCGGATGGGTTGTTGCGAGACGAAACGAAACACATTTTAAATACTAGAATAACGTTGCGAAGTGGCACCAGTGAATCATATTTGGACTAAATAATCCTCGATGCGGTAAGCTGATACCGCGGTAATCGACCGGCGGCCATCGACTGCCATCGGCCGCCGGCTGAACGTTGGCGACGTTTAAATCGGTTCCGTATATTTTTTATAGAAGAAATCGTTATCATAGTACTATTATTTATTTTGTGCTAGCGCGGTCCATGTTGCAAAGTAATCATTCAAGTATTAGAGTTATATACACTTAACACTTGGAGTTTACAAAAAAATTTGAAAATTTACACTATCGGCCTTTACTAGGTATGAAATAATAACAGATTATTTTATTTAACTAACTAAGGTTATTAATTTTAACTGTGAAAGGAAGTTTGTCTATATTGACATCATCAATGCCCAGCGGAAATAAAGTAGTGGATGTCACTAAAAAAGAAATTTAAGTAACATAGGCAATACAGATTTATATCAAATTTCGTAATACTAGAATATAATAATGTATAAACAAAATAGATAAACAAAATATTTAGTCTTGTTAGAAATAGGGGATAAGAATTGATGAAACTTCTGTACTTTGGTATGTAAATATACAAAATGAACATCGAAATGTTTTTAAAAATTCCACCCCTGTTTAAGTAGAGGCAATAAATACATGCTTTAAAAAAATTGATATTTTTCTCACAGATGAATTCCTGTGATTTGGTATTTCGACTTTTTGTTAAAAATAAATATTCATAACCTTAGAGTGTTTCACAAAGTTAAACAAGGGGGGGGGGAATAAAAAAAATGTTATGGGTAAACGTAAACGTAGGTTTCCTGAAGCGAGGCAAAGGTGGGTTACTTGTTGTAACAATTGTGAGTACCTGCCGCTGTTCCCTGTTCTGTGATTGTTTACAAAGGACCTCTAAGTGTACATAATAAATTACTTATTCATCGTTATTAATATCCACCGGTCCCCGGTCTCCTCCCACGCCGGTGTCTGTTTAATCTGTGGACGCTCCGTCCGCGACCACGGAACCACGCATCGAGACAATGGGATTATCTCCCGGAATGCGCCTATCTCCAACCACGTGGGCTAAATGTTCGGCGACGCATTAACATTATTATAATATTGAAAGCGATCCGATATAACTAGTCTACAGTTGTTCTTAAGAGCTTTTATCGTTTATTTTTGTTTCTAATCAATCGATTTGTCCATGTTATGTTTGTTAGGACGGTAGCTCTGCCCGCACGGTCGGGCGGTACGTACTGTATCTGGCTTTGCAATTACAACTTTTGTACCGAGTACTCGGCAGTTAAATACATATCAATATATGAAGTAACGTGCGTCTTTGAAATACATTGTTATCAGTTGCCACACTAAGCACCAATCAGAATTTCAGTATAAATGAAATTAAGTTACCACTGTTAATTATGCGAGCCAAGTACAGGTTCTGAGAAATATCTCCTGGCGTAGTTTGGTTTGGTCAAGCGCTGGATATTTTCAGCCAATGGCCGACAAACGAGCTGACGGCCACGCAAGGGTATGTTGTCGCTGCTTCCCGCGAACATCATAGCATCAGGAATGATATCGACGCGATGTCGGTCTGACTGGATGTGTTAGGGTCTCTACTGCCTTTGAATCCAAGTCAACCTGGGTTCTATACCTACGATACTTGGTTCTATAAGGTTCTTAGTCTCTCTATCTATGTACCATTCTCTTTATAGAATCAGCTATGAAATGTTTTTTATAACATATCGGTTTCAGATTCAGTATCGGATTCAGTAACAGCTGGTTCGGCATTATCTTCTTGCCCGACAACGCTTCAGATGCCTTTAATGTTATATGTCTATGAACGGTGGAAACTAATCACCATTAGGTCCATGTGCTCATTTGTCGCTTAGTAACATAAAAGACCTGCAACTTAAACTAATTAACAATATGTGACGATGAATGATGTTGTAGAAGTACGTTGTTGGCTAAGCGACAGTGAAGCAGGTTCGTCGAAGGCAGGAGTCGTAAGCGCCTCGCGCGTCGCTCTACACCGAAACAGTTGCGCACATTATTGATATTAGAGTTATCAAACAAGGGGTCATTACCAGGGCGAGGGTTCGTGCGGGCCGCGGTTGCGTGCCAGATCCCGCGATACGCTCCCACCGGCCGTAATCGGTTTACTGGGCCTAGCTGCTTTGAGGGCCGGCCCGAGTCAATGGCTCTGGCGGGCAGTTTGGCCAACGAAACTAGTTGACCCAGTTCCGTATTTCCTACAAGGCAATGTGGATTGTAAATCAAGGGCTTCTAGCTCTGTTGGAAGCCTAGAAATAGTTACGTATGTTACGTACATGACAATAACAGGTTTCCAATTTTTTGTAATTTTACTGACAACACAAATGAGTAGTGAGTTTTTGAGTAATTTTTTATTATGAACAGTCTTTTCAATTTGTAATCGTTACAAAATTATCAGATCTTATTGAAAAACTATTGAAAACACAATTTCACCAAAGGAGCAGGCCGCGTAGGTTCAACAGGCATGATTTGACCCGTCAGGCATACCTTAAAATTATATATTCCCTATTAAATATGGAAAACTTTAATATATTTTTTTTTGATAGTGTAAGATCATTCAGTAGTTCATTGAAGACACACTAACACTAAATGAGACTGCGATGTTATTAAAGATTCTTTACAGTTACCCATAGAATATAGTAAATATGCAATTACTATCAGGTTGCATCTGCGTTTATTACTACCGTAGCAATACAACAAGTACTTGTAAGTAAATTTATGTTAGGTTAGGTTACGATGTATGCTAGGACGTCGAGGTTGGTCGATTATTAACGTTCCCTGGACTAGGTAAAATATTTATCAAACAGTTGATTAAAAATAACAATATAGTTCACTTTTTTTTCAACAATTACGAGGTGATTCTGCGTCAAATGCCGCCGCCGCCGATCCCTTGGTGCCGCGACCACGTTTGGTGACTTGCAAGCGACGCTTATTAGCGTACTCGGTTCCAATTCTAATGGCTTTACACTTAAAGCTCTCTTGTACAATCATTTTACCTATAAAAATTACTTTGATTGGTACGAAATAGCACCCGCTTCTTTTGACCACGTCATATGCAGATTTTGATAACCGCCGAGTAAATAACGACTACAAACTAGAGCCGTGCACGCTAGTCGCAACCGACGTGGCGATTATTGTATCTCACTTATAAAATCCACTCCTGATTTTTCGGTAAAATCAAAATTGTTAATCAAAGTATATTTGAATGTAATGGTTGAATAAAGTATTTATTATTCTTTCTTAATATAAAATGTTAAGCATGAAAAATTATAATGATGAATTATTATTTTTGTTAATGAATTATGTATATTATCAGCAGTAGCCTAGTGGTTTCAACGTAGGTCGTCCGCAGGGAGACGCGAGTTTCAATCTGGCACGCACCTTCAATTTCATATTATGTGCGTATCACCAATTAATTATCATTTGCTTCGGTGACGGAAATTTCACGAGGAAATCTGCACACCTAAGAGTTCTAAATAATATTTTGTAACGTATGTGAAATCAGTTAAGCGGCCAGCTTATCGATTATACAACCCTTCTAAATATTAGCCCAGCAGTGGGACAATACGGGTTGTAATGAAGATGATGATGATGAAATAAATGTAAATATGTCAGCAAGAAACAGACACGGAATCGTAGTGATGTCAAATAACTCTTGTAATCAATCTAAAATAGAACTACAGTGTTATTTGAGGTCATGAGGACATTCTTGGGGATTGACATGAAATATTACATTTGACGGTATAGCCGGCCTCAACAACCTTCTCGTCAAAACACGAGGTTATTTCACCTGGACTGATCCGACTGAGATTACTAAAAAATGTAACTTTGATTAAGTATTTTTACTGTACTGTAGTATTTTTACTGTAGTAGAATACTGGACACGGCAGCGAGAACTTGTAACAGTTTTCGCTTGGAAACTGGCCTACATTTCAAAATACATTCATGATTGTATTAAAGGACAGTCAGGAATTTATAGAAACAAAAAAGTTTTGTTCTCTATTTTCAACTATCAGCGGTGCAGCTTTAACCAATGCCGGCGTTCAGAAATAAAAGAATTTGCTTATGATTAACAATACAGTTTAAATATAATAGTTGTTTTATACAAAAACTAAATTAAACATTTTAAACATTACAACGCAATGCTATTAGTTAGTCAAAACATGACGTCACCGTTATATGTATGACTTCATGCCAAGATGATGTAGTACCGATGTAGAGTTGTTTTGAAATTATACGATCTATCGTATATTTTTAGTTTAAATACTAGTACATAAGTAGGGTTTTCCTGGAGTTTAATCAACGATACTTACAATTTACTATAGTATTTTTTCACACGAGTACAGTAAACTATATAGAAGTCCCAAAATGATATCCTGACTTCGAAAATCTTAAAAACATGTACATTGTGGCATACTGACATTACCACGATTCGACTCAAAGGAGCAACGTTTAAATTATCGAAATAATATTGAACTATTGAAGGTGAATTTGATCTTAGTGTTGACTTTACTATGAATTATATGTATATTTGCTCATTGCATTAATTAGTCAATAACGCCGGACATGCTGTATTGACGGTGGGGGCACGACTGGCTATACTACACAACTGTATGCAACTCGTTTAGATCTAGTTAATCTCTTGGGTTGGATGGTAGGTGGGTCCTATCTTGTCTGATAGTCATTGACATAAAAAATAATATTTCTCTAGACCTCTAAGCCGGAATTTAAGGATATTTTATTAACAGGCGACTCGTTCTCTTATAGAGGAACGTTGGTACGAGGGAAACCACACAATACCAATGGTTGGGGATTCTTGGTTACATCTCAACATTTAACTCACTCTGCACTCTGTTGAACAAGGCGCATGTAATAACAACCATACCGTGCTATTGCGGGATTTGAATCAATCTGTGTCTTTTTTAAATTACTCCGTTGAATCAGAAGCGACAACTATTGTTATTTCTGAGATTAAGACAGTATACAAATTTTAAAATTTGGCTCAAGAACACAGCCGTTACGGCGCCGCTCACTCCTATTAGTACAACCGATTAGTTCAACCGCTGAACTATTGAGAATTATCTTTCCCAGACAAAAAAGTAAAAGTAAATCCCTTGGGTCACCGCTGTGTCGGTGACATCTTTAGCGAGTAACACTGGTTCATAGGTGATGGTTATCACTTACCATCAGTCTGTCGACTTGTTAGTGGGCTTTAGGCTAAAAATACTTAGAATGTGCGTATGTTTAGTTATTATTCTTTTAGAATCAGCAAAGATATCACTGATGCGTTGTCGGCCAGGAATGGAGAGGAAAGTAAGAAAGAAAGCACTAACCCTCTAGCGCCCAGCCGGAACATGACGAGTCGTTTGGCGGCTGACTCAAGCAGGAGGGTGGTAGCTAGCCAGGCAGGCTTCACGGAAAGATAATAATACCAGTAATAATATTAATGACTTAATAATAATACTGAAAATATAATCCTTACGCGTAGTCCTACCATCGATCAGGCTGGCTTCTGTCGCCTCTTACGACACCTTGTCCTGCCAGCATGGGATTGGGGGGAGTATTCTAGGCCGCCCCTATACAGCCAAAACTAATATTCAACTACAGAGCTAAAGGTAATAACCAGCAAATAGAAATTATTTAAGTACATGAAATTGTTGACACACGGCATATCAACAAGTAAACATATACGTAAAAGAATACAATCAATACATAAATTTAAACCATGATTTTCCTTCACGAACGGTAATTAGACTTTACGAAGAGATCAAAATACAAAATACATTGGTTTTAATACAATGTATTTCTTATCCGGCGATTATATTTTTTCCCGAGTCAATATTTGATAACATTACCAACCAGCCATTTCACATGTACATTTTTAACGCATGACAAATTGAATAAACTCAATTGTTGACCAATTCTCTATCTTATATATCCGACCATAAAGTTTAGATTATGTTTATTCAATCATATTCTTGTATATTTTTGACGGGACGCGACAGACGGAAAATGACAAGGTGAGATATTCTTACTTTGGCAAATTTATATTTCCCTCCCGTAAACTTGAATATAAACCGTATATGTTTGACGTCCAAGTTGTTTTTTGATTGCGTTTGATTCCTCAGAAGCAAATGTACGTTTGTGCGAATCCCTCGAGGTTCGATGTTCGATAGATAAGATCGAATTGTCCCGCGACAGTTTAGACTCAGGTGTGGTCTTGCAGATTTTGTTTCTTATTTTTGAAATAAGACTCATCGAAGAAGCCATACTTTACTTTTTAAAATTAGTTTGTAAATACAATTGTATTATCCCTCGACACTGTATTATAAGTTGGGTCGCGTCATTAGAGACATCGTCAACACAAGTGCCAGATAAGTGATATCATATGAGTTTCTATTTAAGTTAACAACAAATTTAATGATGTATTGTGCCATGGTGCAAAACAATTTCTTTCTGAAACTAACTCCAACATAAGTTCCATAAATCAAAACTGGATGTACGCTTTTGTCACCTCCGTGTTATTACACCAATATAGCCGTGTTGTTACAACAGAACTAAGTGTCCCGCGACATGCACTCACTGTGAAAACGCCAGTCACGGCGACGCGGGCGACGGCACGCGGGGTGGCGCGACGCCCGCGACAAAGTTAATATCATTTTATTGGTCGCACATAGCCAAGCTTAGTCATCCTGACTATAGATTTAGTGTTGGTATTACACATTTCGCTCCTGCCTTTCAGTTCGTTGCTTCATCCGATTGATTCGATGTATACGATTTTCATGTTATGCTTCGTAATCGTATCGAATTTTTATGGTATTTTTAGGGTTCTGTGAATTCGGTGATGTGATGGAACTGTTAGACGTCGATTCTCATGTCTGTCTGTCACGCTCAGGTTTGTCGGAATGTACAGAATGGAAACAAATTGTAAGTAACAATGATGAATGTATAACGTGAATTTTGGTTTTGAGGATTTACATGGTCGAGGTAAATAGGAATTAGAAAACCTTTAAGTCAAGTGCGTTATATGATATATCAAATGAACGGGTTTCTTTTAGGGAATACGAATGTAATAAAATAAATAGTTGTTAGATATATGAAACTCTTATCTCTTGAATGTGTCACACTAAACACAAAATAAATATGGACATATTTATAGTGTAGAATTCGATTCGTACTATAGTTATTTTAAAGTTAAAGAAATTAAAATATCATAAAAAAGTTATTACGATCACGCGTGACAACTCATTTACGTTGCCAACAATAGGTAAGTGATAACGGGAAGAAAATAAAAGGGGTGTGTAGATCTGAAGATACATGAATACTACAGTCCATGGAACCGGCTCATGGATCAGTATCTTTTGGGGTTACCGTTGTTTTCGCTTTTTGTCGCCTTTGACATAGCCTTTCATATGTAGGTGACACGCAAGAAACAGATGGTGCGGTACGTAACTACACATCTACTCAAGTAAACCCAACGCATAACTCTCTCTCTCCACTCTTCCACGGGCTTGCAAAGCGGTCGACGGTAGAACAACCAAGTCAACACCGCGATGTGTACGTACTTAGGATACGTCTCATCACGGTACAATCTTTGTATGATTTCAATAGTTAGTTTTCGGATAATTTTTTTTCTGTTTTGTGATGCTCGACCACATGGAGACTACTGGACGATTTGCAACTTATAAACTGTCTTTTAACTTATTACTTTTTCTACATGTTAGACCAACTTTTTTTGTTATAATATAAAAGAAATATTTAATTTCAACTTAAGTGTTTATTAAATAGTGAAATTGGTATATTAGCTTTTAGTGCAGGTTATTCAAATGCTTTTCTCTTACTAACTTTTGCGTACAAGATATATATGAATGTATAATATGGATGGATCATTTTTAATTTCAACAGCCAACAAACCAGTGGACTGAAGGTCTGGTATGTGGTATGTGATACGGCCAATGGTTATAACACTAAAATCTTGAAAATCTATTTCTTAAATGGCTTTAGGACACTGTAACCGAAATGAAATGAAAACAAAAAACGCTAAAAGGTAGAAGGAAGGTGGTAACTAGTGAGGTCGGTAAATAACCTTACTATAAAAACGAGTACCTACTGTGGTGCAGAACCCGGGAACTTCAGCACGAGCGACTCCAATTGTTACTTATTCAGTAGTGTTTAAGAGCAGGCGAGATTGTCAACTCGCGTTCGGCGGCCATCCCGGCAGGCTGTTAAATATACAATGACAAAGTTGCAAAAGGTACCCTGTTAATTGATTATTTAACGAGCTATGAACAAACCGACCATAATATTAGATACATTGGGTTAGGAAAGTCACAGGAGATAATCTATGCTACTATATAAATTTGTAGTGTCTATCTGTCTGTACATTCCATTTTGTTGTCAAATTTCATGATAAATATCCGTTTTATGACGCACTGACATCAATTTACCATTTAGAATTTTTGCCTGTCTGTTTGTCTGTATGTGTTTGTCGCGTAATAACTCAACAATGGCTTGACCGATCGTAATGAAAATTGGTACATATTGAGGACACGTGATCGCACAGATGATAGGCTATATAACATATCAGTAAACCTAATGATGTCTAATCAAGACTAAAAATTAAAAAGTTAAAACAATCATGTTTATACAATAATTGAATAATCTTACATGTTATGTCGAAGTATTTTACTTAATTAAAGAGATTAAAGTGTAGAGCACGTCACTTTCGTGTAGAAAGTAAGGTTGTTATGTTTAGCTTGTTACTTATAATATTTAATGGTTTAAATTATATATCATACACAGCAGGTACATAATTGGGCAGTGTCTTAAATATGTTAATAACAGGTGACGCCGAGGTAAGACCGCGGGTGTGTCGTTTCATAAAGTTATCCTGTCATGTACGGGTGAGAAAATTTATTTACTTTTTCCTTTCTATAGATTACGATCAGTAGCATCAAAGATAAAAAAGAGGGGAGGGACGCGTTTAAACTCAAAAACTCTACATGGATATTTTTTTCCTTCAGTAATTTCAGACGGGATCATTTTAATAGACTGTAAGAACAAATATATTACATATAAATATAACGTAACGTTAATATAACCTCCTTTACAAAGTAGCAACTCACGCTCGGAGGCTGCGGACGCCGACGGCGGTCGAGCCTTTTACGGCTACCGTGTATAGTTACGGAGCAGCGATCAATTAATTATTTAATGAGCGCACTATTAACATTCCTGTGTTAACGGACGCGGTTTAGTGGGCCGTCTTGTTTGTAGTTTAGTTTGGTCAGGTTAAGCTATTGATATAGTTTCCACTGTTATTTTTCTTACCAAGCTTTATTGTTGTTAGCTGTTGTACAATAGAAGCAGATCGGTAGCGATAACAACTCGTATATAAATAATTCTTATGATTTACTTTAAATAAAAATTGTTCTTAATGACAGGGTATTTCAATCTATATTTTATCTTGCTAGATATCTTAGCACCCTAAACTAATATAACACTCGCTAGATGTTACATATTAATTTCATAGTTTGTTTAAACCAAAATAACAGAAAGTTATAAGGTTGTCACACCTGAAATTACTTAATACCTAATCTAGTTACGTCTAAAAGGTTCAGCGTTCTTTTGTGGGGCTGGAGTTCGTTTTTACAATAAGATTCCATAGTTTATAGGTGAGTTATTACCTGAGTATTGGAACTTATAAGCGACGCGTTAAAGCGCAGCTTATAGGTAAAGGATATTACGATATAGATGAATATGTTAACGACAAGGACGCATAGAGACAGTAGTATCGAAATCAGTTCCTGCAGATATAAACTTTTGTAATTGCCATGTGTTGTTTAAAAGATGCGCTGAAGAGTTTCTTTCGCGCTTTCTTCTCCTCGATGATAAAGCACCTTTTCGAAGCGGTAGTAGAAGCCAAAAATGACGTGCATAAGTGTATTTACAGAATATCTATATGATTTTGAATTTGAATTTAAATAGTCAGATCACAGCCATCGGCAGCGACCGCCGCTGGGCCGCGCCACCGTCCCGCTGACCCTGCGCCGCGACAGCGGGTCGCGTGCGGTACACGCAACTTTCTTTACTATTTAACAAATCCTCCTGTTGGGTGTTATCTTGTATGTTTTCGTAATGGCACGCGATTCGGGACGGGGTCATGCACTGTAAGTAAAATTTGGGACAAGTCGAAACGAGACTTCGGTCAGTGAGTCGATGAAAGTTGTTATAAGTAGGCACATGTAACTAGACGTATCTTTATAGACTTCTCGTGTGAGGCAAAATATATTCACATAACCCGGTATAAGGTAGGTTTTAATATATGTTTTCCAATTTCTCCCTCCGTATCAAAAATGTAAGTGCTTTCGAATCAGTCAATCGAATATTTTGGATTGGAGTCCAATACCCTAAAAATGATCGTCACTTACTTTCATCGCGGAAAATATTTTGTGAAGAAAAATGTTTCTAGTTCTATTTATCGAAATTATAACCGTTCTGTAGCGAAAAGCATCAATATATTTCCGCGTTATTTCCATTTTTCTGTGTGTCTCACGCGGAGAATTGGAAAGGAAAATAGATTTTTTTAAATGATTTTAAGGACTAACGAAAAAGCAGACGGGTCACCGGATGTTAAGCGGTCACCGTCGCTTATGGACATGCAGGTACAACCCGAGAGGGGTCACCAATGGATCGCCGGTCCTGAAGGAGAGCTCTTTTTATGCTGAATACTATACTATACCATACTAGTTGAACTGCAGAGTAGTCAACGGTAAGAAAGTTATGAGTAAAAATCGAGCTACTCTGTGCACGTAACTGAAGAAAAAAAAATCTATGTACATACATTAAATTCAAAAATGACACAGAACTATATGCTACAGTCAAAAAATATGTCAGCGCCACTTTGGTGGTAAATAACGATGTCGTGTGTGCTGAAACAAGCTACTATCATTCCGTATAAATGTCAGACCTATGTTCCTGACAACACAATGTAGGTAAGTACCAGCAATAGCGCGTTTCGTCGCCGCATCGTGGTACGATTTTGGTCCGTCTGAAGACCACCGAAGGATAATCCTCCTGTATCATATTAGTGTCTATTAATTAAAATTTATTTAACTAGCGTCAAGGTAACTGAAGGTAAAATAACTCATCTGAATATCGATTATATTTTCAACAAATTTCTTGTCAAATATTACCAGCGAAATATTATTAGGAATGAAGACGTACCCAACTGTGTTATTGTGTTATCGATTAAAAACATATTTTTAACGTAGCGATACAGTAATTATTATCACAAAATCTAATTCAAAACAATGATAACAAAATTATACGCATTACATAAGCACCTATGCAATAAACAACTAATTAAATGTTTACTCAAGAAAGGTAGATCTGCGAGTGACATTTTAACTAAATGTTTGACAATAACCTCATTTCCGTGCCTGTTAATTCGATATCAATAAATCAAAGATAATAAACAAATTTAAGACTGCTGATGCATTACACAACCAAATATGACGTCACTAGACCAGAGAACAAACATTTATCTGTTATATTTAAGTATGCCTCAGCCGATCGAACTCGGGGCCACGCTCGGCGCGCGGCTCGCTGTCCACTAAGCCACACGGTCACAGTGTGAAGGCTAAATGCAGTATGTTTCATAACACACGTACGTGCATCAAGTGTTATCTGTCCGTCTGTCCGTCTGTCCGTCCGACGTGACCCACCCGACGCGAAACGTTGCACAACTGAACCTCGACCTCCGGTCGGGGTGTGCCGTGGTAATGTTATCTATGTTTATTTTATTGTTTGTAAAATATATTTTCAATGCACATATTTTTAATGATATCTAAGCAAGTAATCAATTAGGTTACCGGGATCGATAATATTTGATCCTATCTTAAGTAATAACCTCGATCCGGATGCAGTTCGACAAACAAACGCGACCTTTACAAATCTCCGCAAAGAAGTATTGTATTTAACTTTTATCAGGCGCTGCATGTTACGCTCAATCTATTATTAAAGTTGTGAGTTTTTAGAAAGAAAGAAAGAAAAACATATTAATTCTGTTTTAATAATTGTACAGCATTGATAATTATATACAGTGTAAATAAAGACAAAAAAGGTTCGCATTCAAACGTTGGCGTGACGGAGACACGCCAAGTGCAATACATAGAATCAAACATATAAAATATTATCCAATTAACTTTTCACAGAACTTCTATACACAAATAATGTTTACCTCTTGTTCTACGGGAAAATCCATTTCCGGAGATGAAAAGAATACTAGATAATGTTATAAATAAGTCTAGTGTTTAGCGTGACACGTGTACAGATAGACAAACAAAATGTAAATATAATTAAAATTACAAAAACATATTTAAGGAACAGTTACAATTGTGTTCCTGAAAATTCACAAAGTTCAATCACGGATTTTGATAATTTAATTACGTAACTGAAATGCGGAATGTCATGTTGCATTCGGTAAAATTAATCCAATACGAAGTCGTCGTACAGAAATTGCCGAACATCTGAACTTTCGGCTGCTCAGTAGTCTTATGTGTGTATTCATCGGAATTTGATTTCAGTTTACAATAAACTGTTTAAAATATGCTACACCAATAAATACGGATGGATTTGTAAACGAACATGACATGAGTTGGACATAAATGCTCTTTATAGTTTATATTCGAGAAAACTACGTTTTACGCAAAGAAATAGTATCCGCTTTATTTTAAATTGATTTACAACTTTTTTAGTTATAGACGGATTGCAATGAAACAAATTTTAAGTTTTAAATGACGCTTACTGCAATATAATAGTTATAACCAGAACGAAATCGGTTCAACCGTTATTGAAATTAGCGCGAACAAACGCACAGAAAAATTCAAAGATTCTTAAAACTATTGTTTTGTGTTCTATTGCGTTAATAAAGACCCCTAATAATATTTTTTCTCACCTATCGTTCATGTACAGAAAGCGATCAGTTAGAATTTTATTAAATATATTGATTGGTGACCCGTCCTCGGGATTTTTACGTTGAGAAAAACGTAATCGCGCCCGAAATAAACGCTGGCCATTTTTACCGCGTGTATTATGATTTACTCTTGATGTCACACAACTAAACGTTCATTTGTAAAAATATGCACTGTAAATACTGTATGTAAACCCGTGCCGTATTTCGAGATTATCGCATTCAGGCAGAAAGGTAGAGAAATTTGTTTTATATCTGTTACATGGCTTATTATGGTCATCCGGAATAATGTACCTTTCAAATGGTAAAAGATTTTTTCAGATAGGTACCGCGGTTCCGGAGATTACATACACAGTAATAGATTCGACGACCACATAGGCCAGTTAGCAGTGACCTTGTCTGCCGAGCGAGGGGTCCCGAGTTCGATATGTGACAGATAAATGTTTGTTCTCGGGTCATGAGTGTTTGTGATGTCATATTTGTGTTGAATCCCAGTGCAGGGGTGTGAGTGTGTAAACGTTTATTTATTTATTTAATAGCCATATATTATTTAATTCTTAGGTCGGGATTGAAATCGGAAATATAAGATGCTCTTATCACATATTATATATATAAGTATCTATCTATATGTAATATTCGTAAAACAGTAGATTTTTAGAATTTTTGTCTGAATGTCTTATACTCAAGAACAGTAAAATTAATGGACCGATTTTAACGAAATTTGGTATGACAGTAAGTTATGCAATATGTTATGTATGTATATAAGCAATCAAAATTGCTTTTTACGGCGAAAGGCCCTCTCAGGCAAGCTCAGGCGCAAGCTGGATCGGGAGAGATAATAATTTGAATGTAATATTCAACAATTTTTTAATTACTCGATTACGTCGCGTCCCCCGTATATTTGGCTACGAACTATTGTTAGAACAAAACCAATATATTGTGTGAATATGGCCTCGTGTGCTACGTTATTCCTTTCTTAATGGATAAGCAAAGGTCGCACTCAGCGTGAACCACTGGTATACGTTCTATTACTGATATCGAGGAGTATCAAATCTCAGTCTATCATAAAGTTCCATGGTAAGGGTCAATAATTACAATACTTCTAAATATTTATGAGATGTGATGTCAAACGGCCGTAGGACGGGCGCCGCGGGAGAGGCGGCGACACATCTTCACAAATGTACGTCACTCTCGCAGCGCGGCGTCGGCTGTACTCCGCCACTTGGCGTTTGATGGCTCCGAGCCATAGACTAGGAACACTTAGAGACTTATAATATTTACCTACTGTTTTGAAAAATGATTTTTTAAAATTTTTACATTGTTCTTTTCTGTATGAAATCGACATTTTGATCTCTCTGTGCAAAAAAAATATTTTACGGCACGCTTTCTATTTTTTTTAATGGGCACTGTATTATAATAAGGAACTACAAATATTCAATTACATTAGTTACTTATTAAACTATTTATTCATAAGAACAAAACGTCTTAATGTCCCCCCTTGCCAATATATCTAACTCTGCAAGTGTCTGTCCGTTTCCAAACGATCCATAAAACGTTCATACTTCTCTGGAAAATGCCAAGAATTAATTTGTAAATGGTAAGCATTATCTCGTCCAAGGTAAATCACATTTATATGAGCAACTAGCGGCCCCGTTCGACTTCGTTTGGGTTGGACTATTAATTATCATTATTAAAAATTTAGTCTTTTTGTATTGATTAGAGATCATTAGGTTAACTAACATTTTATTTAGCCTAACATCCGCGCAATCACGTGTTCTAACATACCAATTTTCATTAAGATCGGTCGAGCCGAACTTGAGTTACACGACACTCTCAACAGGTTTATATAGTACTATAGACACATAGATATCATCTCACTGTTTCGATCATTGCTATTTGATATGGTTAGGAAATAAACGGGTTAAATATTTAAAAACGCGCTTCAGAACTAATGAGATGTAAAATAACCACGTCCTGCGTAATGTCATTGATGGGTTGTAACAAATGAGTCATGTGTCGCCAGCCAAGCATTGTACGTGCAGTATAAGGTCAATAGAGCTCTGTCCAGTCACTACTCTGTCCACTGAACGTCGGCAGCGGTGCCGGTGTCAAAGGTCACCTCCGCTAGCCGCACAACTAATAATTTGATAATTTCAACGTTTAAATATTACGTCTTCGTGTTTGTCTTGTAATATCGTTTACTAAATAGTTTGGTTATATAATAATATAACAGTGTATCTATAGCGCGAGTTCGACCAGCGCAATTAACACGTCACAATCACCTATTACATCACAAATTCATATAATTATTTATGGCAAGGAATTTTGAAATTATCAAGAATATAATATAAATATTATATCACATTTAAATGAATATCAACTTGTGCACGGAGGGCATTACCTTCACTGAGACAACTGCCCGTGTGTCTTGTTAGAAATAAATTGTTTTATAGTATAGTTGCATGCATTTAGCATTTTGAAAGTGCGAAGCTTACTTAAACAACTTTATCCACGTCTTCAGATCTTTTGATCAACGAATTTTCAATAAATTCTACGGCTATGCGACAAGTATTATGTACCGGATGAAATCAATTAATCGCTATTAGCTAACGACTATCATTCACCATCAGATCATGAGACAACAACTCATCGAGATCTGTCGTCGTGAATTTAGACGGCGCCGATCGTCCACCGCGAGGTGCGCTACCCGCTCGGTCCTGCGTCGAGTGGTCCGCGAGCGGCGGCGTCGGTGCGGCGTGGTCGGGGGTCTCCGGTGCTACGGTCCGACGGACGTGTTGTCGCGTGACACGTGACACGCGACTCTGGCGGTCGACGTTTCTGGTCGCACACTAGAACCAGTGCGCCGTGTATCAAGTAGCGAGGTGGGCCTTTGAAAACATTGTAAGAGAGTGAGAGTTTTAAGAGTTTGTGTATTTGCAAAAGGTAACGTGGAACGACGTTACCTATTTGAAAAGCCCTATATCATTTAAAAAGTAAAATATACCCTATGGATATAGGTTATAAATAATTTACCCGAAACGAAGTCCGGGCAGCCGCTAGTATCTATATAAAAATAGACAAAGACAATGTAGTTCAATACATTTCCGTGTTTGTAACGCTAACAAATGTGACACTGCTGCCGGGAATTATTCCGGCCGGGGCGCTCACCGCGCGGTGTGGACTGGACTAGAGGGTAGTCAGTGAACATTTATACCAATGATATAAATGTAACGGGACTGAATCTATATTGAATATCGTCTGCCTGTCTGTTTGTCTGAACACGAACAACACTAAATACACAGAACAAATTTAAATTATTCTCGATGTGTTCTAGTAACTTACGTGTAACTCATCTCTATATGTAGGGGTACTTTTCATGCCTGAAAATGGGTCTGTACCCGTGGAATTTTCCAAAGCAAAGCGTGGGGGAGTACTTATTACTTTATAACGTGTTCCATTCAGTCGCTGTGCTCTGATGCAATGGACGACATTGACCACTCACCATCAGCTGGGCCGTTAGTTTATTTACCGGTTGTAGTGGGTGACCAATGTGGTGGTCGGTGACGCCGTCCCCGCTAACTGACTTCGAGAGGTGTAGTGGAAGATGTGAATGAAACAACTCTTTTGCTTGTTGTTTACCAAGTGCTTGAGTGGTCTGGTTGATTTATTAGTCTTCTTCCTTCTCTCATATTTATACTCCCATACATTGACATATTTTTTTTTTCTTTAGCAACAACCTCTCACGTTCGCGTCGTATTGTGGTCGAGTACCAAAACAAATCTCGTGGTCTGACCACACACACACACACACACACACAGAGGTCGACATTCGTTATTCGACAATTAATTGGCTATGAATAATATTATCATAACAATCAATGTTCAGTAATAACGTATTGGTGTTGGTGAGAACCGCGGTGGTCCGGGTTCAAATACGTCTCCTTTAAATTTTTGTAATGTACGAATTTAGAGATATCATCGATTCAATAATCTCGGAGGAAACCTTCGTGAAGATTTCAATATACCTCTTTTTTATCGTAGAGATATTTTTAGTCTGTCCATATTTGCATTGGCCAGCGTGGCGACCTGGGTTTTAATTACAGCCCCACAGTTATCAATGTGTTAAAAAACGTGCGTCCGCATGTGTTGCTTGTTCCTGATATTGTGAACCATATTTTGTGTATAATAGGGGCGGCCTAGAATACTCACCTCAATCCCATGCTGGCAGAACGGGACGTCGGAAGACGCGATTAAAGTCAGCTTGCTCGTAGTAGGGCTTCGCGTAAGGATTGTATTATCAGTATTATTATTAAGTCACTAATATTATTAGTGGTATTATTAACATTCCGTGAAGCGCGCCTGGCTAGCTACCAGCGTCCTGCTAGAGTCAGCCGCCAAACGGCTCGTCGTGTTCCGGCGGGGGGTTTGGGAGCCACTTCTATCTTTCTTACCTTCTTCTCATTTCCTAGTCGACGATATCAGTGATAAGGTAATTTAGTAGAGTCTGGGTCACTAGCGCTGGCTGGCTCTCGCTTTGCTTATGAAAAGCCTAAACAATTGTTTATTGTTTTTTTCAACCGTTTTATACATCTTTCACGTATACCCCACGTGTGTGAATCACGCCGTTTATTATTCGTATTATATTATTCTTGATATTATTTTTTATAAAAATCTGTGTAGGTAGCTGTTTTTGTTATATCGTTTTGAGACAGACGACAGATACGTCTTATAATGCAGAGAGTGTTTATATTCATATACATTGTTATTCAGTGCTTGGACATGAGTTTAATATATTGGGTATATATCTATAAGTGATATAAGTGGACTCTGTAACTGTGAGTAGTAAATGAAACTCCTCCGGAGTTTCTTGCCGCTTCTTCCTCCGGGGCCACTCACGGTAGGGATTCGTTGAAGCGACCGCGTAATTTGACGTTCGGAAAGTGTTTGTAGAAATAAACTGTGAATAAAATTTTATTTCAACTCCAATTCCAAACCGACGTATGAACGGTACTGAGGGTAGGAGATACCTACCTACTTACAATCGAACCCTTTGGTCTGTGGATGTGCTTAACTATTCACCATACTTTAATTTTAAAGTGACTGTCAAATGAAACCCATGACTCATATTGTTATCCATACTTAATTATATTGTTAATGCGAAGGCAATTCAACTTGTGTTTCTGTTAAGCTTCCACGGCCAAACTGCTGTGCCGGTTGTGATGAAATTGAATATAGTGATAGTTTGAGACCTGGGGGATAAAATATGCCATTTGTTTGCAATTTTTTTTTTGTTAAACTTCAATGTTTTATAAAGAAAATCGTTAAAAAATATTTTTGAGCACCCACTGGTTAGCTGGTTAAAACTTAAGGTACATATAAAAATAGTATACCTGCTGAGGAAATTAAATTAATTACAATTACATCCGCGATGGTATTATGCCGCTGAATCCACGCGGACGCAATCGCGGGTAAAAGCTAGTGTACACATATATACCTAAGTATGTACCCTGACCCTAAGGTTATCTAAAAGAAATCATTTTTTACCTATCAAATCATCTGCTGTACCTAATTGTTCATTATCAGTTTTCTTGCTCCGGTGTACAATAAAGATTATGGATTATTATACGCTCTAAATTCCTTAATGATAAGCCGCGACAAACTCAGTGTACCGACTCACCGGCTGGCTTGGGAACGTTCCTCTTGACCTGCATCCACTTGTACGTGGGCACCGCGTGCGACGCGTGCGACGTGTGCGCCAGGTGCAGCTCGTCCCGCTGGTACTCGCGCACTCCGAACTCCTCCTTCGGCGCGTACGGGTCGAACTCGGCGCACGGCAGCGGCGAGCCCGCGTGGCCGTACTGCAGCGACGCCTCGTCCACGAAGTGCATGTTGTACTTCGTCTCCAGGTAATGGTTGTCCATCTTGTGCTCGTGCATGCGCATCTCCTCGTGCCGCGGCTCCTCCCTGTGCTTGAAGGTCTCCGGGTGCGGCGGCAGCAGCGGGTAGCTCTGCTGCAGCTCCCCGTAGTCCAGGTTCGTGTAGCACAGCCCGCCGTCCGTGCTGATGACCGGCGCCGGCTCCGGCTGCCCGTGGACGACCGGCTCGTAGTAGTGCGCGGCGGGCTCGTAGTACCCCTCGTGGTAGCCCTCGTACGGCGGCTGGTACCCGCCCTGCTGGTAGTACTCCGCGTTGTACCCGTTTTGCTGGTTGTTGTACATCCCGACGTCCATAGTCATCATGTTTGGTACCCGCTGTTCTTTTTTACGTCACACACATCACCACCCGGCGGGCGCGGCGTCCCGACCGCGATCCGAATTTAAATAACGTACCGTCCAGCGTTCCAAATTCAACGAGCCGCCGGCGTTTGTGTAATCGGCGCAGTATTTTTAAACCGCGGCCCGCGGGCGGAATACGTCGCGTTCGGATTCGAGCTACGGCCGGCGACCGGACGGAGTTCGCGTTCGAAATTCAAACGCAGGTACGACACGCTATCGATCGCCGCCCGCACGTCAGGTGAGCCGACGAACACTGATCGCGCTCGTGCACTACGATACAATTTTTCTCAACCGCACCTCACCTTCCCCGTCTCTGTCTAACGCTCACGACAGCGCGAACAGAAACGGAGACGGCGTTATCTGGGTGATGCAACCGATGATAAGGGGATAAGGAACGTGATTTTGGTGGAAAGACGCGATCCGCGGTCACAGCGTACGGTGTTACGACGTTCGTCGCGACTGCCGGAGCTCGGGGTATAGCCACCTGGAAACTTTTCGTAGCGAATGGGCGGAGCCCGGAGCGGTGGGCGGAGCTTTGGGGTGCGTCTTGGCCAATGGCGGGCGATGTTTTGATTCTCCATGTCGGATTGGTCGTATCGAGATAACAGTTGCGAATCTGTGAGGCTGGATGACGGTTGCGGATGTTTTTTTGTTCGGCGAGCGGCTGCGAATGGGCCGGCGGTCCGTTGGAACAGAGGAACGGTTCAATTTATCCCGTGACGTAAATCGATGCGAAGGTGCGAACGGCATTCTCTTTTTTGTTAAGCAGCTGCTATGTAACATTCTATTATTGTCGCCCTTTAGATGGCTTCATTGAGTAATGGCTTTTATAAGTTCGCGTGTTGACTGGTGCGTACCTACGCGTTTCGTTGCAGATTTAGGTATACGTCAGTTTACGTAGGTACCTACTGATGTTCCCAAACTACTGCGTTGTAAGGGAGATTTAGTGATCTACATAGTGGTTCAAACACCAAAGTTAATTGTAATACCTATATATCTTTCAATTCGTTTATTTTGTGTTCAAAAATAGCAGCATAAATAATTTACTACAAGCAAACTGCCTTTGCTTCGCTTCAGACTTTTGTCCGAGTTTCTATCGTTCTGTGAATTAGAGGTTCATACCTATTAATTCATAACTTGCTTATTTATCGGCGGAATAAAATGAAACAAACTTTAAATATTAAGTGATGCATACTGCAATACATTAGTGAAAACCGTAATGAAATCGATTAAACCGTTTCTGAGATCAGCGCAAACAAACGCACAGACGAACAAACAAAAATTCCAACGACTATTAGTTTGGGTCCCATTGCGTCAATAAGGAACCTTAATAGTAGTTTTCCTCATATCGCACCCTTAGAATGAAAGGGACTTAAATCAAAAATTGCATTTTATGAGAAATGATGAAGAAAGTTTTCAAAAATGTATTGTCTTGAGTAAATTTAAAGAGACTGATGTATGAGGTTTTCCCTTTTTCCCTTTCTCACTCATAATTCGGGCTCTTTTTCACCATGGGGTTTTAGAGTAGGCTTTTTTAAGTAAATTTATAGTAAAATCTGGAATTCCAGAAATTTTGAGTTAAGTCACTTTCATTCTAAAGGTGCGATATATTCATAATGTACAGAAAGCGATCAGTTAAATTTTGTTATATCTACCTAAAGATAGATAACCGGCCATGCTACAGAGCAGAACATCTAGACCCTGGACTCGGGGAAAAGGATATGAGATAATAACAGAAGCACTGTTTTACGGTGTCACTTATATAACAGAAATGACTTAAGTAAACAATTCCTTGAATATAAAGGTACCTATCACCATATTACAACGTAGTCATTCGAACTCTCATTGCAATGTCGACAGACCGAGAAATGTCCGCCAGCCAGAGGTTATCGAGTGTAGAAGTTACACTTCTTTACAGCTACGCGAGTAACGTAAGTCTACGTAAGTAACGTAAGCCTACGTAAGTAACGTAAGCCTACGTAAGTAACGTTAATTGATGAGGGCGAAGGTAATTATAATTAGTTACGACGCGGTTTGCGTGTTCGTTCATTGTGCGCACTGCACAGGACTGGAACAACTTGCCCGCGTCGGCGTTCCCTATTATGTGTGATGTGGGAGTCTTCAAGAGGAGAGTGAATAGACTGTTATAAGTTAGTGTGTTCAACATGTTGGTCTTCATCACCACTTACCACCAGGTGGCATTGTTGTCGAGCGTTAACTTATTTTATGGAAAAAAAAAATATTGAATATCTATATAGGTACGTTAATGTAAGCTCAGACATGTTAAGTGTTAGGTACGACGATCCTCTAACCCAGTCGATCGCGACAACGCTCGCAGGCGAGGGGTCCCGGGTCGATTCCCGGCCGGGCAGATTTTCATGTGACAGATAAATAGGTATTTGTTCCCGGGTCGTAGGTGTCTGTAATGTCATATCTGAGTGCGTCCACGCCAGCCGCAACGCGGGGCATCCTAGTGCGGGGTGTGTGTGTGTGTGAACGGACGCGTCTCGCCACTCGCCGATCTTCGTGTTGTGTCGGTTCCCGTGATGGGCCCTCCTTCAGGAATTCACTCAGTGTTAAGTGTAAGCAATTTCTGCAGTTATATTGGCAGTTTCGATTGTCAAACTCGTACAACGGTTGTGTCGCAGGCGACATCTCCTCGTGGTGTACCTACTCGGGTCCTGCCTGTCGGAGGCCACGGGCAAGGTCCGGACGCTCGGGGCACGACAGTACCAGCATTAAAAAGTATTAGTCATCGACCGTCACCACACTTGGCTACGGTAGTATTATAGTTATATTTGGGATCCTTAGATGTGGACTGTATTTTGGATGATGGAGATTGCAACCAGACCCGGTAGATGACGATTCTGTATTGGAGGACTTTGTCACATACACTGTTACAGATCAACAAAAGAGTAATGACAAAATGTTGCCAGCAACGACACAATGATTATTTGTTGGGTTGCCAACGGTTGGGGTGCCTACCTAGGTGTGTGTTTGTGTGTTCACAACAATCGTTACTAACGTTCTATGTGTCTACCGATTAAGTTTGAAATTAGGTTATAATTTTATACTTACATAATATTATGTCATGGTCAATATAACAAAAAATATGAGTTACAATTTTAAGAAAAAAAAAAATTGTTAGTTTATTTCATTATGACTCATTGCATAGGTACATGTCGAAACAAGCTTCGTTACGACTACCGGCTCCTGCTTGATTTGAAAGACTAGCATAGGTCGGCAGTCCTTTTTACCGATATTTCGGCCCAACAGGTACATATGGAGACACTCTCGTCGTGCCCGTGATCGACCATTGGATCGGAATATCGGTACAAAGACAACAATCGTGAGTACCCATTAGAGTTAAAAGATACCAGCACACACATACTCGTAAAAGAGGTAAGAGGCAGAGGTATGTATTTTTATTACCTGTAAATATTATTTTCTTTATGTCACTGCACGGTCGGGGTGCCCGCCGGCCTGCACCGATAGAGCTGGTCACGTGGGCTCGCACCGCTGCTTCCACGAATCCAAATTCAACATCATTTAACCATGTAGGCATTCTATAAATAAAGTTATGCACGACATTTTTCGCTTCTACCACCGTTTCCAAAAGGTGCTTTCACATTGAGGTGAAGAAACGGCGAAAGTAACTCCTGAGCACATCGTACGTATTCACTATGTTTTATTTGTTGCCAATATTTCGCTTTAGTTTTCGCCGTGACCACGATCCATGCAACTGGGTCGATATTGGCATTTTGTATGTAAATGGTGAAGCGTTTGTTCAGATCACACACACACCACCATCACCAGGTCCCCGTGACGCGAGCACGGGCGCCGATGTGAGTGTTGATCGAACACAGGACTGCTTCATACTGCTGTACCAACTCAGTATACTACCGGTATCTATTATTATCTTTCTATGAAGCCCGCCTGGCTAGCTACCAGCCTCCTGCTCGAGTCGGCCGCCAAACGACTCGAAGTGTCCCGGCCGTGTTCGTCGTTACCAACGTCCATGGGCGACATTGCCCACTTACCATCAGGTGGTTCGTCTGCTCGTTTGTCGGCTGTTGTTAACCTAGAAAAAAAAACATGAGAAATAAAGAAAATTTCACTAAAGACTAACCTAAGTAATGTCAATGTATGTATGTGGGTACTATCTGTACAGTTTGATGTAACATTGATGTTTAGGTAACTAACATTATGACTCTTCATATTAATAAGTTTCTATGACACTTTGACAACCTTGTAGCTCAGCAGGTAGTGACCCTGCCTGCCGACTGGGGTCACCGGGTTTGGTTCCCGGCCGGGGCTGATGTCCCGTGTGACGCATGAATGTTTGTTCTCGGGTCGTGGGTGCACGGCATCCGCAGCACACGGTCTGATAGTGCGAGTGAGTGTTTATCTATGTAACTCATTTACATCACTCACTCATACAAAAAATTGACTGTGAACGAGAAACTCATACTTCACATCGCAAGAGTTCAATAATATTGCCGCACCATACCACCCCGTAAGCTGATGTTATGTATTTTAGTTTTCATTGTCAGAGGCGAACGGGATCTTAGGTAAACTGAAGTTATTTCACATGTCCTCGTAAAGCGAATGAAACGTATCAACTACTAATGATTGCCATATGTGTTTGTATTACTGCAGATTTATGACAGGGATGTTATGGAGCTCGGTAACCGTAACCGCAACTATCGGATATTTGAATAAAAATATATCCGAAATTCAAACCGAATCCGATAAAAAAGTTTCGGATAATTTCGGATATATTTGCACAGTTTAAATAAAACACGTAATTACAGGTTTATCTACTCCGTTCTCATTTAGACAGTTTCAATTATTTAATTTTTAAAGCTTTTGTTTTTCCTGAGATTATAATAATACCAAGAAATAAAGTAAAACCTTGTAAATACATTATATATTTTTTTCTATGTCGTAAGAAATTACCCGATACAATCGAATAATCCGAAATAATTTCCTATCCGTAACGGTAATCGAAACCGTTAACGTATGATTCATATATCCGTATCCGAATGCAGAGCCGCAATTTCATATCCATAACATCCCTAATTTATAGTATGCTAAGTGTAACTCCGTCGTTAGCTGAGTCGTGCTTTAATAATAATAGATCTGAGCAAATAATAATATAGGTAACTATTTTTTAAAATAGCCAGAAAGGCAAACGAAAGCGCAGATGGACCGTCTGATGGCAAATGGCCACCGTCGCCTGGACAGAGGCAACACCAGAGGCATACCATCGCAACGCCGGCCGTGAAGCAACGCTCTTTATACGCTCAACAACTCACAAGGAAGCTCGTTCCACAATTTGCATGCGATATGAATGGAACTTCATCCTTCGGTAGGTGGTGTGATGATGGAAGGGTGACGTGGGCACCAGGTCGAACAGTTCTTCATAGCACCACCGTTGTAATACAGATAGAGTAGACAAAGGGAACTTTGTCTCTACTAGAGCTTACAATTTCAAATATCAACTACCTCATTACTTACTGCACCTTCTTGTCAATGTTAAAGCACGTTCATAAATGTATTTCAAATAAATGCGGTGGTACCAGAGAATACTCTCCGCATACACGCAAACTCACAATATTGCACTCTCTTGTTATAACATTAGTATATATTTATTGGTACGAATAAAGGCAGGTATATTCTCCAAAGCATACCTTCCAGCCCCTTACGGTGGAGCAATTCAACAATGTATAAAATACAGCAATAATAACCCTTCACCGCGCACTAACCCCCATCATTGATCATTTGATCAAACGAGTGCTTCCGTTGCGAGCTAGAGCGGGACGGGGTGCTGCGTTGCTATGTGGTTAGAGAGAGACGGCGTGCTGCAGTCGACAACTTAATTGAATACACGCCACGCTAGGGATGCGAAGTGTCGATAGATGCTATCGGCGATCGACTTGATAAATGGATGTTTGAAAGCGATTTATTTTAAGCCGTGCTGAAGAAAAAGATGCACTATATGTGTATAATGAGCTACCGTGTACAAATAAATTGAAAAATCGTTTCTATTTATTGACGTTTTTAAATTAAGACTCATCGCCGCATATAATGCATGTTCTTACAATTTTATATTTTATTTTAAGACTATCCATATCAATGTAAGGATATATTTGCTTTTCATTGTTTTTGTAAGCCTCTTACCGATTTCAAAATAATATAAAGGTACTTGGTGTTTATTTGTATCTGTACTTACTCGTTTATTGTTTATACAATGGTCAGACTTAATACCTAGTGGCACTCTCCGCCAGTCAACCCCTGGTGTTGGTTAGAATATGTTGATTTTACTCTTCGAACGAATGTTAGTACCAGCCGTAATTATACACGAAACTTACCGTCTGGGTAGCCATATTGTTTGCGTATCAGATTTGTTTTGATTAAAAGAACATGTATGTACAATATTTCTTCTTTATTGATACCTCTCGACAATTTTCTCCATTGATCAGTTATACTTGTTCAAAATATCAGGATTGTAAAGAATCATTATATAAGGACTCGGCCTGTTCATTGTCAAGTACAAAAAACGCGACTTTATCGCCTCAGTATTGACTCGTACATAGAAGACGGACACTTTAAATTTCACGTGACGCATTCCAAGGCAACTCCACGCCGACCGCCCAACACTAGCGCTATCATCTGTTACATCCAGGGCGTTATCTCTCGTCTGGAGTATTAACACGTCCAACCTCATTAAAATATTCCTCTACATGTTTATTTAGATCCACTCCAACATTATCCTTATTGTAGCGTACGTAAGGACGAGGGCGTGCGTCCGGTAAGTTTGCAGCGTCCGACTGTCGCCGGTGTGGTGATGTCGTCGTGATGCCCGATGAAAATTGGTCAGTCAAATGTTGACTTTAATGCTGGTATACTTTTTTGATGTCGCTGCGGCTCGTGTGTACAAACTACAGGTAACTGATTCGAATGAAAAGATATGAAAGAGCGCTGACCAATTATGGTTGTGATCATTAAGAAGGAGGAAGTTGGTTTCAACTCCATACAGAGATCATAAATTTCATATAAACTCCTGTGCCCAAGCTTGATTTCCCAAACGTTTGTCGTTCTTTCACTAAAATGATTCGAGATGTAGGTACAGTAGAAATCATTTGTTGTTCTCAGACAATCCCGTAGTCCTACTGGCAGGGCTCCTGTACGGATAAGTACATCGATACCTCATATAAAAGTGAACAACCTATGTATTGATGGAGTGCACTACCAACTACCGTACGAGACGGACGCGGCGAGTGCGAGTCGTTTAACTCAGCGATCGCAATAAAGCCGCTCAATTACTTTAACTCTACACTATCGACCTCTTCCGCAACTACATATTACTTAACGTACATTGCTAACTGCTACTGTACAGCCCCTCTCTACTGAGCAATGAGCCCCAGTTCAGGTTTCCGGCCAGATACACATTTATGTGAGACATGTTTGTGATACCTCATATGTATATCTCCATGATATCCACAGCATAAGAAATCTTAGCGGGGGTGTTTAAGTACAGTTCAATATTTATTCCACGAATTTTATTAATGTTTTTAATATTAAAATTATCATATATCATACATTTATCATTATAATTTATCATTAAATTGATGTTATTTGCTATCAAAATATAACTTTAATTTTAGGTATACGCTTTAGGACATAGTGTAAGTTACTTTTAAAAATACAATATTCTGATAATATCAAGCTTAAACACATATAAATACCATTGTCATAGATACAGTCATAAAACGATTAAATGTGATGTATTTCGACTATATCCAATTAAAATTCAAGTGACATGTCTAAGATAGCATTTAAAAACATGAATAAAAAAAACTTTCATTAGAAGCCTTCATTATATGATTCAGATTTAACTATAGCGGGTGCATTTCGTGCATCGTCGTTACATTATTGATAGGAGCACTAAACAGCGGTATACAATTGAATTGATCTCCCACGCACGAAGAGCGGATCCGTAACGTGTACACATGGAACATATCGCTTGAATCGTTGAACCATCATCAATGCATGAAAAAATTAGTGTTAACAGAAATTAAGAGACAAAAAATTAATAACAGCTGTTTTTTACTATATCCATCTTAGTGGCATAGATTTTATGAAGATAATTTTCTTTTATTATTATTTAATTTTATATTATTTAAGTCCGGGCTTCAGCTGCGCAGCAATATACAAGGTGACACGTACATTGTACATTTGGAGCGCCATCAGAATAATAATAAATATTGATGCATGACAATAACTTGTGGGTGCTTTTTGTGGTATCTAATGAATGTATTTTTTGTCCTCCGTTGAAACGCACGTCGCGCTCGTGTCGCCGAGAGACAAGCGCGTTTGAAAATTTGACAAGCTCGATGTCTCCGATATTAAATAAATCGGTTATTAACCGATAAAAAAGGCAAAACAAACTCGGCTAAAAGCGTTACGCGTCACCTACATCAACATTTCGAAAAAACTCACTGAACACGCTCACTCCATTATTAATCAAACGACGCGTCACAACACTATGATATGCTTATTCAATAATGACTAATAACCCTTTCAATTGTTCGTGCAAGCCAATTTGAACCTACAACTTAACAAATAAGATGTAAATTTCATTCGCTATTAAACATACATTTAAGACATTCAGGAATCGAGGTGGTCGTTGCTTAAACAAATCAATTTGAATTATGTTTTCAGGTGCACAAAATTGCTTTTCGACCGTAAGTTCCCCGGTTTAAATTTTCGATGCTCCGACACGAGCGTTCAAAACGATACTCTGTAGCTGGGGTTCAGCGTGTACTTTGGAACGGCGTGTGCATTTTTAATAATGTAAAATGATAGGGCATTGTTTTTGTGGTGGGTATGAAGACATCGGCTGTCACGGCCGCGGTCGCAGCGAGCGCGAGATAAAGGTCCTCTTTCGTTAACGTTCACTTTTTGTCGTCGACATCGCCGGCCGTTAAGTGGGAGCAAGATAATACGGTGCCGTCGTAATGCGTTCGGAAATCGAGAAAGCCTCATGGAAATCGAATTTTCTCGACGGCGGACTCCTGCGCTCGTACGGAGATGCTCGGTTGCTTCGACACGAATGCACAGCACACACACACATATAGAACTTGCCCCTGCGCACGGCCGGTCACAACTTACACACACAAACATAAGTAACACGTCACAAACACTCAAGCTCGAAGGTGAGAAACGCCTCGGTAAGAAGTCAAATCTGGAACTACCCGCAGACAGAATCACGAATTAACGGCCGATATCTGAAGCGAGTTGAGAGCAGAAACGAGACGGATGGAGCTCTGGGGAGCGCTCGAAGTCACGGTGCAGTATAGACGAGACTTATATACCTACCGTAGTTAAGAGGTGAGTAAGGACAAAATTTATTTTCGGTTTTTCTTTTCTTCCAAACGCGAAAAGCATATTACCATCTCTCTCGTATTCACCGAAGCAAAACCACATTGTATACAATACATCTGACCAGTCAACATTGCACATAGCAAGGAACGTATCAGTATTGATTATTTTTACCATCGGAATTATTCATCATGAAATAAACAAAGTATTCCTGTGCTCTATCATCGGCATTAAATTATATTTGGATGGTAAAAAACAGGAATTCATCGTAATCTTAATCGAATACTGAATTTTAATGTGGCGTCGCACGTGGGTGGAGCCTGTGGCCTGGCGCGCTACGTTAGTAATATACTTTTGCTCCAAGTCAAGTCCGCGTCGAGTTTATTTAAGACAAGCGACCTCACTTCGCCTCGGTTTAAAAGCAGCCGTGCAGCGTCAGAACTGTGGGATGAGAAACGCCAGTGCGATGGGAAACTTTCCAAAAGATAATTTGTAAGCTTTGAGCACGGCTTACACACGGCACGCAGTTTCGGACACGTTGGGCTCAAGAAATTGTATTGTATACCACAAAACTATACAAAAATATATAATCAATTCATTAGTTTTGGAGATCAATTGTTTTCTATCTTTACTATTGAATTACCTTAGGTATATTTTGTTAGACCAATATTATAAAGAGGGAGTGCGAATTTTATGATTTTGTATGGTTGAGAGGTTGTCTTCGGTACTACGGCACCTTCGAAAGGTGCATTATTCTGAATGGATATATGCTATAAGTAGGTACAAAATAAATTCTTTGGCTCTCTACGGTTCTGATACGGTTATTATCAATATGTAGACTAGTTACGAAAAGTTTACAAAACGCCGGATGATAATGAGCAACGTTTATTTTAGGTGCGATTCCTGCTTGCGAACGTAAATCTCAAATTTCTTGACGCCAAAAGCCAGAGCTAGTTACTAGTGTCGCTAGTGGAGTGGTGTGGTGACACCATTCTTACATATCATCTACAGCAATGTGTGTGATTAGCGTGTCGATCTTTCTGGAATGTTGGTTCAATCCGTATTAATTATTTTTTATGTACGTGAAACGAGTTGGATAAAACATTACAACGGGAGCCATGAGTGGTTCAGTGTTCGTGATTGCTTCATTGGGCGTGAACAAATAAACGTACTAGGTATTGGACAATTGCATCTGTGAAGGAATTCATGAGTGTTCTCGATGATGAATGGCTGAAACCAGTTCCGCGCAGGTTGCAACTTGCTTTGTAGGTACCATGTGTTGTTTTAAAGGATGCGCTGAGGGGTTGCTTTCGCTGTTTCTTCTCCTCAATGTTAAAGCACCTTTTCGAGACGATAGCAAAAAATGACGTGCATAAGTGTATTTACAGAATACCTGAATGATTAAATGATTTTGATGTGTTAAGTTTGCCAAACTTGGGCAGCGTGCCTGACATTCCCTGGATTGGCCACTCAGGTTACATATAACAGAAATTTTGTGAAGATATCCAAGGCCAACAGTGGGTTGCTATGATTTTTGATGTAGACAGGGGCTGAATTTAAATTCCGTACTCGAAGTACTTACTTTCTTCTCATTTCCTGGCTGACAACCCATCAGTGATATTTTTGGTCTAGCTAATGTCCATGAGCGACGGTGACCACTTACTATCAGGTGGGTCATCTGCGCATTTGTCAGCTATTAACATAAAAAACTAATAAACTGAAAAACACCACGCCTGTCAAGCAAACATCCCCGAGTTTGACGCCCACCTACAGCTGACAGTTACATGATAGAAAAAAATGTTCTCTCATGGATTGTACACCGTGAAACTGCAATTGTACATTGGATATAACTAAGGCCACTGCACTGGTAAAACTAGGCAACTATTTTTTTATTTTTTTCTATGTCATTAACTCAGGCTCGGCACCTACAAGCTTTCCATCAACCGACGTCAATGCCCCGCGCCTTCCCACGGTCATACGTTAAACTTACAATTTTATTACACCACACCGCTACTGTGTACTAGGCTGATAAACAATACACGTCTCTGATAACAACGACTAATATTTGTCTATTGATTCCTCTAAAACAATCAACTGCTTCCCACAGATAGTGTCACCGTACGTCTATGGTTAGTTATTTAGGGCAGCACAGATTATTAATGGCGCGGGACGTCATTACTTATAAATCATTGCTTTGATCCTCGATAAAAGTATCTTATGTAGTGCTAGTAAATAGTTCGTGTTGTCGCGCTATGTTAGTCCCGCGTTTAATTCCAGATTAATTATTAAATTAAATTATTAGAATAATGGTTATTTCATGTCACTTTAATTGACTTCCAATAGAGCTGAACCTATAGATTTGATTACACTAATAACTCACCGTTATGTTATGTGACAACACTACTCTGATTGTATTTGTACTGATATGAGACCAGAATTAGACGATAAGAAAAATATTTTTTCAATAAACAGGTAATCGAAGAATAGTTTTATAACACCAAGTATTTATTAAAGATTATATTTATAATCAAAATATCACGCAGGCTCATATTAAAGAATGCACATTACCACATTCATACCAATATTAGGATTTTCTATCGCACTTGTTATAGACATACATAAATGACACTTCAGAAACAACACACGAGAACACATTAATATAGAAGAGCCATAATAAACGAAGTCGGAATCTGTAGCTCGCCAAATTAATTTGTAATTACGTAGTACGTTTAAAATACATAAATCTTGTTAGGGCTCCGTTACAAGATTAAACTTTGCAACATAACCTCTAATAGTCTCCCAACTATTACCCTAGAACCGCCCCACCTTGAGGTGTCATGTCTGACAGTTGTCAAACTGACAGCGGGCGGTTGTCAGCCGTCGGTGATGGAACGCGATCAATTAACTGTGAACTAATTGACTTGACGGCTTGTTTAACTTGCGTGGTAGGCTTGAGAGTAATTATTTGTTGACGTTTTCTTCGAGGTAAATAAAAGTTGATAAAATATGTCGCAAGAGAAAATATTTTAAAATACAACAAAGCTAAATTGACTTCTATTTATATTGTTGGCATTTCATTTATTTATATTTATTATTATTTATCATATCTTTGTTATTTTTATTTTAATGTGGTTTTAGCATTGTCTTCAAATAATTTCTTCTTAATGTTACAAGTATAATACATACTTGTGTTATAGTACAATATGTTAGAGAATTGTCCATTGTACGTCCGGCGAAATATGTTAAGGATCAATAGTGTGTATTAATTAGATATAGGAACTACGAGCGATGGTATTTCCGTTTAGGCGTAAGAAAGGTTATATAGAACGCTGATACTCCGTTCTGCGGCAAAACAATTATTATCGATAACTTATTATTGCTAGTTCCTATTCCCATAGATAATATTGGTTCGTATTTAAGTTTACTGTTATTATTGTTAAACTACAATACACCGACAAATCATTGACAACATCGAACAATTAAGGGTCGATATTTAGGAGGGTGGTAGTTGCCTGGTTAATTAGGCATGTCAAAAAGGACTGCATGAGTACCGATGTCATTAATAATAGTCGCACGGAGTCCAACGACTTCCAAAGGAAAACACATTCGGCATTATCTCGTCCATTGTTTAGCCGGGTGCTAAGCAGCCTGTCTTAGATATTATGGTTGGTATAGAGGAACTAAGAAGGATTTAAGAAACCTATTATACCTACATAATACAAATAGCAGAGCTGCAAACGAGATTTATGCGTAATTGAGTTAAAATTAATTTCCGGCGTAGTCTGACAGTATCAACTTGTGATAAGAAACCTATTCCTCGTGTAATACTAATGGTGTATGTCGTGGAACGAAGCTACTTTATCTAACATTTCACGGTTTTAAGATTAGGCCGATTTACTCTGCTGGACGTAGGTAGGTACACATATTATAACATTACATGATACCATTACAAGATTATATATATATATTTTATCTGCGCTCCTATCGTATGTATGATATGCTACTGTGATAGGAAAGTCGATGTTGTGCACAAAAATATCATCCTATACTAATAATAATAAAATTCTAACTGATCGCTTTCTGTACATGAATGATATAATATGAACAAAAAAACCTTATTACTAGCCTTTATTAACGCAATAGAACCAAACACAATAGTTGTTAGAATTTTTTTCTGTTTTTCTGTGAGTTTGTTCCCGCGTATCTTAGAAACGGCTTAACCAATTTCGTTCTGGTTTTCATTAATGTATTGCAACGAGTGACGCTCATTCATCATTTCTTAAAGTTTGTTTCATTGCAATCCGTCCATAAATAAAAAAGTTATAAATTAATTTAAAATAATGTAAGGTGTAGTTCTCCTGAAGCGAAGCGAGGGCAGTTTACTAGTATTAAATAAAAAAAACAAAGTCTTCCCGGCTGCGGATTACGATAAGTGGCACGATAGAGAGATAGTCACCACAGCTCTGATTTGAGATGAGATATGTTCTGTTATTTGTTTTTGCCTTTATGGGTATTATCCACATAGATAAAACAAAATCAATATTCGCACGCTCGACTCGCTCCCCATGCTGCGCGTGCCATAGATAAATATAATAAAGACGTCAAAAGTGACATATATTCATAAATTTCAATACCTGAGCTTTATCTCGACATGTACTCTTAATTTCTTATAATTTACACCGCCTGTAGATCAGTTTGTAGGAACCGAATTTAAGTCCGGGTCATGGCAGACATCGGTGATAGAAATACGACAACGTTTTAATTAAATGCAACCACCAAACGACCCCATCTGGTTATCTATCTAACTTCGTGCAACAGACCTTTAACTTGAGTAAAACGGAACTACAGTTCAATTTTAATGACAACCTCGCCGTATAATGGAACGCAATGTAATCGTACTAAGGGCTCAATTTAAAGAGGAGCTGCTGATCGTAGGAAATTGACTTTCTATTTATTTAACTTTATATACCCGTATGTTACCTACGGTCTAACTCAATTGGTGGAGTTGGATAATATTTAATCAGTCGGGTGACCCAGACAATGACGTAAGACATTATAATTTAAGTAATGTTTTGAAATAATCGCAAGTATGTGATATACTTTCTTTCTTACCTTCTTCTCATTTCCTGGCCGACAACGAATCAGTGATACGTTTGATCTTGCTGATGTCCATGGGCGACGGTGACCACTCACCATCAGGTGGCTCGTCTGCTCGTTTGTCGGCTATTAACATAAAATATATATACCTATACATTTGATTTCGGATGTATCGGCGCTGCAAATTCGGAACGTTTTGAATAATCTAGGTCACATTGACGTATTTGTCTTTTATGTCAATAGACGACATAAAAGTAGCCAGAAGGTCATGGTAATTGGTCACGAGCAAGATCGTTGCCTGCCACGGTGGCGTCGGCAGACCCGGCTGCCACTGACTCTCCGGCAGTGCAACTGAAACACTTAAATTACTGCAATCTAGATTGGCTCGGGGTCAAGGACACGTGCGATCCCATAAATCCTAAGATTTATCGAGATAACTTGTTGTATAAAGGCCTCCAAAACTGAAAACCGAAAACGTAACGTAAACGATCGTTGCTACAGGAAACTGTCGCTTAGTACCTCCACAGAAATACAGAAGAAATTGAAGAATCGCGATTAAGTAAGGTCCACGACACAATAAGTTCCCATTTAGTGTTACCTTAGCGATAAGCGACGATAACAACATCGGTATCACACGTTATCACCGCGGTAGGTGCACCACTATCACTTACTGATTTTTACAACGTCTCTAATCTTATCCGTTAAGTCTATCTAAAAATAATCGTCAGGTCTTCCAACGCGGGCGCTCTACGTCAATACGAAGGTGAGCGTTTGCTGTGTTCGTGAATAACTATTAAATGCGATAAATATATGCTCGCACACCTCCGTGATGGGCCGTGAGGATACACCTTTGAAAAGACTGTCGACCGACAGGTTTTCTCCTGATATTTTCCGTTATCGAAGCATATAATAAGAATTCCAATCCATATCTAATTCATAGTTGTATGCGGCATTCCAACTGGAGTTCCCGTGAAGTCGATCGCACCTAGCCTACATGTCAAGTCGATGTAATGTCGCAGGAACAAAACATCATAAATATTAAATTACTTCAGATGTGAAAAACTCAGAAACACCGACAGAATTTTCATACTACAGATATACATTGTTTCTCGTGGTAAACCTGGCCACTGACCTCAAATACCATCTGAATCGTCGCTGCCCGAGGTTTTTCTAAAAAACAGGAGATACAGCATATATACGGAGATACAGGAGATACAGCATAGATACAGCATTTTTACTTGTTATCAAAGGCCGCGGGTGGAATATGAATTTGTGATACTCATGCAGGCTCCGTTATACACAGGAGAAGCCTACTGGACTCCAGACCCCCAGTAGACCATCTTAATCTTCGAAAATATAAATTGAGTGTTTCTTGTCTTCAGAAAATTAATTCAAAATATCGTGCACTTAAACTGCAGTCAGCTTTTGAATAAGGAAAACGAAGAGAATCAATTCTGGCATTATAGTATGTATGGGTAGTTAGGAATCTTTTTAATATGTAATCAAAAATACAAAGTAGCTAGGATGTACTTCCTCCCTCCAATTAAAACGTGGACGATAATGGACGCTTTTCTTTGTTCGCATATCCCTAAGCGATTCCTAGTTCGGTTAGAAGCCTAGAACTTACCAATTACGCAATAGGTAATCAACTTGTGCACGTCTGCCCACGGCAAAATAATCATGCAACGTCATAAGTTTAGTTCCCTTAGTAGTTAAATATCAGAAAACATACGACAATCCATATTTTAATCCATGTTTACGTACGAGTATTAAAATAGAAAGAAATAGAAAAACTACACGCGCCGATATGAACAATTCGGTTTCCCCGAACCACGGCGCGGCCCCGAGCGGAGGTGGAGAGCGGCGTGTTATCGAACCCTTATCTTTCACGGGTACCGGTACTACTGAACTGTTGGATTTCAGTATCAGAATGCACACAAATCATAAAAATCACATTTAGCTTGTATTGTTGTATCAGGCTTAACTTTGCTTGTTTTCTGACAATTGTAAGTGATGGATTGTTTAAATTCGTCGGTAATTGTATACTCATACGAACTATTACTCGCGAAATTTTATTGTCTTCAGTATTTTGCCGTATCTTTTTAAGCGGAACCCTTTCTCCCATTTTGGTTTGCAGCGTATCGGTAATGCCTTTGCTTGCATTAAATGTCTTAGGCATTCTGTATTATGAGGTAAACGTGAAGCCAGCATGATTGATTCTTCTAAATAGCTGTCACTCCAGAGTGACTACTGTTACTGTAGAGTAAACAAGAATTTATTTATTAAATACATTAATAATAGAAACAAAAAAAAAAGTAGAATGGAAACTAAAAATATTTTATTGTAATTTAAAATTGGACTTCCAACTTAATTACATTGCATTGCAATTCTGTCAAAACTACTTTCACGTCACAAGGTCGTAAGGTGCGTGTCGTAACAAATAGTTAAGGAGTAAAACAACAATAGACGTAACAAAATAATGCCTAGTCGACGGGAATAATTATTTTGAATTTAGAACGCTACTAATTATTAGCAATCTTAATTTCATCGGTTTATGAAACCTATAGAAACCCTTATATTTACTTAATATCGTTTGAAAATAATGTTATTAAAGAAATACTAATATGTGTATTTGACAATCTTGTTTAATAAGCTGTAACAACATGAAACACAGTTTACAAAAGTTATTTTTACGTAACAGTTTCAGAATGGATTCAAAAAAACAAAAATGGCTGGAACAAAGTATGCTATTTTAATTTTGTTGTAAAATTTGATAGTATTTGAATAATGTATGAATCTAATGCTTAATTTAGTTACAATGGTTATTTTTAGATATTGGATTTAGTAAAGTGAAACGAATTGAAAAAGTATTAATTGTTTTGGTGATGGGCTTCTACCTTCGTTATTTCATATTCCTCTCTACGATTAGAATTATGTCGACGAATCATTCGCTTGTAACAAGTATCGTGCACCGTGTTCGAACGTTACAATAACATGAAATGAAAAATTAAGTATATTAAATAAGGATATGATCAAGCCAGTCTCGGCGACCCCGTTGGACCAAAAAATTTTAAATCTAACTCACTTATACTATACCTAAACTTGAAAGTAATCTGGAACGTTGTTAAAATCTAAGTTGGCGATTAGCTGCAACAAACGAGTCAACGCCGTCTGACTTAGTAATAACTATCCGGTATCTGTGAATAGCGGCAACCGGTAGCCGAGCCGATAATCCCTTAATCCACAGATAGTTGGTCTATATTAGTTTACCCACGTGACGTCTGTTCAATCCGCTCTTATTACAATTTTGGACGCGCGAAGAGATAACAGATATTGTATCAGTTAGTTTGATATTTTGTTTTATTGGCAAGTCATCCAATAATTTCAATGACTTTATGGAATATTATTTTATCCTACGGTGTACTGTCTCTAACGTATGTTGGAATAATTGTTAGGGAGATTAATATCTCTTTGGCGTCAGTCGTTTTGGGAATAGGCAGTTATAGTTTCACTTCTGTTTATAACTGTCGGTTGTCGATCTGCTTCCCTGGACACAATACATTCAAGGTTAAAAAATAGCTATTATTTTAACCTACGATTTAGTTTAATTTTAAATAGATTACAATAATGCAAATTTATTTTTCTTATTCTTAAAAAAAAAACGAAATTATTCGGTTGACAAGTAATCTCAGACGGAATTAAATTATATAAACATGTACATTTGCTTACAGACACTAATCAAGTCTAAATTATATATGTAATATAAATCTAAGTTGTATAAAACATATAAAGGTTATTGTCCGTCATATTGCAAAACATTGCAACAAAGTCATTGAAATAATTAAATCAATATCGTATTAAAGTTCAGTAAAAATAAACAAAACGGATACTATCAATGTCGCCCGTAAAATGGCAGTGTCACCGAAAATAATATTTAAAAAAAGTTGATGCGACTGCTCAGCGTGTTTCACGACGGGAACTTAGAGCAAATTAATAAAAAATGTAATGGAGTTCGAATAGAGTTGAAATTCCTTCGATACACAAACGACGTCCACTCAATTAATATGAAAAAGTCCGTCTTGTCTCTCTAATTACGTAGTGATGGAGGCAGTTGACAAGCGAAGATAAACAAATAAGAATGTGACATTTTCCGGTTGGGAACAAAAAAGGTTTGTCGAAAAAGCATGCAATGTCAAGGGTGTTATCGAGATCGGAGTTGGGGGCTTTTGGCCTCGCCTCGCCGCTGTCCTGTGTCAATAATATTATCAATAGAAACAATAACTGATGTCAATTTTGAACTCAATTGCGTTATTTTAACTTATTTTGTCGTAGCGGCCCGGCTTCGCACGGGTGTACTTTATAGATAGTTTCCGCAGCGTATGCTCATATGAATCAGTCCCGTTGTAACGACGATTTGAATTCCTAAGTAACATTGTTGAGTAACTCTATGGTTGACAGTCAGTTCGTACTGGCAGTTTACGGAGAAGTGATATAATTCAAACAATAAACAAATCTTACAGATAGATACGCAGCTGGAAGCTTAAGCTTTGATGTGTTTGATATTTGTTGACAGACGCGCGGCGGCTGGCGGGTGACGTCGACGTCTAGGCGTTAATTTGATCGAGGCGGTCCGGGCGGTCAGTTCTAGGGGTCTGTGGTGAGCTGCAGAGGTTCGTGGGACACCTTTGTGGACAATGTTAATGTTACTGTTTTGTCTACCATAATTATAACCGACGCACAGTTATCGCAACGCCGGTCTGAGTGTTGTCTCACAATGACAAGGGTTAAGGCCACGGTCTGCCGCGCTGTCCAAGGGCGGGTTAGTAGACTTCGACTGTCGTATTGCTCTAATTGTAATTAATGTTAATTCTAATTAATATCTTTGTACAAAGAAAAAAAAATACGGTAAATGTTAAAACCTGATTTTGAGAGCCAGTGAAATTTAAACAATATTTTTTCGCAATGCATCTTAAAGTGTATAGATCTTTGACAAATAAGTATTCGATTAATAATTACAAGAAACAAAAACAGAATGTTTCTTTATTTACAACATGAATTTCACGCTATTTATAAAATTACAGATTATATGTTTAAGTAATGAAAAATATATGCAAAATAATCGAGCAGTACCAAAAGGATTATGAAGAACTGAATAGGATAGAATAATTGTCGACTATGGCCCTCTGCGTTCATATGCTGAGGACGGTGACGCAGCCATTAAAATAAATATATCCCGTGCAAGAAGAACAACAATGATACAGAATGATGGATACAGTCACATACGCACGCCATTATAAAACTTTACAACAGTAATAATTTAGTAACAATAAATTGGTCTCACTATCTTAGCTGTTATCAGTACCGTACAGACGATATCGTAAAAGGAATGGCTGTAATAATCTATGTGCTTTCCAATATTTTTACGTAGCTCATTGTAAATATCTGCTGCTTATTATAATTGTAACAGTAACTGAGGAAATTAGTTACGCATAGAATTATATGATCTTGGTAATAGAATAATTGACTATTTCTGAAAACTTCGTAAAACTATATTCAATTTTGAATGAAGCTACTTCTCCTACTTATGTAAAGGAAAATTTTCAGTATGTCTGTTCAACACATGACAGAATACTCCGTTCCTCAACAGATCATAGATTCAAGATTTCACCACATAAAACCGATTTTTTCGGAAATTCTTTCACTATTCAGGCTATACTACTTTGGAACTCCTTGCCATTAAATATCAGAAAGGCACCGTCAAAAAGTTCATTTAAAAGACAAGTCCGGCAGAACTATCTAAAACGGGCACCTTGAATTGAAATTATGTATAAATTATCTCTATTGAAATTATGACATCATTTATTTATTTTATGAATTAATCTGTACAATATATATATATTTATTTGCAATATATAACTATGTATTTGTGTTTATGCATATATAATTATATATGTGTATCTATATATATTTATGTATAATGTATATTCACGCCTACCACATCTTTTCACCAACGCCCACCGGTTGACTGGTAGAGAATGCCTTAAGGCATTAAGTCCGCCCATTATAACCCTTGGTAATAAGGCTTTATAATAAAGATTAAATAAATAAATAAATAAAATGTGCGGAATCAAAATTCCCGGGGATCGTTTCATTCGTATCACGGCTGTCTTGTAATTAATCTATGTGGTTTAGGATACTCTATGTCTAACAAGGTACGGTTACATGTCTCGCCCGTCTGTCTGTTCGTCCGCATAATTTAATTTTAATCCGTGTCATAACTAGAAACAAACAAGATTTAATGACATACTTTCAACTTTTACTTTCGATGATTAATTCGTCTTACATATTAACAAAATACTGATGTTGAGATGATGAAGATCATAGTTGAAGCTAAAAAAATACGGATATTAGGTAAAGGCGTATTGTGATGACCTCGCGGAGTACCTAATCACCTATTATCTGATATCGTTATTTGTTGTATTACATACAGTTATACGTGGGAGTCTTGGGAAGTCGCTTTTATAAGTTAGTGTGTTCAACATGTTCTTGTCTTCATCACCACTTACAGTCAGGTGGGATTGCTGTCGAGCATTAACTTATTTTATGTAAAAAAACATACATTACATTAGGAGGAAAATATCATATTGTACATAACCATGTACTTAAGATTTTAAATAGCTTGAATGTATTACATAGCTACATGGTTGTAAGTGACCGCATGAGTTAAACGTTCGTTGTAACCCTATCCAAGTGTGTGGTTTGATCGAATGTTTGTAGGTACACATTGAACATTGTAACATTAGCGTCGACCGCGCACTGCGCCCCCCGCGTGCCCGCGTCGCGCCTCATGCCTGTGGTCGGCCGTGTTTGATGAACATTTTTAAATATTCGTGACATTCAAGAACACTAAACTCGCTTCACCTGCCACCTTCGGATGTTTCCGATTGACTGTGTGTGTGTCGAACGTGACCGAAGGTTGGTGATATGAGATATCTATACGATACGAGTTCATTCTTCAGGAGTTAACGTTCACTCTTTAGATTGATTGTAAAATTTATCCTGTTATGCCTTCGGTGAACCTGCATATCTGAGAGTTCTCTATGTTATCTTAATCTCTCTGTTGGAGAGAGGACCAGAGCCCACCAGTCGGACAATGTGGGATGTAATGATGATAATGACGAATGTATATCTATGGAAAGTCAATGCAGTTCTGCTAAAATTCAATCGAACACGTCTCTCTTTTAAACTTGGACACATAATGCTGTTTCATTACATTAATATATCTAATAATAACAATGTTTTAAAAACATGGTAGGAATCAGCAAACATTCCACGAATGAAAAGGATACAGAAATCTCGACATTCTCGATGTACACAGAGATACACGAAACGCGAACTCCCTGAGGAATACGAACAATAACCCAACTTCTGCGTAGACAGGTAACCAGCAAAATGGTTAACGTGTCACACTGGTTTATGACTTGTATGTCTATAGGTATAAGGCACAGTACGGTTGACATAGTATTTTTTTAGACAAAGTGACGTCGGATTAGACACGCGCTGCGGGCTGGTGGTCAACGATTGTCTTTGACGACACTTAATTTTCACCAAACATTGGTTAGTAATGGGCTAACGTTCAGTGTACACAATTATAGTTCAGTAAGTAATATTTATGAGAAGCGCAGTTCTTAAATGATAATGAAGTATACATAACAGATAAATACATGCAGTGAACGGACGTACAATCCATGTGATGGATGGTTGCACTCCGTAGAGGATTGTAATCAATGCCGGGTTACATCATCGTCTCTGTCTGCTCTCTCGTCCCCGAAGGCTGGTCCTGAGGGTCAATCTGTAACGATTGATTTGTATGTACCTAAGTGTTGCCAGTATGTTAAGGGCTATTTCCCAACAATGTTTTGGCCACATCACATCCTATAGAACTTGCTATGGTCTAGAGCCCTACCATGAATTTAGATTACGATGTTCTAAAATATTTTTTCCCTACATCAGGTTACATCCAGACAACGAACAATTTACATTGACGAAAAAGGACAAACTCAAAATTTTGCCAAAATATGTTTAACTATTATCAATCATCTTTTACATTTAGTCAGTTCTCTGAGCTGTGACTTATATTTATTAATATGTTATTTTAATTATTAAGCGTGCAATTGCCAAAACTGAAGCGTCGAATTGTCGAGGTATTAACTTCACGGTAACATTATTAGGTGTGGTGTGTATATATTGATTATGGGAGATAAGATAGCGGCCCAGATATATTATCTATATTTTAGTAACATCCAAATATAGAAATAAAATTAAATGCACATACACATACTACTGTATTGTATTGATCTTAACGTAACTAAATTTTTTTATATTTATTTCACATTTATTTCACTCATATTCATTCATATTTATTTCACAGATTTAGATATTTTAATATGAATTAATGACTGATATAATTCATGAGAAATTTAAGTAATATCATAATTTTTTTCTTTCTTTAAAATATGGTTTAATGGGTTAATATGGGTTCAAAAAATGAATCGGAGAGCCATTTAAGCGGGTCCCTCGCTTGTACCTCACTCGGCTGTCCGACGGTCCTTTAGTCTTATAGATTTGCACCGTCGACAACCACTTACCATCAGGTGGCAGCTTGCTCTGTTGTCGGCTACTCACAAAAAAATTTAAGTCAATACGAACAATTGACTTGAACACGCGATGACATCAAACATAACTAAAGCTGGAATTAACCTTTCGTTCGTCGATTCTTTCGTTTCGTTCGAATTCGTCACATAAAGACTCAACCGGGGAATGAATAGCGTGCTGCTTCGCGGGACGAGAGAGTAGTCAATGTAGGTAAATTGATAAAGAATCGAGTTATCTGTACATAAGAGGATCAGAGACCAAAGTGATAACCAGTAGTTTATTTAATATAGAAACTGACCTTGGGTTGTTAAACCTCACCCGAGTAACGGGATATCTAGGTGTTGCAAAGATAAAACTGTTCGCTTTCCCGACAGGGCCGGAAATTGCATGCAGCACGCCCGCTCTCTCCACGCACGATAGCCGCCAGCTTCGAGGGGATGGTATGCTAATTTAAGCCATACTGACATGAAAAGGGAGAGGAATAAGAGTCGAGGAGTAAAAGTCGCACGGAGGAATGCTTCACAATATAATAATATGAACTTACGGAAAAATCTATTATTATTAAATGCCGTTTCGTAGTTACGTCTCATTAGTAATGGTTAATTGAGTATAATTCGTGGCACGAACTCTTATAAACACCGTCTTTACCTGTTTGGTAGCGGCACGCGGGGATTTCCGTACAGTGGTTGTAAAAGTGTAAGCATCCCGAAGGCTAATATTTGCACATTGTATTTCCAATGCAACACTGCACCAACGTTGCCTTAGCATAAGTCCACTATTTTCCCATTGCGCAAGGCCGCTTTGATCGATTCACTCGAAATCGTTGAATTTCAGTAAGCACCAGTCAGTAAGTCAGTGGGTCTAGGGTTTTGGAAGGTTGCAATTCTAGATACTTGTTATAGAAATACAGCAATACTGCTGTGAGGCAATTAGGTGTTTTGACTTGTATGGCCATTAGATCAGCCCTGGTTCCGTAGGAGTTTCCATTCGGTGTTTGCGGCTGACATTGTTATGCAAGCACCGTTGCGGTAAAATATTCTCTTCTCATCTGCGGACCTGAACAATTTCTCCTTGTAAGTACCAATTTATGCGACGATTATGCAGTGAAATTGTTTTAGTATCGCGTCGAACAATTTTATTTTGAATATGTGGTAATTATGGTACCGTTGTAAACTTTGAGCACTGTTGCGTGTCCATGTCTCGTCATGGAGTTGTGACAGGTCGGCGGGGTGCCTCGGAGACAACAATGTCAAAATGCCCACTGTTCCACTGTTGGGTTCATAGAACCGGTGTACCTTGGGGAGTTGGGAAGATATTTGAAAAGGAATTAAAAATAAAATTAGCTTCGACCTGTTATCCTACCCACGTTCTTTATTGATGTGAAGGTCTTTCTGATTCGAGAGCAACTTACCACAGACTGGACTAGTCATTACCATCGTCATAACCCACGTTGGTTTACAGGAATTGAATTTTGGTTTAAAGAAAGTGAATTAGAATGTTGATTGAAGTACAAGATTATTCTGGGGCGTAATTCCACTGCGAAGAATTGACAAGAAACTTCACTCTTATGCCAGTTATCTCGAAATTATCACCTGATATTTTGAGAAGAAAAGTATTGCGAGGTAAATGTTCTCAAAGGTGGACAACGCTTGCCGACCTCTGGCAACACCGCTCATTGTCATATGTCTACATTGACATTTTCATAGTTTTATACACGAACCCAAAATAAATGTTACGGGGTTAAGTATGTACATGTCGGCGTGGACAGTACCGCTGGCGTCTCGGCCAGACATCTCGGACGGATAATTGGTAATTCGAGCCGAGTATATAACGTTACTACATTAACATTATTCAAAATAATCGCAAATGAAACGTGTAACAGTCCCTAGCAGAGAACTACTAGTCTCTAGCACGGTTGATATACAAGTGAGACCTGCCATAGCCCCTGTGCCTTAGCTATGTTATAGCTACGGTGCTGCCATCACTCAGGTCACGTGCAGCGTTCCGTTTAGCAACTATATTAATGACTGTCACCAACATACATATAATGAATGTAGTTTTTTTTCATCAAACTAAAGCATGGTACGTAGTTGAATTTGGCTATGTCGATATATATATAGAAATCAAAACATTATTTTTAATATGCCTCCGTGTGTTTTATGTAACTCAACATTATCGTATCCTATTCACCCGGATCTTAACATTTTAGTTCAACGTTACTTTTATCATCAACATTATTAATAAGGATAAGTGTTGCAAAACGGATTTGAATTCGTAGAGGAATTGATAAAAGTTGGTATGCAAACTTATTGTTTTCTATAGTGTTATTAAAAGGTTGGTAAATTATATTTGGAATGTTTGTTTTAGTCACTAAAGTCGATTAGGATTAATAAAATCAATAAAATAGAATAAAACATGGTTTATAAAATTTATAACATAAAAATATTATAAAATGCCTGATAAAAAATGTCTACGTTCGTAGAACGCAATCAGGGACGAAATTCCTTTTGCAATTTTTTTTATTTCTGGAGATTACGATCGTTTACATATTTGTATCGTGAGGTAACAAAACCTTATGTCCCCATAATTTTAAAACTAAAAGCTTTATTTATCTCATTATTTTGCTCAAAATTGCCGCATTAAAAAACTTCCTTCTAGTTACTAACAATCCCGATGGACGCGGGACGCATTTGTGAGGAAAACGATTCCCAATTCGAAACCAGGTCAGGGGTAGTACTACACCTAATACTCTGTTATAAAAAATGCCCTCGTGTTATTAAATAACGATATCCATAATTTTTAAATTAATTATTTTATCTATGACATGCAGGTGCGATTACGATATAGGTAAATACTTGTACAGATTTGTTACTAAGGATATAGAAAAATTGATTAATTGCTAATACATTATGATACGGCTGACGGCCGAGATCGAAATCACAGATAGTTATTACGATAGAGGGATTAACGCCAACAAAACCACTGATTATATGGCAATGATTTTTATGTACTTAATTGATAAAGTGATTACGCAAAACGCTACCTGTTGTCGGTTGCAGGTGGCAGGTGGCAGGGTTGGGGACCGATTCCAGCTTATGATCGAGCATATTTCATTAAAACATTGTCGAAACGTAGGTATATCTATAACGAAAGAAACTCCCAAATATATTTTACAGTCATATAATTCCAAGTGGTTAGTTTTGCTATCTGTAAGCCAATGTTGTTAAATAATTGTCTACTCTAGCAGTAACATATTATATTGCGTGCGTGGTTTCGTTACCTTTTATCTTGTCATAACAAGTACGCCCCAGATGTGATCGAAAATCATATCTCCAATCCGATCGCAAACCGTCAGATACATAACTTGTATTGCACTTAAATTGCCTAATATTGGCATTTTGTTAACATTAAATCGCAGTGCGTTTCAAATAAATAGCTAATAATATATGTGTCATGTAATATGTTAATACTACTAGATGATACTGAAGTCCGAGACAACGTTGAATTTTATTTGTGACTAGCTGTGCCCGCGACTTCGTCCGCGTGGAATTTAACAAACAAGTTCTTTAGTAGAAGTAAAAGTAGCCTAAGTTACTCCTTATTACACCAGTTACCTGCCAGTGAAAGTCCCGTCAAAATCAGTCCAGCCGTTTCAGAGATTAGTCGGAACAAACAGGCAGACAGACAGACAAAAATTGTAAAAAATGTTATTTTGGTATATGTACCGTATATACATTCATATGCATGTAGTAAAAAGCGGTTATTTTAATATTACAAACAGACATTCCAATTTTATTTATTAGTATAGATTACAAACAGACACTCCAATTTTATTTATTAGTATAGATGACGAAAATAAGGTCAAACTGGATCTGACAAAAAATTGTCATTGACTCGTCGCTCAGGTTAGCCCCATACATTTGGAGCCTATTGATTCTGATATCCCTGACAAATTGCTAGGTAAGTTGACCGCATCCTCGTATCATAATTCATTTTGTGTGGGCGTGTCTGTAAAAATGTTCACATGTTACAATCTCAAACGGAAACATTACAGAGAACCAAGACTCGACGACGAAAGTGTTAGACTGGCACAAAATAAAAATAAATATAAAAATAATATTATTGTGACACTAGACATAATAGATTTCAATAATAAAAAATTCTTTAAAAAACAATAAATATAAGTTTTTCTTCTCAAGGGCTGTCCTGCAACAGGTTATGGGCCCAGTCCAGTCTGGTGGAGAAAAAGATTAAAACCCAATAAAAACTAAAAAGTAAAAATAAAACTAAAAAAAAAACGATGGAGAAATATGAAGAAATCTTAAACATACAGCGTCTGACTGATGAGAAGAGGTCAAAGATGATTACAGCATTAAAGATGCCCGTGTCCAAAAAATAATTATGACAACAATTGATAAAAAACATTTAGGCTTAATCATGAGCTGTACATGTGCCAAGGAAATGTTTAATAAATTATGCTCAATTTTTGAAAAGAGCAACGCACAGCAGAAGTGCTCTTTACTACAAGAATTTTTCTTATACCAATTCAATAAGGATAAAGATGTTACTTTCCACATTAGCACACTGGATAATATAGCCTTCCAGCTTAATACTCTTGGAGAAAAAATTAATAACGAGATGCTGATGTCAAAAGTGCTATCTACACTTACTGAAAAATTCAATAATTTTATTACCGCATGGGATTCCACACCACAAGGTGAGAAAACTTTAATAAATTTAACATCTAGACTTATAGTAGAAGAAAAAAGAGTATTGAATGTAGTTCAAGAAAATGATGCTATGGCTGCTTTTGGAGCATATAAATCTAAATTCAAAGGAAACTATAAAAATGAAAATTATAATAATAAAAAGAACCCTAATATGAAGTTATGTGTTAACTGTAAGACAACTAACCATAATACAGAGAACTGCTATTTTAATAAAAAACAATTCTGTTCTATATGCAAGAAAAATAGCCATACAGAGAAAAATTGTTACTTCAGGAAAAAGAAACAAGCATTTTTAACTGTTGCTAATATTAATCATATTGAAAATAATATAGAATTTGTCATTGATTCTGGTTGCACGTCTCACATGACAAATAATGAAAATATTTTGAAAAATGTTGCTAATGATACAACAGATATATATATTGCAAAAAAGGATGAAAAAATAACTTCTCAAAAGAAAGGTTCAATTGAAACAACAGACTGTATTTTTGAAAAAGTTTTATATGTACCAAATTTAGAAAGGAATTTATTATCAGTAAATTGTATTACGGAAAATAATGGAGTAGTTGTATTTGAAAAAGATGATGTGAAAATATTAAAAGGTGATGATATCATATTAAATGGAAAGAAAGATACCAATGGGTTATATACTATTAACGTAAAAAATACAGATACATCATTATTTTCATTAAAAAAAAAGAAACTGCGTTACATCTTCATATTAAAATGGGACATCCTGGTAAAGAGACTATGAAGAAGTTAATAAAAGCTGTCGAAGGAACATCTATCAATAATGCCGACAGATACCCTGACTGACATGTGTAAGGTCTGTATGAAAGCGAAACAAACAAGAAATCCGTTTAACAATACGAGAGAAAAAGCCAATAGAAAATTATAAATAATACATACGGATATTTGCGGACCTTTAACGCCTAAAACTTGGGATCAAAAATTTTATTTTTTAACAATTTTAGATGATTTTACACATTTTACAAAAACCTATCTTTTACAAAATGAATCTGAAGCTTGTGATATTATTATACAATATATAAAAGAATCAGAGCGAGAGTTAAAAGAAAAAGTATTTAAAATACGTTGTGATAATGGAGGAGAATATACAAGTAATAAAATTAAAAATTGGATGAAAACAAATGGAATTAAAATGGATTACACCATTCCTTATAGTCCACAATTAAATGGCAAAGCAGAACGGCTTAATAGAACTTTGCTAGAAAAAGCTAGAGCTTTATTATATCAGTCTGAACTCGTTTTAGAGTTATGGCGAGAAGCAATTTTAACTGCAACTTACTTAATAAATAGAACAGCGTATGAAATGATTGATAAAACGCCATATGAACTTTGGACTGGTAAAAAAGCAAATATTTCGAATGTTCAACCTTTTGGCTGTTCTTGCTACAGTAAAATATTAGGAGAATTAAGGAAACTTGAACCAAGGAGTGAAAAATTAATAATGGTTGGGTATGCACCAACTGGCTATAGATTATGGGATTCTGAAAATAGAAGGATCTTAATAAGAAGAGACGTAAAATTTGATAGAGTAAATGGTCATTCTGAATGTGTTATAAAACAGCAAGAAGCTATTAAAGTTATTGCATTTGAATAAGATAACAATAAAACCAGAATTAAAATAAGTAACAATAAAATAAAACAAAGTCAAGATGAAGAAAACTTTGATGTGTGAAGAATATTTTGATTCTGAGCTTAAGAATGAAGAAAGAGATGAAAGCAATAATAAGTTAGAAACGGAAAATAAAAATGTAGAAACAGTAGATAAGATGTTGGAAAAAGAAACCGATGTAGAAGAAAAATCCTCAGTAAAAACAAGGTCGGGAAGAATAGTAAAAAAGCCAGAAAAATACAATAATGAATATATAATGTTAAGTTACCAAGATGCTATTAATGGTCATGACAAAGATAAATGGATCGAGGCGGTGGATGAGGAAAAAAATTCATTGTTAAAAAATGAAACGTGGGAAATCGTAGAGGAAGTACCCGATAATAGAAAAATCTTGACAAGTAGATGGATATTTAAAATCAAAGACAAAGGAACATACAAAGCAAGACTTGTAATAAGAGGTTTTGAGCAAGAAAAAGACAGATTATTTTGAAACATATAGCCCAGTCATCAACAGTAGCCCTCTTAGATTATTATTTGTAATTGCACAAATTTTAAATTTAAACATATGTATGTTCGATATTAAAACGGCATTTCTGTACGGAACACTTGATGAGGAAATATACATGTATCCACCCGAGGGTATGGATATCAAAAAAGGTATTTGTAAACTAAAGAAGGCTCTATATGGTATGAAACAAGCCCCGTTAAGATGGAATAAAACATTAACAGCCTTTTTAAAATCTATTGGATTTATTCAGCTAAAAACAGAAGTATGTATATTTAAAAACGAGGATAACACACTATTTATGGGAATTTACGTAGATGATGGATTGATAATTGGAACAGATACACAAATAAAAGAAATTGCAAATAAAATTGAAAAAAGGTTTGAAAGTAAAATACAGACTAATTCAAGAAAATATGTAGGATTGGAAATTGAAAGAGGTAATGATTATTTAAAACTAAAACAAGAAAAAATGATTGATGATTTAATAATAAAATATAACCTAAATAATTCCAAAACTGTTTTAACGCCTATGGAAAATATTGTGGATGATGATAGTAATCTAAATACAACTTTCCCCTATCAAGAGTTATTGGGAAGTTTAACCTATTTGTCAAATAAAACTAGACCTGATATTAGCTTTGCTGTAAATTATTGTAGTAGAAGAACTGTAAACCCATCAGACAAAAATGTAGAGATGATTAAAAGAATTCTGAAATACTTAAAAGGGGCTAAAGAGAAAGGACTGGTTTATATCAGGGATAAAAGTAAAAACCTCAGTATTACAGGATATTGTGACTCCGATTATGCTGGAGACAAAGATACAAGGAGAAGCACTACAGGATATGCTATTTATTTTAATGGTTGTTTGATTAGTTGGTCTTCGAGAAAACAGCCTATTGTAGCACTTTCAACGACCGAAGCTGAATATATTGCTGCTGCAGAATGTACTAAAAAGTGTCTGTACCTGAAAAATGTATGTCAGGAATTACTGAATTCTAACGTTAGTATTATATTAAAAGTAGATAATCAAAGTGCCATTCAATTTATAAATAATGTTGTATTAAATAGACGATCTAAACATATTGATGTAAGATTTAAATTCATTAATGAGAGAGTTAATAATAAAGAGTTACCAATTGAGTATTGTCCTAGTGACAAACAAGTAGCTGATATTTTTACGAAACCGCTTAAGAAGATAAAATTTGACAGCTTTGTTGATAAAATTGTAAAATAATAACTTAATTATTTTAAAAGAATTTACGAGTTTACTTTTGATTATTTTGTTAACTTTGTCCGAATAATTTAATTTAAACTTTTCAGTTTTAATATATGTTTAATTGTTTATATAGGGGAATGTATAGATTTAGTTTTGTTTTTAATTTCATACTTTGTACCTAAAGTAATTTTAAATTGTATAGCAATTATAAAATTAAACGGGGATGTTAGACTGGCACAAAATAAAAATAAATATAAAAATAATATTATTGTGACACTAGACATAATAGATTTCAATAATAAAAAAATCTTTAAAAAACAATAAATATAAGTTTTTCTTCTCAAGGGCTGTCCTGCAACAGAAAGTTCATTATGTCACATGAATTTTTTCCCGATCGGTAGCCGATTACATTAGTTGTCATTAATTTTCATTGACTGACTCCTGAGCTTACTCGTCACTCTCTTTACGCTTGGTGAGTTCTGGGCGATCGGTGACCTACAGAGTCGTGGTCTAAGGCCCATAGCATTATACACTGAAGGAGGTTGTAGTAAGTATTCTCACGAAGCTATAATTGCTAAGTGCCATGGCGGCCGTCGGAGACAAAGTCTGCCGAATCGATCGATGAAACGTACAGCGATCCCATGATGCCCCATCGCTAAAGTGATGACAGTACGACGTTAGATCTACATACTTCCGACCAAACGTTACCTTTACTGACAACGTTGGTCATTCACCAGGAGCTAAACCGATCGATGGTGAACCACGTCATAGAGGATTAATCGTATTTAACTTATTGTAAGTAATAGATAACACTGACAGATTTGATCTCAAGGTTGGGTTGAGTGGTCACCAAAGGCAGATACAAAAAGTGATACGGTAACAATTTTCCTGTTCTTGATTTTATTTACCCACACTTCGTTTTGGGAAAAATACTCCTCGGTTTACTTACAGGACCTATAGCATAGCCTTATTAAGGTCATAAACTTAATTGCAATGCAAATGTATTGTTGGTAGGAGTTTGACATTTACGATACTAATTAAAAGTCTGAGTTCTCCATAAACGATTATAAAACGCTTGGTTACAAGTGACTCAGTTACAGATAGACAGACATTTCCACAGCTTTACCACAAGTATATCTATGAATACACAAACGTGAACCTATAACAAACCTTACACGGTCAAGTATACAGGAGACAAATCAAAAAATTTAATAAGATGACTAATTAATAGACGACGCAAATTGGTTGATTTGATAAGTATAACAACGCCTTCATACTTACTTATCATTTTACATTGACGCTCGTTACCTATTTAGGACATTATAATAAGGACAAATTTGTGATGATGATAAATTTGGGGAAAATAACATTAGATATAAGTAAGGCTATGATCCCATCAATGTTGACTGGTCATCAGAACCTGACACTTGTAGCTTACGTCTACGGAGTCTGTTCTAGACCTAAGAAAAATCTGTATGTTTAGTGTAATTCCATAGACGAGGTAGATTGTCATGATTGGCAAGCCAAGGTCAAGGCAGATGAGCTGAGGCGTAACGAGGTTCGCCCTAATAAATGGACTTCTCGGTTACTATCACTCAAAGTAAATGTCTACAAATGAGTCAGGTATCTGAGAGTTCTAATAACATTCTCAAAGCTGAATTAAGATTTTCAGATTTTCATTAGGTATCCGTTTGTATAGCGTGACGGGAACAATTTCTTTGTATTTGAAAGAAAAATACTATTGACATCCAAATTTAATGCGCAGTTACATTAAAAATATGTTGGCGCATTGATAAAGCCAAATTAATAAGAAGCATAGCAAGTGATTGTCGCGACTGACGAACGAAAGACATAATTCAAACCTCCGTCACACTAATCGGAGTTAACAAGATAAATATCGCGAACGTGCACTCGGGACAGTAAAAAGCAGACAGCGATATCAATGACGAGGGACGTCCTAAGCTAACAACATTAGTTGCTACAATGGGATTATGCACTCGGTAGCCGCCTCTCACAAACATAATGCTATTGTTGGCCAAAAATATTTGCGGTATTGTGTGACCGCGGATCGGATTGGGAGCTCGATATGTTTATTATTGATTGCTGCAGCGACCATGAAACATATTTAAGCATAAATTATTATTTTTTGTTTAAAAGCAAAGAAATAAAGCATCGATATATAAAATAAAAGCAAATTTAAGTAACACTTGTAGAAAATTGGTCTTGGAGATATATATTCTCACGAAAAATATCTAATTACGTATAAGTATTTACAAATTTTACTTTCTAGGAACTTTTTTATAAACTAACAATCCGTATATTATCCGTTTGGCAATTTCCTAAATAGCTTTTTTATTGTAATAAGTACTTACAGTTCAAAATTAAAGATTCTGGCTTTAGCAGTTTCGCCTGGGCGTTAAGGAATCAGCCAGTAAGATGATCATTGGTGGTTATAGACACGATCCCCATAAATAGTGAACGTGTAATTAACTTTAAGTCGACAGATTGAAGATATACACCATGGATGTTATGTAGCTCCGTTACCGTTATTCGATAAAAATGTTTCGGATAATTTCGGATAGGAGCAGAGTCCACACAAAACACGTTATGATAGGTTTTCGTCCGCCGATACGATACACTGGCCGCGTCGTTCTTAGTTTAGACAGGTTTTATTATTCCATTTTGAAGTCTACTACTTTTTTTGTGATTCTGATATCACATAATACCTAGAAATATAGTTAAATGTTGATAATACAATATATTATTTTTCCAAGTTGCAAATCATCGTATCTCATATCCATAAGCGTAACCGAAACCGGCAAAATATTATTCATATTTCCGTATCCGTATCCAGATCCGAAATTTCATATCCATAACATCCCTAATACACCCAATATATTTGATGAAGGTTTAGAGGCCGTATGGCCAAAACTAACCTCCGGTGGTGTTTAGTAGGTAGGCTGTCGGTGTATCGGGAGCCCCACATAACCAGCGCAGCCGGCCGAGCATTGGCAGGCATGAGCACTCACCACCCCCTCGGAGGTTAGCCGTAATCTCTTTGTCTGAGCGCAAAAAAAAAACAATATATTTGTCGCGACAATACTTCATAACATGTTAGAATTGGATAGGATCTAATTTTCATTTTTTAATACGACAATACTACAAAACGTCTTAACTACTGGGGGATTCTGACACCGAGGCTTTATATGTGTAAAATGAACACAGTAAACGGCAATACCACGATAGGGAACACGGGCGGTATTGCTCTAGACATATAAACAGGCGCTAGTGTTTTGGACCGTCTATGTGTATGTATGTAGGTATATCTGGAAATGAAATATTAATAGATATTATTAAATGGTAAGTGCTGATGAAATCTAAGATTTAGAACGCACTAACTTATAAAAGCTATCCACTTTCCTCTCAAACTTCCATATAATTTATACTGTTTAAGCATCATTGGAAGATAAACATCTAAACTATCAAATTAACTCTTTGATTAATTTTTCAAGTAGCTCAACGTTAAAATCCTCAGTCAAATTAGTCTACCAATATTTGCAGATTTAACTGAACCAGCTTTAAACGACCATACGAAGGGTCTAGCAAATGTGGGTACTAGATCTAATAAATAATATGACTTCCTATCCAAGTCATTTAATTTACAATAATCCAATTTTGTTTTTTATAATAGCTTGTCCATAGTTACAACGCCTGTAGTTAATAAACTGGCAACCGCGATTCACATCAAAACAAAGAGTTTGCTTGATGAATGATAAGGAGCGTATAGGCTTGGAGTCCAATACAGACCTTGGTTTTTTCTCGACAACAAATCAAATTATGCAAATCTCACACCGTTTATTGTAAGTAAGCTTCGCCCTACTTAATACATCGTGAGCTTTCTATGGTCGGAGATACGTGGTGGCCTAATGCCGAATGTTATGTATTCAAGACATCCAGTGAAACTCAACCACAGATGTGTAATCAGGCAATATACGTATGTGATGTATGTAGCAATTACACCCATAGGTACTGACAACGATCACACATGCAAGCCCCAAAGTGCTCCAAAGTTTAAAAAGTGCACCAATTATGATTAAATAAAATGCAATATCCTTTCGGTAAGAATAACAAATATTATGAATCAAATGTAAACTTTATATCTTTGGGATTTTAAATAAATATTATCATTACCGCTTGAATAACTGACCATGTGCATTTAGTATATAGCCGCATTACGTACAACTTATTGATAAAAGTACAACGCACTTAGCTTTTGGTCCGTCGTAGTTTACGAGTATTCTAAGAGATGGTTATGAATATTTAGTAGCTAGATTATTCAAAATTTTGTTTTCACGGCCATATCTATTAATTAACATATTAATTCGAAACGCTAAAGGTTTTATGTCGGCCAAAACCAAAATAATTTTATATAACGCTTTGGTTCGAAGTCACCTAGAGTTTGCATCGGTAGTTTGGGGTCCTCAGTTTATCACTTACTCGCAACGCATTGAAAGCATACAGCGTTCATTTACTAGATATCTTGCGTTCCATTCTTCTGGCATTTCCCACCGTAACACCTATAATGTTCGTCTCAAACACTTTGCAATGATGTCACTTTGTAACCGTCGCATATTACTTAATATAATGTTTCTAAAAAAAATAATTTCTGGTACCGTAAATTGTAATCACCTTCTTCAGTGCATTAATCTGAACATCCCATGCAACTATCCACGCCATCCTATTACTAAGATCTTTTACATCCCTGCCAGTAAAACAAACCTCTTAAAAAATTCTCCTCTATCAAAAATTTGCGCCGAATACAACCGGGTATGTGTATCTGATGACATTGACATTTTTCATGACCCATGCTTAAGTTTGAGAAAAAAGGTATCTGTGTACCTGCTCTCTAGCAGGTTCTTAAAATTTCTTAAAAAGTTGTCAAATTAGTTTATTATTATTATTAATCTGCTTACTATTTTTGTGTTTTTTTTTGTTTCTTAAATTCATATTTACAATAACATGTCTTAGATTATAAGAGAATGTTGTACACGTCTTTAATTGGCGTACATACCAGGCCTTAGTTTTACGTTAGATTGTATGCAAATGTATTGTGTGTTATGCTGTTGATGTGTCATAATAATTAAATAAATAAATAAACATCGACTCGTATACTACAAGTAACGTCTCGTAGTTACAAAACTTAGTAAATTTATAATGATACGGGCTCCGTATACCTTTAAAGATTTGGAGCTTCCAACGTCGTGTATTACTTCAATAGTGATCAACGATAAATCCCGCAACTGTTTAACATGCCCTTTAAACCTTAGAACCCTTGGCTTTCCAACTTGCAATCATTATTAGTTAGTAGGGTTACGCATACTTGGATAAGTTACGAGGACTTCAAATATTCAGAAATCTTCCTCCGGTATGGACGCGTATTCCTTCGTCATTTGTCATGGATACTGCGACGTATTGGAATAAATTGTTCGTTTAAATCTTTCTATCTGATTATAGTATGTATTAACTTTAATCAACTCAATAACAAATTGTCATAGGCTTTTAGTAAGTTAATGCGCATTACCATGTAAGGCTACATTGCCACTTATCGAATTACAATAAGTAAAAAACACACATACCGTATTGTAAAAGAATATATAAAAAAAATAAACATTATTTCTTATTTAAGCTTTATATTGTTCGAACTAGATGACTCTGTTCGTTGAAAAATGTGTTAAAAATAGAATTATTAATTCAAATTTAAATTTAAATGTTACTTCGGAGTTTCTCTTCCAAGTGTTTGAAACGTTTTCTTTCACCTTTGAATTCAGCTGTGGTTCTAAATTTGAATGAAATGTGAAACCAAACTTATTAAGTGTTCAAATATCTGGGTTATCATTGATATGAAATGTTGGCGGCTTACGACAGTGGAAGAGGAAACAACGTGGAATGCCATGACAGGGTTTCCTTTCTGTTCGAGGTCTCTCAGCATTGCAACACCTAGGTTAGTTCTCACCCGATCGATCCTGTTTTTCGATTAAAAGTTGTTAAAGAGGCACTTAACAAGCAGATTACTTATTGTGCAGTGTTCAGGCGCTTTAATGTTACGGTCGTGCATGTGTGACGGTGACCACTTACCATCAGGCGGTTCTGGTGTCGATCTGGTTTGTCGACTATTGAATTAAAACACCCAGTTCCAACTGGGTCAAGGAATTACTTAACAGAAATATTCAGCAAAAATGGTCGATCACGACGCGTAACTCTTACTTGCGTAATAACGCGTAACTTTCTCTTCGTTATTTTGATCATTTTGTTAATAATATTTGTCTTATCACTAAATGTGAAATATCAAGCGTCTGTGTGTCAGAAGGTCAATTAATAAATTAATTCATTTGACGATATATAAAAATATATTTTATTTCATAATATAAAACAGGTGTACAAGAATAAAGTTATGTATAAATTATGTTATATTTTCATAAAGATGGGCAGGTATATCAAATCAACCGAGAAGATAAATCGAAATCATTTTTATATGCTCTATGTATATCGTACAAATAAAACTCAATGTACTGTCATGTCACTGTAATATGAGAAAATAATTATCACCTTTTAATAGTAAAAAAAATTGAGTTACATAAATAAGTTTGCACCTAAAGTTTATCGGCATAATAGAAACCTAAATATAAAGATTTTATTTATAGATTAAATTTAAATTAAATTAATTAGGAAAAAATATTATCTAATTATATTATTTCAAATGTGGGGAATTCCATAACTATTGAGCATCCCAAGAGGGATCCCAAGAGATATTTACAATCTACGTATAGAAATCAAAGAAAAATTAAAGTCCGTTTTAAAACCATTCGACTCACTAGAGGTACATTAGACGGCGCCAATATCCAATTCCGCGTCAAAAGAATGATCGGATTAATTGATCTAGTGATCTTTGTAATGCCATTGCACTGGATAGTCTAATACTCAACGAACTGGTGGGATATAACTTTGTCACCGTCCCCACTTCACTGTTAGCTCCATCCGTTCAGACCGTTCTGTCCATCTACCGGTACGCATGATCGAAAAAGAAACGGAAATTAAACCGTCAAAAACATGCCTATTCAGTAAATTTTCAATTAACAGAATTAGTGGTTGAATCACTGAAGTTTAAAGAGCTTGTGATTTGAATCATTGTAGCTTAACGAATTTTCTCATGTAGTCGCGAGATATTGACGTCTGGACAGGTGAGGAGAGCGGTGTTAGATACGTTCTCAAATCTTGAACATATTGCAATGAGAATCGTTTGTCAACCCAACACTCGCCCTATAATATAAATTTAAAAATATTATTTTGTATCAAGTGACAACCCTACCGAAATGATGTAATGTCTCGACGGCGTCGACTTTACTCTTGACATCAAAAAGAATAGCCCACTGTAAGTTCCCACTCCGTGTTACGACTATGTACTGTAATCTACTGGTCATCGCCGTCCGTCCTCTCGACGGTAGCCCGGAAGCCCTGCTTGTCGTCCGCGGTGTACCTCACGGTGCGCTGCTTGCCGTCCGCGTCCATGAACGAGTAGAACCCGCGGACGACCCCGCCCTCCCGACTCTCATGAGCCGACTTGGAGTCCCCTGTGAGTTTGTCCTGGAATATTAACATACATTTGTATTAACGATCGATGTTAAATGGTAATACTAATGTGGAGCGAGACAAAAATATCTTTTGGATCTAGCGTTCTCACAACACCTCGCCTCGTTTTGGAAAACAGTATCAGTGCAATTTAGACTTGTGAAATAAAATTCTACGGTTTTGTAAGAAATACGTGTGTATTATGTATTGTTATTATTTATATCAAATAAATTCTCAATTTACCGCCATCGATTTCTTTTCTGATTCTGCAAAGGAAGAGAATGCTTTTAGCATTAATTCCGCCTTGTAACTTTACTGTATGTATGGTGGAAAAGTTTAGATAAATAATAAATAAATGTTAAGTATTATTTGTCTGCATCATAAAGATTACAGAGTTAAGAAGTCCAGGTGGTGCTGCTTTGCATCCCGACGATTCAGTTCTGATAAGGCAGGAATTGCTAATACTTCTTGAACATGAGTATACACCCTGGTGTAAACTGTTCAGTGAACACTGTAGCGTTATGATAAAAACGTTTTTACACGATATACTGATCTAAAATGAACTAATAATTGCCGAATCATGCAGTTATTTATTAGTACAGTAAATCGTGACAGTGCTTGGATAGTTCATTGTGGCCTTGAACGATTACATTTGTACAGGTACAAGCCTCTAACATTTAAACGTTTATTATGGTTGTTATTGTTCTGTGATCGCTACATTTAGATATAATTTATATTGTTACCTTAACTAGAATCGTATTAACATTAGGTAACGTTTGTAGTGAGCACTTAACCGCTTCAACGAATGCCGTCAAATAATGTTTCGGAAAACTTTTTGGTGGGATGAAAATAGGAAAGATCAGAATGGATAAGTGCAAAATATTTTTAAATTATCATTAACATATCAGGACGGTATTATGTCGCGTTACTGCCTATTACCCGTCATAGTTTCGGTAAGTGTGTAATTATTATCACTTCTCCTATCCCACAGCGGAGATTAGGTTTCCTCATAGAATCGAGTCACTCTCCACCACGATCAAGCTAGCCGGTTCGACAGTACACCTATGATGAATTACAGTGACATTGAGGTTGATTATAATGATTATGTCAAAAGCCTTGACTGGGCGCGGTTGGACACGGCTAGCACGACAACGGCAAAATGTCCAAATCAGTTTAACGGGTAGTTATAGGTACTTCAACGTACAAAGTTGTTGCTAATTATGTTGCTATTGTTAGAGTATACTTAACTAGTTACGTAGCAGTCGAAGGGTAAAGATAGTAAGCGTTCATATAGAAATGTAGCCTTGGAGTGCTGTCGTCTGTGGTCGAGATGAATGATCGTAACGTTCCGCGTATCAAGGCAGCGTTGCGCAAGCGCAAGTTCAACGCAAGGCCGCGCTACGCATGTTTAGAGAAATGTTGCTATTGGGCACAGAGTAACCGTACACAGAGGCGTACTATGATTTTAGAATCGCTTGTGAGCAATAGATTATATTAAAAACAATATGTAAAAACTAAACTACTTCAGGAATAGTTTAAGATAAACTAACAATATAATTATAAATCGATAAAATGGCTTAGGTAGACATGTTGAAAAACGGCATTTTCAGTTATTAGTGTAATAGAACAAATGATATAACGTAATGTCCGACAATTGTGGTTTTAGATGTCAAGTTATTTTCTTTAAAGAATTTAACTCGTGATTTCTCTGTGAGCGTAAACATACGTTAAAATATAACCATAATTTTGTTACCTACATAGTAACTAGTACATTCCATTCGGTGAACTGAATATAAATTCGTGTTTAGTTTTTGTACTCTGTTACGGTAATGGTGACGCGTGGCAGAGCCCGAATTCGGTATTCAGTCTCTGCTGTTATGAGTTCTATGATTTGTATGATGAGTTCATGATGAGTAACATATTTTTTTGTTTTATGATAAATGTGCAGACGATCCACGCGATTGTAAGTGGTCGCCGTTGTCGACAGACCTCCTTAAGACCAAAGGCCATATCAACTCGTTGCCGACTAAGAAGGTAGTGTAAACAACTTTTTTACCTGGATCTCCGACACTGCGATTGAAACACGTTTTAAATTATAGACAGTGGTAACTGAACACGCGAATAGATTAACCCTACCGTCGTGCTTGAGCATGTTTCACCATGAGCAGGGGGTGGAGACTGCAGTCCTACTCGATCCAGCATTACACCCATAATTTGCACTATTACCATCTTCCGAGCCATAGTTAATATACTTTGACAATTCATCGTCATATCGCATCATTTAATTAGAGGTGCATTCAGGATTAGAACTCGTCGTTCTACTGAGAGAAATATGTAGGTTTAAATTATTGGGTATCGTAACTGTGGGCAAATATTTAATGTTTGAACTATTACTATTTTAAGCTGCACATGTTTGAAAATAATTAATTATAGCATTGCAAATTTGAAAGTCATGGGAGGTCAAACATCGCTATTAAATTTAAATTTGAAATATGATCTTGACTTAAGCGGAATTATGGTGTTACCTTGGTACTACTGACTGGAATTACAACGCAGAAAAATCAAATCGATTCTGTTAAATGAGTCATTCAACTTTCATGAAATGATATATCTCGATTTTATGCTTATACCCGTATATCTCAGATGTTAATTTTACTGCGTGTATTTTCTTTTGTGTAGAGATTGGAGATAACGTCCGTATCGGACAGGATGCGGTGTCATCTATCGCCTTGCGCGTGATTAAAACTCTGCTATGTAGAGATAGTTCCGGACCTCGGCTTCATAAATTAATTACTGCAGCAGTTACGCACATCTCCGATACAGTTTTAGCATAGATACCACGAGCCGTTCACTCTAGCATACCGGCAGTTGGTGCCACGCACCAACTTGCTGCGCTCAAGTGTAGATTCTCAAGGAGATGTAATGTATGCGGTTTTATTGTTGTTTGTTCAATATTATTGTGCTATTTAACGAATAAGCGGTATCTATTATGATCCATGCCCGTGGTAGTCGGATAAACACGTTGTGATTACTTGCGACAGCTCGTCATGCTGGCGAAATTCATATTGCATGTCTTAGTACGTCATGTAAACATTTTGGAAAATTCTTTAACGCGATTTTTTCAAACTATATTTAAACAAACAGAAAGGTTTTGATATATCAAAACGAGGGATTATTATTTTTCTGCGAAAAATATTTATTAGCCCTAAAACTGCTACTCTATACGTCCGAGGCTTTCCATATTTGTACTAAACTTAACACCAAGTGCCTCCGTCTGGCTGAAGTCAACCGCGAAATGTGAGTCGCTTTTCCGGTACCAACTGTGTCACCGCGAGATTTAATTACAGACCGTGTGTTCCAGTGTGTCTTTCTGTTATGGTATTGTGATTCTTTCATCTTTACTTTGAAGAGTGCAAAGTAGATCAATAGTAATTTAATATGACAATCGGTGATTTCTGGCACTCTTAAGAGTGAAGTAATAGCTTCTAATGCCAACAAAGTAATCTGTGATAACAGGTCAAGTCTCTATTAAGATTATTTGCTCATAATAAGTAGTGAAATTTTATAAAAAAAAAACATATAAACAGGTATGTCTAAGTGGTGATTAAAACAATTTTTTTTACTCAATTATCTGGATTTTTTTATAGTCGGTAAGATGACTTCACTCAACAATTTCTTAAGATTAATAGTGTCTAGAATATTGTATAATGACAGTTAAATCATAGTTTATCTATCTATGCATATAGTAAAATTTTAATTGATCTCTTTCTGTATATGAAAAAAAACCATTATTAGGGGCCTATATTAACGCAATAGAACCCAAACCCATGGTTGTTACAATTTTTGTTAGTCGCTCTGTGCGTTTGTACGCGCTAATTATAGAAACGGCTTAACCGATTTCTTTATGGTTGTAACTTAATATTTGCATCTCGTTTCTTTTCAATCCGACCACAAAACTAAAAACTCATAAATTAATATATGTATCTCTAATTCAGAGAATGAGAAAAACCCAGCCGTAAAAATGCCGGTGCTACTTCAAAGCGGAAGGCGTAGTGACTAATATATGAAATATAATACATAAATATAAAAGGATATCATACGGCCGTTTAATATTTTTAAAGCAAGAACAATCATGTTACATGACTTCATCATTGTTTGCTGCAGACGTCCATGGGTTGCTGTGAACACACAACGTCAAGTTGACAGTGTACAACCCTACTTGTATGTCAATACGACCAGTGTCGTTACCTGAAATCAATAAGCAGTCTCTAATATGGTTATTACATCCGTTCGACGAGTCAGTGTTGAAATGATCCTCCCATGTTACACGGTATATCAAATGACTATGAAAATGTGGAAATTGGATCCTGCGACAAAACTATGTAAGTAATTTCTTGCAATACTCTCCGTATTCAGGTTACTAAGTGTATTTATTGACTACTTATGTGTAATGCGAATGAAATGTAATATGGGGTATATTTTAAGCGGTTGTTCTCCGTGGGGCCTTATAGCCCTGCGGCGGGTACCAAAGGTAAGTAATCGCTAAAATTAAGCAACTAAGGCCGCTGTTATGAGTTGGACGGACTGGTGCTTATGGTAAAACATCAGAATCGGTTCATTGGTCACGTTAACTTATTATGACAATGATAGTGTTTCGCTATTAGTGAAGGTCTTATCGCTTCCAGGCTTTTAACAACTCAACTTGGCCGCTAACCTGTCTCGATCAGCGCTATGGCATCGCATTAGAATACGCTCTGAATGTTATTGTTTGTTGGGAAGGTTAAAAAAAGTATAAGAAGCGGCTGGTTCGTATCCTAGGACTCCTTTAATTGATCTTAAGATCGTATGTACGTTTACCTTCTTTAATTAATGACAATATATATCAATTTACTGCCAATATTTCTTACTAACATACGTGTTTCCTGATCAAGTTTTAGGAGTAGTTTAATTGAAAAAAGTTACAAATGTGAAAGGAGAAAATTTTGTACACTGGGAAGTAAATTCCTTAATTAGGTCTTGTTTTTTTTCAAACTAGAAATCTCTTGGCTCCCAGTTGATAAATTCAGATTCTAATTGGTTAACTGTGTAATGATTTATGAGATGATACTTTCAGAATGTCAAAAGAACAATGATGTAATATTACGTTAATGTCATCGACGCGTGCGATGAAAACCTTACAAACAACGCAATTGAGTAGTGTGACATTTAGTTTACCTATGAAAACACTATAAAATTTTAATAATGTTAAATGTCAGAATGACTCTTTATCCGAGTGTAATAAGTACCACAACTGTTTTGAAGATACTTCTTAACAGTCGGTGGATGCAAATTGTAGTGTTGGGCAGCTAAAAAGCGATTTCACCGCCCTCTTATGGGCAGGAATGCGTCGGTGACGCCTGTATTCATTTCTTTCTATTAAAATACATAGAGAAGCTTCAGAAAAGTTGCTAATCATGTAGAAACGATACAGTTTTAGACCTTAAATTTTTAAGGCTTTGTTAGACCGAAAACTCTTCAAACAGTAAGAGTTATTGTGAAGCAACTTACTTAAACTCGTAGTAGCCGTCGTGTTGTAATAATTGTTTAATATTTTGTTTGCATTATCTATAATTGCTAATAAAAAAGCAGTAACAGTATCTGTCCATCCCTCAGTCTGTGCGTGTATCCGGTGAAAATCAATGAACAAATTTATATGACATTTAATTGATATAATTGCAACGAATATTATCTAGGATACTTTTGATTTTGGGGAAATGCATTTATTTCAACGTCAAACTAAATAAAACTTATTATGGACATTTTCTTAGGTGTAAGGCAAACAAGTTTGACTGCTTTTATGCCGTTGTAACGATAAATAAACATATTTCTTATTCATAGAACAGGAAAAACCGACGACTAAAGCGGTAAAATGGAGCGACATGAAATATAATAAACGTCCGATTAACTGTTAGGGTACTATTTAAACTTAAGAAGGTTTTTCAAAGCAAAGCCAGAGTCGGTTACTCGGAGGTTACTCGGAGCCTATATATATCACCAATGGGATGTCCAGTTAAATCATAGTAATGAACATATGAATTAACGTACGCACGAAAAAGTTTGACTTTAAGAGCGAAGTGATAATAAAATACGGGTATGTAATCTTTCTTAAGAAATAATATTTTGGAAGTCTTATTAAGACTTAACCATCACGAAATAACACCCACGTTGTCCATTAACACGTTTCTGCATTAGTTTCACGATCAGCTCCGACCCACCCGTCACTTTCTCCCGACGCCCGCTGCGAATACGACACAAGAAACATCCTATAACATATTGTCCGTGTGATGTACTGGACGAATGCTTTGTAGAATATAGTCCCATTTAAAACTGTCGCGTACTGACTCTCATATTGAGAAGGAATATAAAGAATAATAATACACTTTCCACATCGGTCAAGTCAAGTGAATGCATGGGAACCTTTGGATTGAATACATTAAGGACACTTTTCAACATATTTCGCTTCACCGCAGTAAATGTTTAATTTATAATAAGCTACATGAACCTTCGTAAATTTGGTGCGTTAATTGAACTCAAACTTGAGTAACGATTTAAGTTCAGACTGATCCTGTATGCAATTATACATTACATATTACAAAGCATAGGCAGATATTAGATTTAATATTTTTTTGCCACCATCTGAGCGATGAAGTATGATGGTAGGCAATATTTTGTATTGACTGTCGTTATGGTATATTTTCTTTATTATTTGCCAAATTGATCACATTTTTTTCTTGTTTACCTCTCGGCGTACATCTGTAATGTCAACTGTGAAAGAATACTGTTCAATACTAATTTTATTAATGCACAGTGTAACAGATCGTTTTGATTACAATTTTGTACTAAACACACCGGCAGAATTTGCGGAACATAAAAAAGGGATATTGTCAAATAGTTAATTTTATTAAAAAAAAAAAAATAATTAAACACGCAACAACGGCAACGAATTCATTTTAGTGCAGGATAATGCTCGGGCTCACAGTGCTCGCATAGTACAGGCATACCTAAACCGTGTTGGTGTAACGGTGATGGAGTGGCCAGCACGGTCCCCGGATATGAATCCAATGGAACATGTTTGGGACTTGCTAAAGAGGAGCGTCAAATCAAGAATGCCACCTCCCAACGATCTGGGCGAGTTGCGAAACGCATTACTTGAAGAATGGCAGAGGTTGCCCCAAGAAATCATCGACAGCATCATCCGCAGCATGCCCAGACGGATGGAAACCTTGGTCAGAGCACGGGGGGGAAACACTCGTTATTAAACATGCATTTAATTAATTGCGAACCGTCCGAAAGTTTTAAATTTTCAAATGTTTCTCTGTCATAACGATATCGAAGAAAAATGCATTTTGTTCAATTTGTTTTTTTTTTTCATTAAACTTTATGTATTGTGTTGCAAATTAATGTGAAAACATGTCAATTAAATTCATGTTTCGTGTTTAATTATTATTTGTTTAAAAATAAAATGAACTATTTGACAATATCCCTTTTTTATGTTTCGCTAATTCTGCCGGTGTGTGTACTTTTAAATCTACCGTATCTCTGTTAAAATACTCAATCACATACCATTACTATTTGTACCTGTAAATAGAGCTTTCTTAAGAATCAAATCAATAAAGTGCAATAAAAAACATAGTCAACTGAACGAAACAGTCACTGAAATATAATGAATAGTTAAATTTACAAAAAGTTCAAAAGTGATTATTATTTCTTTTGAATGTTGTAAATAGCCCACACAATAGCAGCACACTCACGATCAAGTGTCTGCTCGACGATCGGTAACAATGGCCCGAGTGCCCGTAGAAAGCCGATCGGATACTTCGCGCTCCGTTGACTGCGCTCAATGAATGTTGCAGCAACGCTTCCGATAGAATACCTGTCATTGTTGTTGCTTCATTTTGTTTTATTGGAATTAGCATTATAATTTACATTAAAAAATGTAATGTAGGTACCATGGTTTTATAACGGACTAAAAAGTCTAAAACGTGTTTTTTTTTACATTTTCATACACTGTCATCCACTTGTCAGCAATGGTCCAAATTTCAAGTGTCTAGCTAATCGGGAAGTTAGTTAAAAATCAATTGCAAAATTCCAACCGGACAGACATTCAAGAAAGCAAGTTAATAAAAAACATGGCATGGTAAAAACCGGTTGTTATCTTTCAACAAATATGTTAAACGCAGTTTTTTTTTCTTTTACATATAAGTTAGAAAGATGGGGTCAAAAGCACCAATTTACAATTGTTCTATTAGTTTTATATCTAGGGGATAGAAAGTTTTTTATGAAGTTCGCCCAAGTTCACTGCAGTAGTAAAAGATTAATTTAGAACACGATCGACGGCGTCGCTGTACCACAGAGGACCTGCGTCTTCCGACTTCACAGCCGTTGTCAATATTGACCTTTCGGTCACACACGGGCCACAATTCCAATAAGCCATTGATGGAAATTTAATATAAGGAAAATGAATTGTTGAACTTTGCGGTCGGTGACGGAGCGGGCCTCATTTAAATTAGCTAGTACCTAAGTGACTGCACTAAATGTGGAGATACTTTTTTTTGTTTTCGAGGGGGAAACCTTCAAAAGGTACCCGGAGCCGTGGAAGCGACGCTGGGTTATATGGGATTTTAACTGCACTAAAACCCCCCGGTGACTTTCTTCAGTGCTATGTAGAGGACTTAGGGATCTCCATACGAACGCAACCCGAGTCCTCTGAGCGCGGTGCCCCTGACGGGCTCTGCCCCCGAGGGACATACCCCGTCCCGCACCATCCGATCTTATCAAAGGTACGGCCACATATATCGTCGTCCTTCCCGGGGTTGCTAGCCGGAGGGTTCGAGATCCCACTCTTACCGCTCGCGACCCCGTAAGTCCCCTTTTAGTCGCCTCTTACGACAGGCATGGGATACCGTAGCTCGTATTCTGGTCCCGAGCCACAGGGGCAAAATGTGTAGATACCTATATTACAAAATGTAAATTTAGTTCGACTCAAGTATAAATAATTTTATATGACAGCCGAGATCCATTTGTTTACATGACACGATGATGAGGTAAACACAATCTACCTACACTTTACTAGATTGTGTTCTTATGGAGACTGAGAGAAGTATTCACAAAATTGGACGTGATGCAATTATGCTATTACGAGGAAGTACATCATCCTTTTGACGTGCATTTATTTTCTTGTATATATTTATTTATGTTGTAATACTTCTCAACTAGTTTATTTATTAAACGCATGTAAAGTTTATAGGCCAATATTGTGAGGCTTTGGTTTAAAATATTTCTCAAATTTAACGTA
>PDGT01000090.1:565352-587292 GCA_003671415.1 Megathymus violae
AACAGTATATATATATATATTATTAACTACCTAAGAATGTTTTTGGGAATTCATATCTGATTGTCTGGGCGTGCGTGTCTTACATTTAAATGAAAATGTATATCTTAGAACATGAGCCTACAACTCCTACGATGTTTTTCATATAGGATAATGGATCTATTTTAACTCAGTTTATGGCTCCATAAACCCATCCATAAAACGATAAAATAGGGTAAAACACTAAAAATATCTTCGTCACGTACCTACTACTCTGAACCCACTACATACGGTCTACTAACTCGCCAATAAACTTCAAGTATGTGAACTATTCAATTATAAATTGTAATTAAGTCTACTTGACATCACAAGAAACGTAGCAATTTTCACATTAGGTACAATAATGCGCAACAACCAGGCATTAAACCCGGAACCTCTCGCCGATGGAGGCCACTTTTTGTTAAATATTAACCACCATCGGAGCAGACAATTTACTTTTATTACTTTTAAATCCTGTAACAATCTACTAAGTTAGAATTGGTTTTTGTTCATCTATCAATCAACAATAACGATATCATATTTCTAATCTATATTAATTATTAAACTGTGGGCCGAATCTGTATGTACACTGTGTCATTTTAATGTTGTCTGTATATCTGGCTGTGTTGTTATTCTGTTACGGCAACACTTGAAAATCACGGATCATATCAAAATGATACCTATCGAGACAACACGTCGGTAACGTATCTGATATAAGATATCCACGGGCGTAATACCCTTATGTCCAGCTTGTTCCTTTGTCGTATCGTTTGTTTGAATAATTTGTAGATCTTCAACCAAATTGTTTTACTCAGGTTTACTTCAGATTTTGTTTGTCTATAATAAACGACCTTCGATGGAAAACTATTTTAGTTCTTGTTATGACTATAGCCATGCACAGACTACCTCATGGTGTGTGATCACAATTACCAATGCACGTTCTTTTCACAGGGCGCTTCACCGTTTCCTTGCCGATCAAGAAGGAAGTGGTGAACCTGCAATTTCACAAGATCGGTAGTAAGTGGCAAAGTGGTCCACGCTCCAGCTATCTCCAATAGGAACACCTTCTTCTCTTGGTCAGTGTGGTGCCCCACTAGCAGAGGAATTTGAATTGCCTATAGCAGTGATAGCCTAGTGGTTTGAACATAGGTCTCCCGTACGGGAGACGCGAGGTTGAATCCTGCACACACCTCTAATTTTTCAAATCATGTACGTATTATTAACATTTGATTCGCTGGAGAAAACATCGCGAGGAAACTTGCACATTTGAGAGTTTTTGATAATGTCCTCAAAGGTGTGTGAATTCTGCCACCCGCACTTAGCCAGCGTGGCAGTCTATAACCTGATCCCCCCTTCTCTTTCCGAGAGGAGACCAAGCAGCAGTGGGACAATATGGGTTGTAATGACGATGAAGAAGATGATGAATTGTCTTACTACTCTCATATTGTTTTGAACTGGCTGTGTTGCAGTACCTTCGAGCATCCAATAACACAACAATATTCATGACCTAACAGTCACTGAATTGTTTATTAGGTATTGTTTGTTTCAATAACAATTCACGTCGTTACCTCTGTTAACATTTGCTTTGGAATTTGTTTTGTATTGAGATCATGTAAGTATAAGACCAATGAGTAACGTATACAACTGTATCAATACAAGTGGGAGAAAGTGCTGTATACATTGTCTACTTAACATAATTGACTCGCCACGTCTGTCGTCCCCCTCGTTCACAAGTACACTTAGTAGTCTGCACTACACTAGCGTCCGTTGCGAAGTGCACTAATACTCAGTTATATATCGGAGTCGTTCCATATTCGTTTCATTCCTGTAACCTTCAACGAGATATGTTCCAGTAGATATTTGGCAATCCAAATACATTAACGTAATATAATCCATAATAATACAAACGAAGATTATAACAGGTCATGCCAGTAAGACAGTTTGTATGGGTCGGAGGTGATCGAGACAGTTCAATTCCGGACACGGTGAGGAGTTTGAGATTTCAGGGGTCACGGTAAGCCATCCATCGCGCCTGACTTTCTTAAATGGCAATCGTTAATCTATATCGAAAGGGTTTGAGCTTTGTTCGAGTTATTATTTATTAATTTACGAAGCTAAACACGCTCTTCGCAGTAGGCTGGAGTGTGCAATATCGCTTGGAGCGATGCCGATTAGGAGAGGCTTATGTTCAGAAGTAGTCTTCTAAAGACTGACGTTATGAGGTAAAACCGGTGATATTTATGCTATACTATTAAACCGCCCTCGCTTCGCTACAGATAAACCTTGCGCTTAAAAATATCACGTATCTTAGGACTGAGTTTTTCTCGTTATATGAATCACTAATATATAACATTTATAACTTTTCTGTTTATGGGCGAATTGAAATGAAACGAACTTTAAATATTAAGTGACGCTTACTGCAATACGATAGTGAAAACCGTAGCGAAATCGGTTCAGCTATTTCTGAGATTAACGCGAACAAACACACAGACGATCAAACAAAAATTCTAACAACTATTGTTTTGGGTTCTATTGCGTTAAAAAAACCCTAATAATAGTTTTTCCCGTATATCCGTCATGTACATAAAGCGATCAAATACAATTTTATTATATGGATAGATAGACAAATATATTAATATTAAGGATGCCCGGAATTTGATCTGAAACTTAATTTAACCGATATGCTGTGGAATTTGTTTCGCTGTTTTTTTCTGTTGATGATACAGCACTCCCTCAAAATAGTAATCTTATTTAATAAAATACTTATACAACCGTAAATACATAAAAACTGATCAAGTTAATACAAAACATATAAACACACACCTCTTTTGAACATACACAATTTTTTTACCGTGCAACATTAAGAAGGAGCTATACTCACATGGATACCATAAGAGAAGCTGTATTGCGGGTTAGGGTTGAATTCGCTTGTAAGATCCTGTGCTTTGGTATAGTGCGCCAAGCTTATCGGGTTGCTTTTTACTGCCTGGATCGTTTGAAGCTTGTACGGGTCTGTAATTTGCTTTGGATAATTACTCTGCAAATTGTGCAAACCATTGTTCTGTAGTTGCGCAAACTTATTCCCATCCACTGCCCTAAAGTCTAATTCCGGCTGATACGGTAAGTATTGGTTGTAAATTTCCCTGTTATTTATGAACCCAAATTTATTCAAGATGTTTAAAGGTTCGTCTTGGGATATCGTTTTGTATTTGGAATATTCAGTGGTGATCTTTGGCAGATATCTTAAAAGTTCTGGTTCGCGGTAAAGATCTGGTCTGACTAGCTTATTAACTGCCCTAGCTCTATCGTGGTACGGTAATTTCGTATCAGGGTCGTCGAGGTAGTTCAGCAGGGCATCCTCTAGAGTGCTGAAAGTCTTAAACGCCCGATCCGGTACCTTCGCTCCTGGCCCCGTGTCGTCATAGTTATTCTCAATGGCGTTCTTTATTTGTGATTCTGACGCTGCAGAGTACGTAAAGTGGTTATATAATCGTTCTGGGCGTTGTTGAGCAGATTTCACTGTCATCAGTGCAGCGGAAAATACCTGTGTAAGAAAATAATAAATTATTATTGTTTCTCTGGGTTTTGAAATAAGTTTGTTAGGGTACCAAATCGAGTCCAGGACCTTTCGCTTCCAAAGCAGTTACTGCCCGCTCGGCCACTCTGCGTTTGGTTTGTTAACATTGCGGATTCTGCAGCTTGCCTTAACGTCCACTTATGAAAGTCGTATTCAAATTCGAACTTAAATATTTCTCATTCTTTATCCATATACAGTTTTTGAGTGCTACTTTATATTAAGTACATGCTCAAAATCAGTTATATAGAATCGAGTCAATACTTTAATTCTACAGCGTCATAGAAAAGGTTAATTACTGAGTGGATTACTTAACTCCAGCAGGCGAAATCACTGGCAAACTTTAGTATGAACGTAGAAAGTAGTTTTAAATATTCGAAATTGAAGTGCACTGCAAGACTAATCGTGTAGTAATGAAACGAGACGCGCCGGCGATTGCACTACATTTGCATAACCATGTATATTATTATGACGGGTTTTGGAACCGGATCCCATCACTTATATAAGTATACCTAATAAGACTACAGTAACATCCACAACGATTTTGCTGGTTTAACAAGTAATACAAAAAGTAAGCTGTTAATTCTTGACAACAATCCCACTTTGTGGAAAGTGGTGATGAAGTCTAAGATATTGAATACGCTAACCTATAACAACAAGGCGGGAATTAATATATTTACTTATTTATATTAATATTAACTTGATTTTTTATCATTTAAATGTAAAGGGGTTTTATTAAATTTATGAAAAACAATATCAGTTTGACAACATATGAAGGACTAGCAGACGCCTGCACTTCGTTCGGTGAAGATTTCCGAGTAAAAAGTACTCTTTTGATAAGGTTCTCTACACCAATTTTTACTTCATTTAACATTAACTTCATTTACGGAGCGTTGCGAGCTGGTTTGATTGTTGGTAAAATTGTTTATTTGTGGTTGATTTACTGTATTATTAGTTTTAATGGGTATTAAGGGATTTGTTTAAAAATTGTGAGTGGTTTAAAAATTCAATTTTACCGCGGTACCTAAAGTATCTCTTTCATCGTAATACTTATTATTGTAATTACAATAATCCATATCCTTGGAATCAGATATAAAGTTCGAAGCTACCATTTTTTACTAATTTTCGTTTATGTAGGTGCGGTACTTAGAGAATTTGTATTCGTAATAATATTGAAAATATTTGAGGTTAAGTTAAAATTATTAGTGGATGACATTATTTCTACTAATAATAAATTAAATAAAAACTTAGAGAATTAAGGCGAGAGGGTAAATGCCATTAAAATCCCTCTGTAGGATAAATATCATTACAATATTGGAATAAATTACAGGTGTAAAGAAATTAAATAAAAAAATGGACTATGATCAGCACAATTATTTCCATTTAGAAGACAACATTTATATTAGGGATGTTATTGATATGAAATTTCGGACCTGAATACGGATATATCTTTATATATCCTTATAATATTTTACCGGTTTCGGTTACGGTTACGGATATGAAATTATTTCGGGTTATCCGATTGATTCGGATAATTCGGTTCCGGATATTAGTCGATATGGGATTTGTAAAAAATATAATGTATTTACAAGGTAACAGTTTCACTTCCTTTCTAAGTAATATTTGGTGTTATAATTATAAAATAAAACATTAAAAATCAAATAATAAAAATAGGTCTTAAGATGAAAGCGACGCGGCAAATGTATCGGCTTAGACTTCGAAAACCTGTCATAACTGTTTCATTTAGACTCTGCCACTATCCGATATTATTCGAAACTATTTTATCGGATTCTGTTACGGTTTCTCACATATTTTTATTTCATATTTTTATTTTTTATTTTCACCGACAGTTTCGGTTACGGTTACGGAGCTCCATAACATCCCTGATTTATATCATAGATTTCATAATAGATGACATCTGAATTAAACCAGTATCAAGATAATAATTTTTACGTGTTATTGTTGCATAACATCACGTAACTGACAAGCTGCGGAGTTCGTGAGTAACGCTAATTAGTTTTCTCCTGTTCTGAGCGTGCGTTAATATTCAAATCAAGTGTAACGTGAACGCTTAACGTACAACCAAAAAAGATAATGATAAATCAGGAACAGGTCGATTTGTTTTAATATATTTTGACAATTTCAAAATCTGTCTATCGCATTGTAACTCATTGGTTCCGTCTGAACTATAATGATAAATATGTGATTACAAATAATTTGATTTGTCTTTACATAACGATAAATATGTGATTAGGTATAAATCAGTTGGTCTGTCTACTATACACGATCCATACGATTCTACGCTATATCGTAAACATGTATAATTCACTATTAATACATTTTTTGATGTGGGAAGCATCAAATATTTTTGCGTCCAATCGCCAGCTTCCCCTTTACACCGTGACTGCAGATGAATAACGTTGGAAGGCAATTGCGTCAAATATCTCGTAAAGTATTTCAATTTGTCGTGCAGTGTATACAGGCAGATGTCAGCTGATTTTCAGGATAACAGAGCTCTATTGTTCAATTGTCATTTGTACATCAAATTCAAATTCAAAATCATTTCATCATATAGGTATTCTGTAAATACACTTATGAACGTCATTTTTTACTTCTACCACCGTTTCGAAAAGGTGCTTTAACAACGAGAAGAAGAAACGGCTAAAGAAACTCCTCAGCACATATTTCAAACAACACATGGTAATTACAAAAGTTCAAACCTGTGCGGAACTGGTTTCGACGCTATTTTGTCTAGGCATTCTTGTCATTAATGTATTCATTTATACTGTAATATCCTTTGCTATAAGTTGTATTTTACTGCATCGCTTAAAAGTTCCAATGGGCAACTCGCGTATCAACATATTAATCTTGCATCATCACATTTACACATATAATACAATTAGAACACACCTATCTATACATATAATACAATTAGAACACACCTATCTATACATATAATACAATTAGAACTAATCGCTTTCTGCACCTTAAGGATATATGAGAAAAAATATTATTAAGGGCCTTTATTAACGCAATAGAACTCAAAACAATGGTTGTTACAATTTTTGTCTGTTTGCCTGTGAGTTTGGGTGCGCTAATCTCAGAAACGGCTGAACCGATTTCGTTACGGTTTTCACTAATGTATTGCAATAAGCGTCATTTAATATTTACAGTTCGTTTCATGTTTTTCTGAAGCGAAGCGACGGCGTATGCTGGTAATATTATATGTTACTAAATTATATATTATACGTGCAATATTATAATCGCCGGTACGTAAGTAACTCGATTAAGGATAGTAAGCCAGTTCACGCTCACTGAAGCTATTGTTTTCATGCGATGCGGTAAATTATGTACTTCATAATTAATTGCAACAATTTTTAATTACCGTGTATTTTTAATACAACTTTAGTGATAAAATTATAACTAGAATGAATATGTACTACAATAAATAAAAGTTAATTTAGGTAGCCTTTGTTATTAATATAAAGAAAATCATATAGACTGTCTGGGCGTGTACCCATCATGCGGAAGCCACGGGACAGATTTCATGGACGCTTGACATATTTGTTACATCTTTGTTACCATGTTTGTGAATATTTTCATGCCGAAATTTGATTGGAAAAACTGATATTCTGTTAAGAGAATGGTCAATAGGTGCCTAAGTAGTAAACAGTTTTGACCGATTTCCGCCGCTATTTTAATAGTGACAATGCAATAAATAAATATGTTTCTAATTCAAAAAATAACAAAACAATCTCTAAGAAAAAAAAAACCATTTAATTGAAATTTGTTAAATACCTGTTAAAATGAGTAACAATTGTTTAAGTGTCGCAGCTAATTGCGAACGCAGGATAGTTATATTGAATTGTAATTAGGTTATCTGTACGTCAAAGATAAATAAAAAACTTGCGATGTCAGTCATCAGAAATTACAGTTCGGTTTAAAACTGGATGGCTGCTCCTGAGGACGGCCCCAAATCAGTCTCAACGGAGCTCCGTCATAAGCACTTAGTTGGTACGGCTTATCAAATATTAAATGGCTTACATCATGTTTCACCAGAGACAAGTACGCGGTGATGCCGTAGACAGCCTAACTTTTTTATAATGATACCGACAAAAACTTCAGTCAGGTCATGGTTTTTCAGATAAAAACAGATAAATTAGATTCAATTATATACGTTTAATTTTTTTTACATTTAAAGTATTATTTTCGACATTGTATTCCACTTTTTGAAGATTATCCTTCTTATTCAACGAATACGTAAACCATCGTTTTTAACATACAATAAATTAATGTATTAACATTTATTAAATTATCTATATTAAAAAAGAAATTTGTCACTCACTAAAAACCTCAGCATTTTTCCGCCAAAATTATCACAATGTCACTAAAAAATAACTACTTCACAGATAATAAATAATAAAGGGAGTGCAACACGCGCGCGTATTTAAATTGTGTGCGACTTGACCGCGGAACCGTGTGGTACCGAGTGCCGAGAACTAACCTGCGCGTGCACAAGTTAATTAACTTTTATTTTATTTTGCTAGTTCATCTCTCGGAAGTAATACAATCGCTAAGCGTTGTAAATCATATTCGTAACGCAACGAGTAATTTTTAATCGCTGTATTTAAATCGGTTAGTATGCATATATTTTGTGGAACGGAAACTGGTAATTTATAAGCAGATAGCGTAATTATACAAGTTCCTTCCGTTAATTTATAAATTTTATGATTTTTACTTTGTATATACTTTGGTAACGATCTGATAAAATAACAAGTAGAGTTATGCATATTCTTTTCTAGCCTAACAGTATGATATGTAATTTAAATAATTCCTTACAACAAGCGGTACATATGAGCACAGGTGAATAACAGTATTATTTTTGTATTTACTATTCTGGCTATTTATTATAATTAGTAACATGAAACATAACATATTTATTTTCTGTAATATTATCAAATCAAATCAGGTTTGTTGTGGAATAAAGACGAAGTTCATAGTTTATTAAAAATATATATACAAAAAATGTAATAACTTCAATTGAAATATATATTAAATAATTATATTTTACAACCTTTTGATGCTGTTTTGGTACTGTACGGTATTGTGGATATTACGATATGTAAGATATGTTTCGCTTCACTAGGTAACGACCGGTTGCTGTTCTGGTTTTTCCCATATCTACACTCAACCCTTCTATTAAAACAGTAGAGGGAAGCGGGGATTAATTTGCTTTTGATCCTAAGTGTGAGTTTGCAGACCTCGTAAACTTACATGTTACGTAAAAATCGAAAAATAATCGAGTTCCAAATATCGTTTCTCGTGTGAAAATGGCTTATCAATTAATATGATCGAAATGTTTTATTTAATTTTATTGTCTATTTCAATTCTGTAGTAAAACAAGACGGAATTATTTTTCCGTCTAGTTCAAAACCAGTAGTAATAATCAGAATATACTTTTACTATATGTATATAATTTTACTTAGGTTAGTACATAAAGTTATTATACTTACGTTAGTATATTATGTTTATAGGTTAGTATGTACTTTGGGACCACAAACAGAATAATGCATAACAATCTATGGCCAAGTGGAAAAAACCAGTTTGAGAATTAGGAAGTTATGTAATCTGTGCAACGTTCGCCCACATAATATTAATTAATTAGCCGACTCAATGACAGGTTTTTGTGCCAAATAATAATCCATTTACTATTCGTTTGCTCATATCTTAGGGTGGGTGTATGTATAATATTTTTTGACGAAATTTGTTTCACACTAACACTAGACACCTATATTTAATCTTGAGTCCAAGCCATCCTGCCCTGCTCGTGCTACAGCTTGCTTAATAACGGACGAGTATTGACAACCAACCTGATTTAACAGTTTCATCTCGATTATACTACTACGTCGATAAACTTGTACTTGTTTTTCTTACGAACTCGCGGTGGTCACTCTGCATCATGTCTTTAGTGGGTGATTGTCGAAAAAATACGCGGGAGAAAAAGCAGCCCCTGAAAAGCTGGTTCTGGATGAAAACCTCTCTTACGATACGCACCCATTTTATCACACTAAAGTGGAACCAATCTTACAAGTTCAAACAAATGAGTTCAGAGCCGTACAGAGAAATGAAAAACGAATAAATTTATATTAAATGACCATGAATGTTTAATTTAAATATAACTGTATTCGACCTATACCCGCGATACTCGCGAGTGGGCGTGTTTAATATAACACTTACAAAATGTTCAAATCGTGATGCATTCGGGCCACGGTGGGTGAGGGTCATATCCATAACACATAACTTTAGCATTGTCTCATTGTTCTGTTACTACTTAGGGGTGTTGTTAGAAATTCAAATCCGCAATTAATTTTAACTCTATCCTAGAGTTATTTGACATATAGTTGAAACGTGACATGAATTAGATAAGCCTTACTCTCTTTAGTTGGTGTTTTCTCGGTTAACCCATTTTTGATATATGTAAAAAATTGAGAAATTAACGTAATTTTATAACGAAACAACTATTAACAATGGTTAACACAAAATTATGGTCAAGTCACTTTCTATATCTACAGAACAGAGCGTGACCAATAAAATGAAATTAAAATTAAATAAATAAATTATTTTAATTTTTATATATGAAGATATTTAACTGGAAATAACAAACACTTCTAACTTTAAATTAATAACATTTATCTCAACGACAACGTGTTAATAGAAACGTGTTAATAATAATAGCAACACATTTTATATGACGGCATAATTATCAGATCATCATGCCACCCGGTAGATGTGTTCAAACAGTGAAAGTGTCATGTCGATCTTAGTCAACGTTGGCGTGCCGACTGCCGATTTGACGAGCGCAGATCTTATCTGAGGAGTTGGATGTACTATCCGTGTGCTTTACTATAAGAGGAAGCGCTCATAACTCAACAGATTGTATACATCCGGGTAGAGTGAGTATGAGCGTGATGGGCGTAATCTTTACTTTGTACCCTTACCTACGAGTGCTGTTATCACCATGGAAACCATGTAAACAAATTTTAGGTTAGGTTGGCGACATTGGTAAAATAAAAAGGCTATCAGTTCAATAATTTCAACTAATTGGTATTTAATGGTTTCGTTTACAAATAGATTTTACAGTGTTTGTTTTTTATTCTTTTATTTCATGTATGTGTGATTCCATAAGAGTACATTTATGTTATAGGGATCTTAAACATTTAAAATTTTATCTAAAAAAATATTACTTGGGCAGAATATAGGTGGCGGTACTGAGTTTTATCTTGACGGTTATACCTCCTTGTATGTAACCGTCATTCTTCTCCGGTTGGATTATCAGTATTTTGTACTTTTTACACAGTATTTGATGATTTCTACAGTATTTGATGGTAAGTGGTCACCATCGCCCATGGACGTCAGCAAGACCAAAAGTATCATTGATGCGTAGTAGGCTAGGAAATGATAAGAACATAAGAAAGTATATGTAATTAATCGCCCGTGTTAGTGAAATGTCGGTCGGGAATAACTGTGTAGTACTCGCAATAACGATAACATAGAGTTTCTGTACTTCTGGACGGACCTCAAGCAGTTTACTCTGTTGTGTACACCATTTACGGACGGCGGATGTGTAGCCTGCAGTAGGATGCTATTGGATTGCACAGGGTAATTTAACTCTTGCTACATGTTGACGCCTATGTACTCCCTATGATGGTATTTGTAGACGACTGCCCATTTAACTCCAAGAATGTTATAAGTTAACAAGGTGTTGATGATCAACAATAAACTAGCTTTTTTTACAGAGTCGTCCATAGTTACTATCTAAATATATAGCTAAAAGCATTAGATGAAAATACTCAATAGTTACAGCTGCCAGACAGACGTGACCTCGAAACATTCCAAATAATTATAGTTATAGGTATCTCAACATTCTCAACGCTTACCAGCTCCGGTATTAGCCACAGGCCTGCGATTGTTAGAGTATTATAACAATTTTGCAAATTACCGACCTGCCTTTACAAATAACTGCAATCGATACGAAGTAAATCATTTTAATCGGTGGTGAATTTATTATGTTTTGTCCGTTCTATCATTTTTGTTTGTTTGAAGTTAAACAAAACAGTGAGCATTTTACCAAATTGTTCAGGTGTGGTCGTCAAAATATTAAAAAAATTCTACGTATTTCAAAAAGAAAAAGTGTCAACCCTATAACTAAAAGTTGTAAGTGGTTCCATAGATTAGTAACGTCAAGTGTTGTCGATGGTTAATAATAATAATAAGGCTTTACCATAAAAAAGTAGATTTAACGAAGAACCCTGACGCCCAAAAAAGCATAAGCTTTGGACTGGGAGGCAGTTCTTTCTTAATTCTTCTGTTACAATGTAAATTATAGTTACTAATCTCCTTTATATAAAATAAAAGTAAGAAAGAAAATTAAAATCAATTCAAATAATTAAACAGTAGTATTTACAAATATCGAAAACTACCTGCTGGTGGCCGATTTATGCAATGTGGTTGGATGGTGGTTGCTTGTACAAAACTTCTTTAGCTGTTGTGACGGTGGCAGGTCGCATTACATTATCAGTGTCGATTGATTGATGGCTGTCTTTAACTTAGCTGACGAAATAAAATAAATAAGCGTTTACACACTCACACCCCTGCACTAGGATTCCCTGTGTTGCGGGTGGCATGGACAAACACAATTATCAAATCACAAACACCCATGACCCGAGAACAAACATTTATCTGTCACATAAATATCTGCCCCTGTCGGGAATCGAACCCGGGACCCCACGCTCGGCAGGCAGGGTCACTACCAACTGGGCTACGGGGTCGTCAAAACTAATCGTCACTCAGTTTGGCGACTTTTAAATCAGTCAATCCAGATATTCAAGGTGGAGTACCTTAACTCCACACCTCTGTAATCCGAATTTTGCTAGAAGTTGTAGGTATGAAAATGCGTAACAAATTGCCCTAGATTTCGAAGTTTGAAACTATTACAATACCAATAATTAATCCATGAACGAACTTAAAAAAAAAATCACGTAGGTAACATATAACGTTTGTGTGGGTGTGAAATGATGTGTTGGTAATTAGGTGAGCTGTAATAATTGTTAACGAATTATGTTCGGTGCACGAAACGTTCAGTTAAAGTTAGCAAACAGAACAAGTTAGGTTTTAAATATATAAATACTTGTGTTTTGGAAATGTAAATGAGTGTACGTACGCAATTGGTACGCTCGCAATATTTGGTAGAATTTAATTATCTATAATTTTTTCAAATACAAATCTGACGATTTCACGCGAACGTATGGCTGAAAACTACAGTTTTTGACTAATTCACATGTAATATATTTTAATAGGTGTAAAAAAGTATATTGATACAACAAGGTAATTAAATTGTTTCACTTACTCCTGAAATTAAATAAGTCTATTAGTTATTCTACTTACCCTACTTACGTTTGAAAAAAAACAAAAAACCATAATTTTGATGCTATTTAATTAATCGACTTCTAAAGTGCTTGGATGTTGTAAAAATAAGCCAATTTGTTTTTAATCTGTTGGCGCCACTGTGTTATAATTCGTTACTATGATCGTGAATAGTTTCGGTTATCTATCTCACTTTAACAGACAATGATTATTTTTATATTCTGCCAATCTACTACTACACATCGATTGGAATCAATGGTGTGTTCACCTTCGGCGTTATTGGCTATGGCCAATAACATGGCCTATGTAACTATGGCCGCACAAATATTGCGAATTCTATTTAGCAATGTGTTTGGAGGTCATAAAAGGTGCCATTTGGTAAACGCCAAACGGGCGATAATTAACATTGTTGCAATAGAAACGCACTGAACTGAAGCGCGTTAGATTTGATATGTACTCATACAACCCACGTAATGTAATGTGAAAGTACGTACCATTATCGTACATCTATAGATAGGAATTGAAAAATATAAAGGACATTAATCTAACCTAAGCTGGAAAGAATTTAAGACGTGCTCAGCTGGTCTTTTGCCTTTGACTCCGAGTAGTGAAGGTATGTAGTACTGATGTTGTGTCAATTAATGAGCAAAATGATTAAAAATAATTAAATCATGATAGAAATTTAAATTCCTCACACACAATTACATGCTTAAGTAAAAATTGCATTAGTTTTGCTGGTGTTCGGAGTTAAAAGGCTGGGAATGGTGACGCCGTCCACGACATGAAGGAAGCAGTGCACCTGTTTGTTCCGAAGGTTTACTGGTTCATCAACATGTCAATATTTCCTAAAAATATTTCCTAGTTGATTCCAGAGAGGTATTAAGGCGGGACCTAATCAATGTTTACAAATACCGTCTGGTTTGGGTATATTGCTATAGATCCCAGTGTACTCAAACAGAAGCGACCTGGAAACATCGGCTGGTCAATGGATATTCGTCATCGTTGATTATTTAGCATTTCCGCCGCCAACCTGATGGTATACTCGATATTCGGCAACAGCAATAAGATTGTTTGATATATTAGATCAGAAATCCGGAAATATTAGATCATTTCGTTATTTACATGGCCTGTGAGGGATTCGTTTAAAACGCATGTGTTAATTTTATATTGAAGCAAGCTGCTTCAAGTAACTCTAAACAAGGACAGGGCTAACGTTTCTTCCCGTAAGGAATTTCAATCTTTAGAAAGAGGAATTTACATGTTACCATGCTTATGTTTCATAATCAAATTCCAAATCAGTGGAGGATGTTCCTAGGTTGTGGTGTAGAGTGCTGATTTTAATGTAGCGGAGGTACATCAATTACTTATGTCGACACCATGTAATAACGCGTATGTACATTTTAGTTAACAACTCTCAGCGAATATTCCAAATATCATTCTTTCTAGAACCCCTAATCTCCTTCAAGGGTTTTATTTCGAGCAAAAAATATCCAGGGCTAATTCCACGGGGCTGGCGGCAAGAGGCGCTGCGGGGGAAGGGGGCCGTCCGATCCATCACAGGCGCTGTCACATGCCATTAGCCAGGCCTATGTGGTACGGTGGGAGAAATGTGTTGGTGCAAATATTACTACTACGTGACTTCGCAATATTGTATGCTGAATATAAACGTGCAAAGTTGTGCGGTTGGTAATTTAATAATTAATAATTCAATAATTAATCTTTCTTCCTTATGGCTATCAGTCTTCCGAAGCATAAGACTCGTGCATTACCACGTCAGTCGATTAAAACCAGTAAAAAAAGTAAAATCAATTAGACTTGAGGAGACTTGCATATTTGAGATATGCTTATAAATCGTCTGATTTGTCTGCTAACCAATGTAGCCATAACGTTTTTCATTGACAAGGAGATCCTAGTCCAACGTTAGTGTTATTCTTATAGCTCTATTCTTATATATTTTCTTATATCTTATATTCTTATAGTGTGATTACTTTTACCCGTATAATTATATGAGATAAACTGACAATTGAGAACCTTTGGGCAATTGTTACCTACAATTATTATTGGGCACACCTTAAAAGCGTAATAAAATTATTTAAAGGTACACAATGAGGGAAATAAGAGATGACTTGAGAAACCTATTTTAACCATTTCAGAATATCACAATGCGAACCAATTATCGATACAGCTTCTACTTTCAAAGGTCTTGAACCCAACCAAGTGTAAAGTGGGTGAAAATTTTACAAGTCAATTCAATTCAGCGTGAACCCCATTCGGTTTAAAAGCCTTAAAGCCGTTAAATGTTAAAGCGGCAAGGGTAGAAGGTTGGAGGGTGCAATATAATTCGATGGAGATTCAATTTGAACGGATCAGGGATGTGAATATTGCTGACAAATTACTATGTTACTCATAGTAGGGTGGTTTATTTTAATAGCTAACAAACAAGCTACCTGAAGGTCAGTGGTCGTCGCCAAATATCGACAATATTTGGCGACGACCACAGACTGTACAACACCAAAATTGTCAATGACCCTTTACTATCTAAGTAGGCAAACTGTCTTAATGCGGTCTCAAATATTTGAAATGAAACCCGCAAAAGACTTCATGGGCAAATTTTGGAGGATGTTAGTTAATTTGACTGGTATAAAATGATATTTACTCGTATATGCACAAGTGCCTTAAAAATTACAATTATTGAAGAATGAAGAAAGGTTGTTTTAGCTTCGTGCATATGAAACCAAAACAACTTTACTAAATGTTTAACGTATCCATACAGGTATAAAAGGAGCTACCATTATACACCAAATCACTCATAACAGACGAACAGACAGACATAGCTCACCAGCTGGTCGGTTCTACGTTACCTTTTGTTTTATTTTCGCTAATTCGTCATCGCTTATTAGACATCCGCATTACCGAGGGAATCCAAAGTAATTCGTGTTGAAAGAACTCAAATGACATTCTGCAAAATCTCTCGTGTTTAGCGGTAGGATAAAAGCGGTAGGCGAGAGCCACAAATACATCTATTGTGATATTTATTGTTGATATGTCAACGGTGATCTTGTCAACACGTGAACAGTTTCTCCACTGAAATTTTATCGTGACCACGATCCATCCAGCATCTTCATGATTCTTATGTACATCGTCGGCAACTGACGTTATTATTCAGTGGGAATAAATCGTAACGGGTCCCGTCCGAGATCTTCATGGCTCATCCGCATGCACCGTTCGCGTCGAGAGCGCGCTTACGTTCGTCCCGTCACACGAGTATACAAAAACGTGAGCAATTTGTGCACATTGTAATTTGTAAATAACAAATCCATTTTGATTACGTTTAGAAAGCGCACGTGCAGCACCGTGCGGGGTGCGGGGTGCGGGGTCCATTCTCCAAATCTGTCCGCCGGTGTCCTCCGCGTGATCGATCGTCGGCGGCGAATTACGAGCGCGGAATAAGCTTGCCGGTGGCCACGTCTCGCCGTGTGGTACCTTTGGAAATGGGACGCTTATTTGTTTCACCGATTACGAGAATAGTACTGTACGTTAACTTAATCAATGCCTCTCGGTAATCTTCGTGTGCACTAAAACGACCAAAACTGATGCATGATTATCTATATCTACACTAATTACTAATAAATAAAATCGGTGTGTCTGTTTGTAATATTACAATAACCGCTTTTCACTACATGCATATGAATGTATATACGGTACATATACCAAAATAACATTTTTTACCATTCTTGTCTGTCTCTCTGTCTGTTTGTTCCGACTAATCTCTGAAACGGCTGGACCGATTTTGACGGGAATTTCCCTGGCAGGTAGCTGATGTATTAAGGAGTAACTTAGGCTACTTTTATTTCTACTAAATAACTTTTTTGATAAATTCCACGCAGACGTAGTCGCGGGCACAACTGGTTATCAATAAAATAAACGCGCCGATCAGGTTAATCAGCGACACGTAACACTCAACGTTAACGTCACTTTTTAATTAAAAATAAATCGTTGCCATCGATGTTGATAATTGAGTAATGAGTATTTCAGGTTGCACTGTTCGTCATCCAAACGGGTATCTGCGAGTGTCCCGATGCCAGCTGACAAGTGTGGTTACCTGAACAGTGGCGAATTACATTTATTTATATATCCAAGATTGACGTCTTCGTGAGAAGTTCGGTCGCTCTCGGAATTTTTTCAAACACTTGTGTTTAGTTAGATATGAAGACATTTTGAAGGGGCCGAGGAAAATAGGTATTTGAATGCACATCGAATGAATAGCGTAGTTTTATATTTATACGAATTATAGTAATTTACATGTCTAATAATACAATATATTTTTGATTTGATGTATAATAACATCTTTTGTTTGTATTCATAAAAGTTTAGTAATATGTGTGTGGACAGCGACCTCTTAACTCTATGCAGGTACATAGGATTTATTGCTGTGTTATCACTATTTAATCACACCTAAATTTCTGTTTAAGTACTGCTTTTTTTTATGTTAATAGCCGACAACCGAGCAGACAAGCCACCTGATGGTAAGTGGTCACCGTCGCCTATGGACATCAGCAAGACCAATGGCATCACTGATGCGTTGTCGGCCAGGAAATGAGAAGAAGGTAAGAAAGATACAACTTTGATGCTTTGATTCAAGAGTGAGATTAGGTTGATTAGTTCCAGAGCTCGATATCAATATTTTATCAAATCAAATTTTCGATAGACCCTTTTGATGCTTCCACGAACTATTGCAATAAATCGTTTTTACTTTACCATATTATGTTAATATTTACTTTCAAAATTTTAATTCCAGGAAATTTCAGGAAACACAGCTACAATTTCATTTCTTCAGATTGAAGAACGAAACATATAACGTTGATTGTAAACGAGGAAAAACCCGCTCTCGGACGGCACCAACGACGAAACTCCGCGGCGATCCATCACCAGTTCGGCGGCCGGGAGCAGCGCTGACATCGGTAACTGCCAAAACTTTACCAACAGTTTAGTGAAGTTGCCGTGTCGCCACCGTTTCATGTTGAACGCAGTTTGGCGGCATCGTTAATAATTCATTAGGGCTATTATGGTGGGATACGGTACGGTCCCGGCCGAGATTTTTTGCCTTTTAGGAAGCAGCGGTAACTCCAACCGGGCAAGTAAATATTTTATGTGAATAGCCGACAAAGGAGTGGTCGAGCCACCTGATGGTATGTCATCGTCGCCCATGGACATTAGTACCACTAAAGGTATCACTGACGCGTTGTCGGCCAAGAAATAAGAAGAAAGAAAGAATGTACTGGTTCTCAAGCCCCCGGCCGGAACACGACGGGTCCTTCGGCGGCTGACTCGAGCAGGAGGGTAGTTTGCCAGGCAGTCTTCACGGAACGATAATAATACCAGTAATAACATATATAAATATTTATAAATAACAAGTGTTGTTAAGCGTTAATCGGTTAATCTTAACGGACGCCTCCACGATGTTTTACAAATAATGAGTCTTAAGGTTTTTGTACTAAAGATCGAAATTTCGACCCAACTACATATATGACTTGGTCACGGAGGTTACGGAGTGATCATCGGTATTAAGTACAAAAATATTGAGTACTCATTATAGTTCAAATGTATCTATTATGTTCACGGAGATCAAGTTAGAAGTTATCACGAGACTCAAGTTGGTCGTAATCAATCCTTCAATCCGCGCTTGCAGTGCAAGCTGGAGTTTTATTTTTACGTAAATAGACAAAAAAAGAGTAGACTGACGACCTTGTAGTAAATGGTCACCGACATCAGTGCTGCGTCTAAAAACGACAGAAACAGCCAGTCGGCTTTTTAAAATAACTACATACTTCCTCAATTACAAAGAGAAAACAGTCCTGCGCAGCGGACCGCTTATTGGTGGAAATCATGTAAGGTTTCAGTGAAATCATTAAATATATCACGTATGTATGTGAGCCGATCTATCAGGCTGGAGGGTGGAGGGTAGCGAGCGACCATCAGCTGTCGAAACTTTCAATTTAGTTAACTTTTACGAATATCTCAATATGTTGTATGTAGCTATTATCATTTTGTGCAGGTTGCGAGAGTCGCTGAGGACAGAACGATATTTAATTTTGTGTGTTTATCGACTGCAATAGCTTACTAATGCAATAAACTCATAAGTCATAATAATTGACGTATTAGGTACATTGTACTTTTGTTCGTTTTTTCTTTTCTCTCGTCTTAGTCCATTCTGAAGTTATGTGAAAGAGATCGCGGATAGCGACGAATTCGTCTCGGTTGTTGGATCATATCTTTATATTGTTTTAATATAAATTAATAGTTGACTTTATTCCCATCTGATCGGAAGGTATCTAATTAATTTTTGTATTACAAATTCTATAGTTGTAAGGTATGTGGTATTATAAGGTTGGAAGGTATGTGGGCTCTGTGTTTTTGCCATCAGTGTGCTGGGCGACGTTATCAATAATTGTTTATTTCAGTACCCGCCGGTAATTTTTATCAAACGACACCATATACCTGGCGTTCACCTTCAGTACGGTTTTAATAACAATGTGTACCTCGTATGTGTAATTAACGAACGAACATTTCATTTTTTTTCAGAGCTGTATACCATGAAGTCGATTAAGTGGCTGGTTCATCGCGTCCTTCCCAGCCATTAACGTATTCCATCCCTGGTGGTACCAATCTCCGTGGGAAACACTCATCATATTTGCGTCAGGTGATCCGTCTGCTTGTTTGCTAGCTTAAGTTACATATAAAAAGAATAATGTGCGTTTTGGTATGCCCTGCTGAACAACGGACGCGACTACGGCAAGCAGTCCCTCCTGTTGGAGGTGGCTGGGTTGCGAATCACTCAGTTTAATCGTGATGGTATTTGCATCGTGGTAGGGCATCTCGCCCGCACCCTCCTTAAACCGACGGTGAAATGTTTCTTACGTGTTTCGGTCGAAGCGTCGGTGAGCCAGTAATAATGCGTGTCCCGCTTCGTTATCGGTCGGCTACGCGTTGGTGATGTGTTTGGCGTTACTGTTGACGTTGACCACTTACAATTAGGTGGCTGTTCTGTTCGTTTGTCGACTATTTGCATAAAAAATTAATGATTGACCCCAACATTCTCTGGACCGAAAAATAGCAGCTCTTAAATCAAATCTCTTCACGCTACAATGAGACGATAACAGAAGCTTAAAAAGGTTTCACGAAATTTAATATGCCGTCATATCATCGTACGGATAATAGATACGCTTGCTGATTTTATTCATATTCCGATGTAATTACGGACAGGCTACAAACTGCTATGACTATTACGAGAGAGTTGTGAAAGTTTGCATAGATAATTGCAATGTCGATGCTAAACGGTAATCTAATGCTTAGAAATGTATCCCTTAATATTATTATTGGTTAACATTACTACCAGCAGGTTCAGTTAATAGTTTAAAAGTCATATAAATAGAATTCTGCATGGTGGATAATTAAATTCAATATCGGCAGTACAAAGATGTAGGTAACATTAAAAGTTAATAATACTGGCAACACTATACAGTTTGGTTATATATAGGCCTTACGAATATCATTGGTCAACATAATCATCAATTTGATTATATATTTTAACAAATATTAATTTATCAAAGTAGAATTTGTAAATGATTAATTACATTTATTTTACACACCATAAAATTATTGTGTATAATTATTAGTTCAGTTGACTATGACGCCAATCGCAATTGTCGCCGGGTGACGACTTGTGGCAATTGGGAAAAACATTCGTACTTGTGACGTGACACTGCTGATTTTTATTTTTAGGTCTTTTAATTTAAAAATATCTACCTAATTGTACACATTACGAATTGAACGGTTAAAACCTAAAAGAATTTCAACGTAGGCAGTCAGCGTCCGCAGAGTATCCTAGCTGATCCATCATCCTGTCGGTGGCCGTCCCCAGGGAGCCACGAGGAGGCAGCGGCTTTCTTCTGGAGACGAGGAAGGGGCGGTTTGTTCAGTGGGTCACATTAATGGTAGTAGTTGAATGTAGTTTGGGTTGCAGGTGAGATAATATTTATCCATCCTCGAGTCCAAGACTTGCGGTGCAGCTTGCTGAACAGAGCCGGGAATGGTACCGGTTCCGTCCTGTTGGAAATCACTGCTCATAAAGAGCAATCTGTTTAATCCCGATGGTATTCGAGTGCAGTGAGTAATTGTAAATAAATTTCCTATTTTACAGAGTCCACAGATGAAGACGAAATTTTCGATCATTATCATTGATGCGTCCGATACTATGATGTCGGCCCGAAAATGAGAAGAAGGTAAGAAAGAAAGTAGTGGTTTTCAAGCCCCCAGACGGACCACGAGTCGTTTGGGAGCTAATTTAAGCAGGAGGATGGTAGCTAGCCAGGTAGGCTTCACGGCGAGATAATATTATCAGTAATAATATTAATGACTTAATAATAATACTGATAATACATATAATCCATACACGAAGCCCTATCACCAAGTAGGCTGGCTTCTGTCGCCTCTTACGACACCTTGTTCGGCCAGTATCGGATTGGGGGAGTATTCTAAGCCACCTCAATACGGCCGCTCAATACATATAAGAACTTATTGTTAAGTACGAAAAAAAATTATGACATTCTCGTTATCAAATGTACGACAGACTCCAACTCAAATTGTTAAATTTAAGTACAACAGAGAAGAAAAGTGAACAGTACTTTCCAAAGCTTTTTAATTTGCACCTGGATTAAAAGTTGCAATAAATTATTCACTTCGCCAAAAAAATTCTTCATAAGTTGACACATATTGCTATAATGTGTGAATGTGTGTATATGTTGTGATAAAAAAATCATACGATTCGAAATGAGTCGAACAAAACAATGCTATATATATATATATAGGTACCTACTTAAACGAATAGTAAAGTTATATGATTGTTTACAATGTAACGATGAGTAAGTA
>PDGT01000090.1:587320-610464 GCA_003671415.1 Megathymus violae
ATATATATATATATATATATATATATATATATACGATACGAAAATCTTATCTTAATTAATCCGTGACCTTAACTGTACACCAATTTCATTGTTACCGAGACGTTCCAATTCTGGTAAAAAACAATGGAAAACACTGTACATATACACAATAGCCCGATGTTCGGTTTCGTATCTCTACCCTACCACTAATACGCGTAAAATAACAACACTCACCGAATTTTGTTATTATTATTATAGCGTTATAACGGTCAATATCGTTATTATATAGCGTAAGTTATACTATAACGAAATTTTGCATTCAGCACGCAGACTTTTGACGTATTCAGTTAGAGATATCGTAGTAATACATATGATATAAAATCATTAAAAAAAATATCTCTCATACGTAATGTAGCAAACTGGTGAACATGTCTTAAACTATCGGCAGACAGAAAGCACAGTAAGACACGCTATTAGTTAGGTACGCTAATGACGCCCGTGAAATACTCGAGATTGGGGCATGTGTTTTAAATCTCACAGTAGGTACTCGTTTCAAATGTCCGATCCATCATCCTGTCTGTCCGCGGGTGCGGACGTTCCGCTAAATGTATCCGTTGATATGTTCAACTGGTCTCATTGTGTTCGCGTGTATTGTTACCGGGTCCTTTTAAAGCGTTGTTGTTCATCAATAAGTTTTAAATACGACAAATATACAGTACTAGCTGGTACGCGGTGCGCTTCACTTCACCTAAAAAAAATCTACCATTTTAATAAGTCAATAAAAAAAAAATCTATTGTTTATGATTTTTGATATACTTTAGTATAAACTATTGTTGGTTTTGCCATTTTGAGCAAAGACAAATAAACTTGTCAGCTTATCAACGGGGGAACAATACGTTTAGTGTTAGTATTTCAGTGGATTTTTAGTGTTCCAACTTCCAATCATATAATATATATATATATAAAATTTCATATCTATTTCACTTATGGCCCATAAGATAAAAACACTGCCACAAGCGCCGCCTATCCAGCACTAACGTAACTATGAAATGAAATAATAGTTTATTCGAAGTTGGTTTTTACAAACACTTTTCGAACGTCAAACTACGCCATCGCTTCAATAAATCCCTGCCGTGAGTGGTCCTGGAAGAAGAAGCGGCAAGAAACTGTTTTTTTCCTACTCACATTTACAGAACGCACTTAAACTGGCTTAATATTAAACTCATGTCCAAGCAGTCATATCCCGAAAGTAATCATTAAGTTTGTAATAACCTTTCCGCATAAGAATGCCTTTGACGTGAGCTTTAAATTTACAGTATAGCATTTGTGTCAATTTTAATGGAATTTTATTATAAATATTTACCCATGAACTCAATCTACCCATGAATGAGCCACCAGGGACATTACTGCCGAAAACGTTTTGAGTTTGTTTTTGCTCCTGATTCGAACTCGATCTAAAGTCCGTACTCCCGAACCAAATCGAAGCAATATCAAGATCGACTTACGATCGAACGTTACCAGCGTCGTTAAGTGTATCCGGTTAGTGACGTCACAGTCAAGTGCGAGACCTACATGGATATTTCACATATAAATATTTAAAAAATGCTAAATTTAATAGCTTTCGTTTAAAAACCTTGTATTTACTATTTATTTATATGAATTTTCATAGAGAAATGTATATAATTTGTGTTTTCGTTTGACAAAAGTAGTTATAATCACTTTAGGTAACCTGTATCGTGACAACTACTATTAACTAATCTGTGATCATGAATCTATCATATTATTTTGACAACATATTTGTTGTCAAATTTTAAAAACGCATTGGTATGTTTTTTTATGTTTTTCAGATAAACTAATTATTTATTAAACTATTATTTAGTAATACGACGCATTATTTCGTAACTCAACTCCGCGACGTCGCGGAATATATTTCATTCATATCCTTGGATATGAATAAATTCATATAAATAAATAAATTCATATCCTTGCCTAATGCATAAGCTCAGAGTCCCCCAGCGGGCTATGGAACGAGCTATGCTCGGTATTTCTCTACGCGATCGAATAAGAAACGATAAAATCCGTAGACGAACGAGGGTGACCGACATAGCTCAGAGAATTAGCCGGCTGAAGTGGCAATGGGCTGGGCACATAGTTCGAGGAACCGATAACCGTTGGGGAAGAAAGGTCCTCGAATGGCGCCTACGTCTCGGAAAAAGGAGCATAGGACGCCCCCCGACCAGGTGGACTGGCGACCTGAAGAAGACAGCGGGCATCCGCTGGATTCAGAAGGCACAGGACCGGTCAGTGTGGCGCAAGTTAGGGGAGGCTCATGTCCAGCAGTGGACCTCCAAAGGCTGATGGATGGATGGATGGATCCTTGGACAAACGATAATTCCTCTGGAATTCTTCACTATCCATTGCAAGTGCCCGATAGTTATATCGTCGCATTCTAAGAAAGTTTGTCCTTCCTCGAATGTCTATACGATGCGCTTCCTCCAAAACATTAAATAATGATGTAAGGCGAGCCATACTTTAGAAAACCCAAATAAAATTAAACAAAATGCAAAATTCAAAACAAAGAACCTTTTTTATTACCGTGAACTTTGACGTTCGATTTCGATCCTGCTACTCGATTGACGACTGCCAGAAAGTGTGGGCAGTACGCTATTTTCAATCTTTATTCGATCCTAACGATTTTTAGTTCCAATTGCAACCACCGTTCGATCGTGCACTAGCGTAGACATTAAAGAGTACGAAATTGACATATGATCGAAATCAACTCGATTGATTTAAACTCGAAAGCATCGGGAGTAAGGCTGCAGGTAACGATTCGATAAAATATATACATGGTCTGGAGTCCGCTAAATGGACAGTACTACCCATGGAACTGTGATTCAGAATGAGATCGCGTCAGGTCAGGTACATTATACGTTGGTTCTCCTCATTGAACTTGCTCAAGAACAAAGTGGCTCCATCTTATGATTGTTTGATATATTTCGCCTTTAAATTTTCCCCCTGTCGGAAGATAGATGTGGTTTTACTTGTATTAAGAAAGGAAACTTTTAAAATAACATTACTAACGAATTTATTTAGACTATTTATAGGTTGGAGAATCATCACAACGGTCAAGGCAGAGTGATCTGCTTAACTTAATTTCAAAATAATTTCCATAACAATGTATAAATATTTACAATCTTCTACGGTGGTTGGAGATTCCCTGCATTACTGGGCGGCCGCTTCGCTAATTCTGCAACAGATATTAACCATATTTATTCAGTACCAACTGGCATTGAAATAAAAAATATAATAAATTAATTAAGTTTGGGTAGGTGGAGGTATTTTTAGCTAATGGGAGTATCAGAAGATGTGATGCCATCGGAATGCTTCAGACAATGTACAATCACCATCTGATAGTTACAACCGGACTTAATGAAAGAAACCATCTATACTTATTATAAAATTGTAATGTCCGTTTGAACGCATACAATACTAATACCACTGAACAGATTTGACCAATCTTTGGCATATTTGTATCTCATATTATGGGTGATGACCCTGCAGATTATATCTAAGATACTTTGCATGCGGGAAACGGATGCGTTTCCAAAAGATTTCCAAAAGAGTGTATCATCATCATTATCATCTCAGCCGGACAACGCCCACCGCTGGGCATAGGCCTCCTCCAAGGATCTCCACGACGATCGGTCCTGCGCTGCCCGCGGCCAGTGGCCACCCGCGACCTTCACCAGACCGTCGGTCCATCTCGTCGAGGGTCCACCCACTGAGCGTCGTCCGGCGCGTGGCCGCCGTTCGAGAATCTTTCCGCCCCAACGAGAGTATGCAATTTAAGGCTGGAATATTTCCCAGTTATTTATCTTTCACATTGTCTTGGGAATCGCACCCAGAACCCATTGATATGGTTATTACCAACTGCTTTATGTAGGTTATTTAAGGGCTGACGGACTTTTACAATTCAATTTCTGAATGATGACATGCCCTACATTTACATATAATTACCTACAGTACGTATATTAAAATTTTATTATAAGCCAGTTTATTTTTTAATTTCAATGCTAAATATTGGCCGAATAAGCGGAGTAATTGACATTTCAATTTTGCTACCTTATTACACAAATAAATTATTAATTGATTTGACGATCGTTTAGCCCTGTTGGTAGAGACCTGACCTGCCGAGCGAGGAGGTCCGGGTTCGATCCCGGCCTGGGACACATTTACGTGACAGATAAATGTTGGTTCTAGAGATGTCATATTTATGTATGTCTATGCCATCTGTAACACAAATAATTCTAGTGTGGGTGTCTCATTGTGTAAACGTTTATTTTATTACTGGATAGATTGATAAGATTATTTGTTGGATTTAGTTATGTACAGCTTGGTTGGTCTCACTTGTTCCCGAGGACCGCCACGGCGGCCGCCACCACGTCCGGCGGGCGGGGCAGCGCGAGCGCCTCCAGCGAGCGCGTGTACGGCATCGGCACGTCGGCGCCGGTGACGCGCCACACGGGCGCGTCCAGCTCGAAGAACACCGGCGACTCCATCACGCGCGCGCATATCTCCGCACCGATACCTGCCTCATGGAAGATACTTATTATTATATATTTAAAATTACTCTATGTTATTGCAGTGCCATGCAACAGATAGTAACATAGCTTAATGTTTCCTCTTATATTGTAATGTACTCACCTGACTGCGGCCAGCCCTGTTCCACGGTGATGAGGTGATGTGTCTTGGCGATGGACTGTGCGATCGTCTCGAAGTCCAGTGGCCTTATCGAACGGAGATTGATCACTTCGCACTCGATTCCTGAAAGTTACCTATAATATATTTAAGAATTCCATAATATATACGCTTGGATATTTTAATATATTTAATTGTTACATTAACAAAATTTATATACTGAAAAAATCTTGAATCACATTGTAATATATTAGAATTCCATATATTATATACATATATGTATGTTGTTTTTGTTTTCATCATCAGCTGATATTACTGTTTTATATGACTAAAACATTATTCCACAAACACTCGTTCACCTTCCACCTAAGAGCCTGACACTGCACTTTAGATTCATTTTACCCGAACTTGTTTTAACTTTTCAACACCAACATAGTCAGGCAGTGGCCGATATCCAACACACTATACCTTTCCCAGCCAGCTCGTTGGCAGCTTGCAGGGCCGTGTCTGTCGCCTTGCCGGCGCATACCAGTGTGATGTGGCTACCTGCTCTCTCTATTTTCGCTTTACCTGCAAAATTATGTCAGCATTCACTTTTTGCTTTAGCTTAGCCTGAAGTCTTCTAAAAGTATTCCATTATATAGTCCCATTATTTGTTAATAAGAGAGCCTATATATATATATTTTTTTCTTTTTCATTAATTGTTTATTATTTAATTATGTTGACCTAGTATTAGTTCCATGTATTTTTGAGGTTTATTTTGGGTGTATAGGGGGCATAGCTCAATGAACTAAATACCAGAATATTAGTCAACTTACCGATTGGCAGCACGAAGTCTGAAGATAGTGCTTCATCTGACATAGGGAATGGAATACCATACAAGATCTCATCCTCCAACACTACGACTGGGTCGGAGTCTCTGATTGCTGCTTTTAGAAGACCTGAAAACAAAAATGTTTGTAGTATCAACTTCATTTTCATCATGTTGATATTTGAGACATGAAACTTATTAATAAACCAATTATAGATAAAGACAAGTGCTAAGTTTATTTTTTTAATCAATTCCTCGGTGTTTTGTACCAGTAACATCTGGTTAACAAGCAGACCAATCTCGTGACGGTAAGTGGTAATCGACGTCGATGGACGTCTGCAACATCTGGTAGAGAGCCGATGAGTTGTCTGCCAAGCGACGTGATTTGAAATCAGACGACCCCGCAGCTCGGTTGGTTTCCTTGCCGAGCGACGAACTTCGATTCCCAGACATTCATGTGGCATATATATTTGTGTAGGACCGTGTCTCTCGCATTATGTGAATGTGTAATATCCGCGATGATATAAATTCAAATTCATATTTTTAATAGAAGAGATTTTGGATCCAAACACTTGCATTGATTGACTGGATACTGGATAACCAGTTGATGAAACTGGTTGGGTGCGCAAACAAACCTTTAGCATCCTCTGATGAATAAGGCATGAGCACCTTGAGACCGGGACAGTGGCTGTACCAGGCACCGAAGCACTGCGAGTGCTGCGCCGCGACGCCGGCCGCTGCCCCGTTCGGCCCGCGGAACACCACCGGCACCGGCACCTGCCCCGCCGACATGTAGAACGTTTTAGCTGCTGAGTTTATCACCTGCAACAGAATACCCACACGTCTAATATCGAGTATTATGTTCAATGTTAACTTAATCATAGTTTGTTGTTACTAAATTTTTTAGCATAATATATTTGTCGACAAATGATCAGACCCGAAAAATAGTTTTTACTATAAATCATAAACTTCACGAAACAACAAAATATAAATTTCTACTAAGTTAATAAATTGCAGTTTTAAAGTAAACATACTAGTATTTTTAAGCAGTGTGTAAGTACATTTCGAGCTTGAATTTGTTTCTTATAAACTAGATGGGGGAATCTGATTTTACAGAAATATCATCTATTGATGATATTAGATTAAATAATAATACATGTGTACATAACATCATGTCCTTTATATTTATCCTTTAGAACTCAATACAAACTCCCTTTATTGTGCACAAAGAAAAATAATAAATATGCCTTGGCTGACAAAAGTCATGGGAAGGTAGTTTGGTGAAGTGTGGTGAAACTGCACATAATTAAGTCAAAAATTCATTTATTAACACACACTGTGCAAGGATACTTACTTTGAATTTCAAAATATGAGTAATGTAATATAATGTACAATGCAAAACTCAAACAAATCAAATTACAGCAACAAACAGTATGACTGTTATAATACCATGATAAAATTATTAGATTATAATTAATGGACACTCCCAATACAAGACTAATAATCTATTATTGTAGAAATTTAATTTGGGGTTGGAAAATCAACAATTGCAAATAATATTTTCTGTGTTATAAGTAATAACTCTTATGTAATATTTTAGTAGTTCCATAAGTGGCATTAAGCCTTTATATTTATTACTATATAAATTACTAATGAGTAACTCAAAGCTGATACTCAAAACAATGTGTGTGCATTGTACACCCATACTGAGATTCCATTTATTGTGGGTTCCATACACATACATAAATATTTTGTAACAAACATCTAAGATTCGTATGAAACTGTCTATACTTTTCTATCACATAAATGTCTGTTCTAGCTGGGATCAAACCTAAGTCTACTCATTCAAGAGCTGGGTTTTTGCAAATTCAGTTATCCCATTGGTAATAATATTTTAGAAAAAAAAAACTTTTTTCTTACATGATCAATAGCCTGCATGGAAAAGTTAAATGTCATGAATTCGCAGATGGGCCGAAGTCCTGCAAATGCAGCGCCTACTGCGATACCGGCAAAACCTGCTTCTGTGATGGGTGTGTCGATCACTCTTTTGTCACCATATTTCTTCCATAGACCTCTGAAAGCATAAAATTAATTTTGCTTCACATTTTGCATGGATTATGGTATTTACAAGCACGTTTTTATAACTTTTCTCATGCGTTCTATTATAAAACATTTATCCGAAATTCTATTCTGCTGTACACTAAAGAGCATGAACTTATAATCATTTTAACATATTTCATTTGATATGCATTCCCTATCCATATATCTATCATTTTACTTTCTATCCCATGATTATCTAGAACAAGTTGCTCAGAGTGTCATATACCAATGACTACCAATCTACTATATCAAATATAATCTGATATCAAAATGTCTGTTTATATATCCCGTGGACCATACAGTTATGTATTATATTGTTATTGTATCTCTACATATTCCTTTGACCCGTTTAATATGTTTTAAACTTGTTTAATGAGATGAGAATATTAACAGATTATACATGCAGAATCTCAATGTAAATGTAATTCAACATTTTATATAAATAACAATTATCAAAGGATTAAGTCAATGACACAACATGTGACAAGATTTTTGGTTGTAAGATGTACTCGGCAGCTTAATGGATTACATACATTGTAATAATTTTACTTATCATTAAAGCAGCTGTTTACATATTTTTTTTTATTCTTGATTATATAACAGTCAATTTTCTGAATTTATCTTCCTACTTACAATTCTTAAGGGACACAGGGAACCACAATGAAATTTTTTATTTCGATACATGTTTCCAGCAGAGATGTGCAGGTTTTCATTTATTAGAGGTTACTTTAAACGTAAAATCTATTACTTACCTTGTTACTTTATAAGCACCGTCGTATTGAGCGACTTCCTCGCCTAGAACAAATACTCTTTCGTCCCGTTCCATCTCTTCGTCAATAGCCTGGTTTAAGGCATCTCGGACAGTCATGGGTTTGGACGCTAAAGCTTTCGATGTAGAAAAGTTTCGACGAGCTAGTCGGGTTACCAATCCCAGTACTGCCGGTGAAGATTTCAACGCCATTTTCACTTCTACACTATGTATTTACACTTATACACTAAATGAGGTACACTTAACAGCCTAATAGAAGCTTTATTGGCACAATACTATATAGTTTTCGTTGAAAATAGTGTTAAAATCAACACTTCAGAAATTATGAAGGATGAATGGAGGTCGCAATACTCTGCAATACTCACAATTGATCAAAGTGAAGTTCGTATGGTACGGTAACGTCAAAGATTTAACAATAAAGACGTCAAACCACAGATATATCAAAGGAAGAATAATATCGGGGATAGAAAAATAATATCGGACTTCTGGAATAACCAACCGGATTATGGTTCATGCATTCGAAATTAGCTGCTTAAAATTGAGTGTTGAACCTAAATTAAACATTGTCGTTAGTAAGCTAAAAGAATATACAATTGATTAGCGACTTACTAGGTGACTCTCCTACGATAAAAAAATTACATTTGTCATCGTAACGTGTATTCATATAAAAAGTGCAAGGCTATGCAGTTTAAGAAACTCCTGGGTCAAATAGAAATCGGTGAGCAGAAATTCTCACAAATATTGAGAAGGAAAATATGTTCAAATCAAAATCAACGTATATGTTGTGGATACAGTACCATCTCATAACAGTGAATGGGAATTCCTGCTTTCCTGCAGTATTCCTGTTTGCTGATATTAAGGGAATGGAGACCAGCTTCCGAATGGCCTATGAAAATTTTAAAAACTTACATACTCCAGATCAAACACGTGTACATTGTAAATACTTCACGGAGGGACGGAGTTTCCAGTGCTTACCGTCAGAGGTATTGAAGGATCGATGGAGCATACCTGTTTCAATTGTAAAAAATCCGAAAATACGGCTTACAGATTATGAACTATGTGTAATTGCATCAATTTCTAATAATAATGCCGTAATATACAATACGATAAATTGTAACCATTAGTTTCTTGAATTATTCTCACGCTATCAAGCCTATCTGTTATATAGATGTACATGGCAACACAGTTAGTCATGAAACTGATTGAGTGAGGTTAGAGTTCTGACGTTTTTTCTGTTTTGCCCATAGTTTTGCCTCATTAACAAAAAAATTAATATCTCAGCTCGGTGAATTATAGAAATTATAGATACGTTATCAAAACATGTAATTTGGTTAGCAAGCGAAGCCTAAAGAGTCGATTGTTGATTGTAAGGATAACTAAGCTCGTCCTCTGCGACCATACAACATATACAAGTATAATACACATACATATTTCACACTTAATAATAAACTGACCTAACTCGAAAACACCGTTTTTTGGGAAATCGCAAAAAACATTTTGGTGATCATGAATTGTCTTAAATATTGGCCTATAACTAAATGAAAAAATATGATAATGACGAAATAAAGTATTTTAAGCATAAACAATGAACTAAATATTAATATGGAAATGAAATTTTTGAGAATTTCTAATTGTTTTTAATATTTTTTAGGGTTAAAAAATAAATTCATAACTTAAGTTTCTTTAGTATAATAGATAGCAATATATCCGTCTAGTACTAATGACACTTTTTATGATAAGTCTGTCTTTTACTACATACCTATGTAAGGGTTCAGCATTTTTAAGTTTTCAGTCTATATTTGATAAAAGATTACAACATTTTCCATATATTAGGTCTTTTACAGCGTAATTGGGCATGTCATAAAATTAAAAACAAAGGAAGTTAGCACAATTTTATATAAAATTAGAAATAAAGTAACTGTAGTAAACAAATTTATAAAAAACTGTAATAACTATCTAGTTACATATTTCAGTTTATAAATAATGCTTACTACCTAATTAGACGTATAAGTCAACATATAAATGTAAATATAAGAATTACAAAAAAATAAACATCAAAACTTCTATGCAATCATTATTATTCTTAAATTATGAATTAATAGATTAATACCTAATTGTCAACACAGAATATTTAGAAATAATAATAATAGTAGGATTTAGTTACAATGTCCAATATGAGTAATCCTTTGAGTCTGAATGTACCTTGTAAACCTCAATAGATCGTTTTAGTGAAATTCGTCATAATCTAAGAAATTAATTTTACCAATTAGTCAGTTCCCAATTGTTAGTTCAGTTTCTTTTACATAAAATAAATGAATGCTTCACAACAATCCCACCTGATGGTAAGTAATGATGAAGTCTTAAGATGATGAGCGCATTAACTTATGAAAGGGTATTCACTCTTCTCTAGAATACTCCCACATCATATTATATTAGTAGATTAAACAAGTCTATTTTCGCTCAAAGAATTAATAAAATTGATAATTTTTGCAAAAGCTATCCGTTATTTTCTTCATTCTAATCTCTCATCTAAGCCTTCTTCTGATATCAACATTTTCCGAAAGCATGTACTTATTTTGACGTGATAACGTCTTATAAATCGATGAACGCAGGCTGTACGCATGAAAAAGCATGATTCATTGTCACGTTCCGCCTGAGCCGAGTGTGCAAGCGAAAGCACGGAACAAGCGATAGAGAGGCACGATCGGCCTAAGTGTTCGGCTTGTAACGCATCTATCTCTCTTCCACTCCATCGGAAGATGCGTCCTAAATATCACACATGTATACTATAAGTTGTAAATAAATTGTTCATAACACATTGTTACTTGTTATTAATCTGTATAAATGAAGTAAAAAATATTTGAATTAACGAGTGCAAATAAATGTTAATTTATCGAAAAAAATTGTAATTTTCAATTAACTCCTTCTGTGTATTGTACAAAATAATGATAATTCAGTGATAATAATTCAATTAAATTCAATTCATAAAATATGCAATTTTTCATCAATGTTTTCTTATGACATTATCACGTAAAATTATCGTCCGTAAACCGATTTTACAGACAAAAAACTTTTTTTGTTATCTGAAATGTCATCTACATAACGGATGCTAGAATTGGCTTAAGTGAGTTTTTTACCGACAATTTTATTATCGATAGCTACTCACGCCTTTGTTCCGCCAATATAACTTTCGCTTTTCGTTCGTTTGGTTGATATACTCGTAAATCGTGTATGATTTTGCCCTGGTCCACTGACGTTTTCGTGCACATTCACGTTTTTAAAGTAGCTAAAGTAATGCACAAAGAAGACTCCTACTGAGGCCTAAAACTGCTAAGTAACACAGACTGTTAGCATTTCCTCAAGTCTGACAATTTTTTAACGGATAGATTTTACCGAAATTTAGCTCAACGGCTTTGCTTAAAAATATTTAAGATATATTAAGTTTGTTTCGTGCTTCTTTAGCAACAAATACCAGATCTGGTCACATATTGTCTGGAAAGCTCTGGGACAGTAAATAATGTTCATAAGTGGGTAAAAATGGTAACAGTAATACGCTCAAACTCAGACGGAGGAATCTCGATAGGCATCATTACTGATTTACTCAGTGACCTATGTATATGTATATTGCACAAGGTCAGTGGAAATAAAAAATGTACGCCGAGGGCGAATGTAACATTTTAAGATGTAATGTAATAAAATGCGTCAGTCCATTACGGTTTTAAGATATCCTCAGCTATGGGTAACCGGGTCAAGGGTAACCCTGTAAATTTAGGGCTTTAACTGGTAGTAAAATGGACATCTTCTTCTGGGTTATGTTTCGAAAGATTTTATATGGGTATTTTATTGCATTGCAATGTAAAGGCAGTAAAGTTAAATGAAGCATTTCAATATGACAAAATTATAAATAAATAAATATGACATCTAGTCATCATAACGTATTCAGCGTCTTTCTACTTTCGAACATATCTTGTTATTGTTATGGTTGACCAACTGAGCCAGCCTGAAAGTGGCACAGATTAAAGTTACGGTGAAATTATCCCTTTTTCTATTACTTTCGCTAATGAATCTCTTAAGATAAACATTTGTGAGGTTCGTCTTGAAATAATTAGATGGACCCATTTTGTTTTTACAATAATAAAACATGATAAAATTTTAATGAATTACAATTTTTTTTTACATTTAATATGTTAATGCTCGACAACAATCCCACCTGATGGTAAGTAGTGATGAAGTCTAAGATGTTGAACACACTAACTTATAATAGCCTATTCACTCTCCTCTTGAAGACTCCTACATCGTATGTAACGGGGAACACCGACGCGGGCAAGTTGTTCTAGTCCTTTGCAGTGCGCATAATAAATGCGGACGCAATTCGCGTCGTAGGCAACGCAACGCAAATCGCAGGTGGTAGGTTCACTGCGACAGGGTGGATACTTGCCGTACGTCGAGTTGTGCGCTGGAGGAACGGTGATGGCGTAATTAATTGGAACAATTCCTGCGCACACTCCAAAATTTACCCTATAGAAGAGCGAGAGGCTGGCAACCCTGCGCCTGTTATACTACTATATTATATCTTTTATACTTTGAATTATAATATGGTTCTAGATGTGGTTTTACACGAGTTGTTAGACAGCGTCACACCATTCATGTAACAGGGGTCACATCGAGCACAAAACACAATGTATACAACACAACACACAACACCAGAGGCATTACAGGCAGTCCATACTTTGAAGGACAAAAAAAAATAAAGTTTCTATAATCCAAAATAATGCTCTTTTGTAGTCCAAAGTATCAGGCGTTACTTTGCGGAAATTCATTGTTATTAAATTAATATTAATTTACATTGCAACAATCCGCAAGCAAAATTTATGATGGTATATACTTCTATACATGCATGAAACCTCTCTCCCTCCCACAAAGGAAAACATGCATTTATGATGAATAAAAGTATATACCAACACACATACCATCACCAACACTTGTTTCGCTCTGAAACATGCTCTTTTACTTCTATCACTAATACTTCAATTGAAACATTAGCGGCCGGCCACAACTTCAACAAATAATATATAATATACAGGAGTAGGGACATGATATATATACTATGTCCATCTGGAATTATGTATCTTTAAAATGGTAAAAAAAATTATTAAATATGTGGCGTGACTCTAGATATTACCCTCCACTTATACACAAACTCACAAAAATCGCACTCTCTGTTTATAATACTAGCGGCCCGACCCGATTTTGTTCGGGTTATAAAAATTATTATATTTACAGGATATACCTGTGGCCATCCGGAGTACTGTACCTTTAAAATGGTAAAATAATTTTTCAAATAGATACTGCGGTTCCGGAGACTACTTTCCGAATGTATAGATATTCACAAGATTCGTAACTAATAAATATCTTTGTCATAAGACAATAATAAATAAACACAATGGAATAAAAGAGAATATTAATAAGAATCAAGGAAATATTTAAAATATCTTATAATCTTAACGCATTAAATATAATGTTATTGCTGAGGGATTATTGCAAGTGGGGTCGTAGATCCTACATCACTCGGCAGCAGGTCGTTGTCCGACCTGTTTGATTTATCACCCTTTCTGATGCGCATAAGGGCAATATAGCTAGGGCAGGAAACTACCTTTCTAAAAGCAAAAATATTTACGTTATGGAAGTAATTAATACCTTAGTTCGCAAATGAGGTACCGTTACAACGTTACCGAAACTGTTGTTAACGAAACAAAGTGTTTCGTTTACTTAAAATAAATGATTAAATAAAAGTCACTCTGGTGAATAATTTACATTGTTCGCACACATAAATTGTGTGTCGTGTTGGAGATGGAAGAGGCTCCAAATGGACTCGAGTCCAAGCCAACCTCTCCAGCTAGACCTGCATCTTGAACGACGTACGAGGTGCAAGTCCTCTTCTATTGAAGGTGGCTGGGCCAGGGCCCATGATATGATACAGCTGCTCGCTTGTTTGGAGTTCATTGGTCATAAATATCTCTGTATACATACGTACGTATATTTGCACACCACACACACGTACGAGTAGACTCAGATGTTTCCGTTTCGGAAAAAACGGAATCACGCTCTCGTTCCGTTCCATTTGAACGTTCGTACATCGCCGTAATGTCCTTCGTCCCTTGAAACCAAGTAACGTTTACACAGCCGGGTGTGTAAGGAGTAAAACTCAAATTAGATTAAGATTTGACTTGCAATTGCCGAGTTTTAAAGGTTTAATTAAACAGTGTTACTCTTTAATTAGTGTGTAGTGACGGAAATAATCTCACCTTAATGGATCCCAAGGGAGGGATGTGTACCTAATACTATAGTTTTCGATACTGTTTCACTTCTATTTGTTTCATGACATCTATCAACCATTAGGCTATCACTGTATCTTTATGCTTCAATAAACAAAGCTTTGATTATAACCTCAACGAAACAAAGATTACATTTCTCCATGTGAAATTGATCTAGCACTCCGAAGGTTTCGCTCGGTACCTTATGTCATATAAAAAGGGAATAAACCGTTTACTTGCAATAAGCGAATACGTTATTGGAATAAGCCGTGAATAATTAAGGATCTTAAATAGCCTAAAATAATATTAACCTAACAAATATAATATCTGTAATTACTCGTACATTACTTCCATTTCTTGTTTACGAATCGAGACAGCTTAAACTATAGCTTAATATTTCTCTTTAGAATAAAGGTGGAATTTATTCAGCAGTCTTGAATCTTGAAGTTTCGAACATTTCACAAGATAAATTGACACTTTCACCGATGAAAATAAGTTCCAAAATAACTATTGTCGATGCGCATGTCTAGTCCAGCGCTGGTCAATCTTGATGTTTCTAACGATTACATATAATACAATATTTTTAATCTTCATTCAGGAATTTTATTATTTAATAATAGTATTATTTAATAATAGTTTAGTTGATTAAATAGCAAATTAATTAATTATTTTGATAATTAATCGACTAAACATATCGACAGCGATTCAGTAATAATTAAAATGTTATAGAGTTGTGTACTCTTCGAGAGCTAGAAGATTCTACCGTCTTTTTTTATTTTTTACCTTGGACTACGAATAATTTCTGTCATAATTCTTCAATTGATTGCAATATATTACTAAAGTTGATTTTAAAACAATCATATTTGAATATGATCCTTGGGTTGGAATTATATGAGGAACTACGAATACCTACCAATTTTTTTTATGTTTTACTTAAATTTTGTTTCGGCTTAGAATTGAATCGAAAACAATTTTCTCGGCACGCAAAGTCAATACCACTGTACCGACATAGTTTTAATTTAATTCGTGACGTAATATTACATTTGTTTTTGAACTGTATTCGTCTCTATCTTCTATCGTATGCCAACGTAGCTGTTGTTATGCATCTTTATTTTCACTCTGAGTATTACTTGAGGAGCGATGGTACGAAGCTCCGTAACCGTAACCGAAACTATTATATATCCGAAATAAAAATATACACGAACTGTAGCCGAATCCGATAAAAAAAGTTCGGATAGGGCAGAGTCTAAATGAAACACGTTATGCCAGGTTTTCGCTGACCGAGCCGACACACTAGCCGCGTTGCGCTGATTTTTAGATGGTTTTTATTATTAAATTTTTAAGGCTATCGTATTTGGCTTTTTATGTTTGTAATACCAGCTAATAACTAATATACAGTTTCGTTCAAGTGTTAGATTATGTATTTTTTTACGATTCCTAAATCACCTAATATCCGTTACCGAAATTGTCCGAAACAATCAGATAATTCGAAATAATTTCATATCCGTAACCGTAACAAAAAGCGGTAAAATATTATTCATATATCCGTATCTGTATCCAGATCCGAAATGTCACATCCATAACACCTCTAGTCTGGAGTGTTATTTGAAGTTCAATAAATATGTGGATATTAAATAAATACCAAGGTTGCAATCCGCTTGCCAAAAACTTTCTCTTTGCCAATTTGTGAGTTATGTTGCGTGATTGCATTATAGTTAGTTATGTAAATTAATTTTAATCGATCGCTTTAGGGTCTGTCAGCGATTTTCCAAGACTGCTGAAAAGTATCTTTGGTGGAGCACTATTTAATTTGATAAATTAGCCTTTTGCTGGCCAAACCTTTATTCACTCTAAACTATTGTTTGTGCCCTAATGAATAAAACCGTCAGCTAAGTGATTGGCTAGTTTCCACATATAAATCGTAACATAATCAATACATCTGCGGCCAACTTCTATTCCGGGTCGGTAGTGCCGGTGTATCGCTTGCGAAAATTTCAATTCCCAGCTGTACTTACATTGTACAATTGTATGATTGTTGAATAAAGACATCGAGTCTTTATGGTGAGTTTTTTTTCTATGTTAATAGCCGACTACCGAGCAGACGAGCCACCTGATTGTAAGTGGTCACCGACGCCCATGGACATGAGCAAGAGCGAAGGTACCACTGATGCGTTGTCGACCAGGAAATGAAAAGAAGTAAGGATGTTATGGATATGAAATTTGGGATCTGGATATGGATACGGATATATGAATAACATTTTACCGGTTTCGGTTACGGTTATGGTAATGGATGTGAAATTATTTCGGATTATCCGATTGTTTCGGATATATTCGGTCGGATAAGTTGAATTTATTTCTAGTTATTATTTAGTATTATAATCACAGAAAATAAAAGAAAAATAGCCTTAAAAATTAAATTTAATAACTATCTAAAATTAGAACGACGCGGCTAGTGTATCGGCTCTGTCGGGGAAAATCTATCATAACATATTTTATTTAGACTCTAACGCTATCCAAAATTATCCGATACTTTTTTATCGGATTCGGATACCGTTTCGGATACATTTTTGTTTCGCATATCCAATAGTTTCGGTTACGCTTACGGAGCTTCATAACATCCTTGAAAAGAAGTAAGAAAGAAAGTCTGAGAGTGTCGGAGTTTCTATGTAATTCACATGGCATGTTTTTATTATTACGAAGCAGCACTAAAATAATAAACAAAGTCATCCTGTTCTTGTTTACTACCGATCAAATGCTCTCGTGGTCACTAAGTGCGCCCGACCGCGGTGACGGGACCAAGGATACGGAAGTGCGCAGCTGGCCTCGCCGGTGTCAACGACATCGTTGCCAATGGCGAACATTGCGCAAATAAATGTCCAATGAAACGGAATCTATTTCATGTTTCGTTTACTACCACGCATGGGTAGCGATGTTACGAATGACGGTAGCTGACTATCGATTAAACCGTACTTTCCCGGCTCGCATAAAAACCTGTTTCCGATATTTAAATTAAAATCAAGAGTTTCCTCATAATGGAAGCAGAGACCGCCAGCGACGTTTACAGATGGAAATATTTTTTTCGTCGAATGTGGGTAGGTACATAAAAAAAGATTTAATCGTTGATTAAAATGCGGTACGAGCAAATCTCCTTTTCGTTAAAATTGTTATATTGTCACATTAATTCATGTTACATAATGTTAGGTGTATCTATACTGTTCTTAAACTCAGTTATGGATTATTATTTAATTTAAACGAAGTGAAATTCTGTATTGATTTGAATGACATAAGTGGGATTGTATTTACTGATGTAATAAATATAATACGGAGCAGGCGGCGATGGCAATCGTCCAATGTACCAAGTTTACAACAAAGGCATGAAGACGGAAGTTCGTTCCAGACGCCGGAGTCAACGGCCTCGTGAGAGCTTATTAATAGGACGTCTCTTAATAAAACTTTGTGATAGCCCATTAACGGAACAATTCAATTAGCACCTTTGCGTACAAATACCGGGGTTTGAGTACCTTATAATTTGTCATAGACTAAACTTGAATCAAACAAGTTTAAAATAAGAGACCAAATTGAAATAGGTTGCGAAAAGGGAACATTGTACATTTCTTAAACTTGCTGATGAGATGTTCAATTAATGATGAAGAAATTAATTAAAAAAGATTCAGCGCGCACGAACCTAATAAAGTTTTAAAATTAGTGTAATGGGTGCCGATTGCCATTAAGAGTACCTACATAGAGAGTGAATATCCCGAAGTTAGTTTTGTTTTGATACAAGCAATTATATATACAGGTACATTCGTTTACATTTTGTTACATTCCAGAGGGAAAAATAACACATACTTGACTCAACAAGTCAGCTGACGGAAGCTTCGTTGTCGGTCGATGGTTCCTGGATGATTCAACCAATGTTTTGGTCGTTCCTACGGCTGCTGTTATGGTGTGGGGTGATGACACAAGTGGGCTAGATCTGTTATATGAGATAATGTCGATTTAACATTATACATTTTAGCTATATAATTGACTATGTATCAGTAAGCATATAATATAGTAGGTACGAGTATTGAATCAAATTTGCACAAAATGTTATATTTATTAGCAAATCTTTAATTTAAAATGACGATATGTCGCGTCGCTATAAAACGGTTCAAGTTGCGGATGACATGTAAGGGAAGCCCTAGATTTTTCTGAAAACTATTTAAGCGATATCTTATAAATATGCATTTAAAAATATTAAAATAATTCTTCAATTTATAATCAAAAGCAATAACAATTCAGCAACTATGTAAGTAACAGTTATCGTACGGTTCATATTGATGATTTTTTGGCAAAACAGTAATTGTAGTTTTGTCGTATTCTAATTATTCTGAAATTTTAATTAGTTGGATGTACATTTAAATTAAGTTAAATGTTGATATACAACAATACTTACCTGTGTAAAATTACAATAATGCTTCCCGCTACCACATCTAATGTTCATTTATCACAATGGTACTGATCACTAGTACGTTTGAAACCAAAGCAGCAAAATTTTTTTTCTTTTAATAGTTAGGTCTGAACTCAATGAGTAAAATGTGGATTGATCTCAAATTTTGAGTAGGTACTCTCCGTATTATAGGATCGAGATATGTCAGGATAAAGTCGTAAAACTTGTGAAGTTTTCTACCATTTACCCGGGATTGCATGGAAATGGAATTTAGATATTATTATGGCAATAGAATCTTTGTCGCCGGTAGCATTCTGCGTAAATAATGTATGCAGTTCATGAACTTAATAAACTGTACAGTGCATGTATGTACAAGTAAGCTGCTCATTTTTTACATGCAATATGTTAATGTTTGACAACAATCCCACCTGGTGGTAAGCGGTGGTTAAGTCTAAAATGTTGAACTCACTAATTTATAAAAACCTTTCTCTTTCCTCTTCAAGAGACTCCTACATCATAAGTAGGTGGAAACATTGATTTTAGATTAAATATATGTAATCTTTGAGAAAAGGCATTCAATGAAATTAACATTTGTATCACATTAATTGTATTATCAGAATACTTTGTATCTTAGTTATGATGCCTGTCTAGCTGCCGAACGATCAGTCCGGCGTTCGATTCTCTTCGAAGCAGCGTTTAATGTGAGAAATAAATGTTTGATTTCGATTCGTGGATTTTTACGTTTCATGTGTGTGCAAGCACCCATAAGTAGAATGTAAGGACATTTATTGTTTATTAATTATTTAATGTTATTGTAGTAAGAGAGAGAATTTACAACCGAGATTACTGCACCTTGGCTAACGCACCGATGACGTGATGATTTCGATGATTGGCGTTGAGCACTAACTATATAATTTTCTGCCTACTTGTTTGTTGACTTTTCACATTGCATAAATCAATCATCAAAAAAGGGTTACATAATTTTTGTCTATGACGTAAACCATATGTAACCAACCTTAAAATTGAATTAGGACCGCATATCAGTAATACTGAGAATTTTATTACGTAGGAGTAAAAAGTTTTAATAAGTCACATTTTATATTTCACAGTGAACTAATTACCTGAAAGTCAGCAGATAAGTCACATTGAATATGTTACAGTAGACCTGACGAAGGTCGGCAGCCGCACAGCTGAGCTCACCTGAGTACAGGTGTATATAAATTATTCGTTTTTCTTAGGAAACAACGTTCACAACCCATGGAAATTTTATCACTGGCTCATTCACAGAGGCGTGTTTCATAAACAAGCAGATTTATGAACCTCCCGTCCCTTATCCCTCATCCCTCGCGTCAGCAAAGCTTTGATGAACGTTCCTTAGATGTGTGGCTCATTACAGTAATCTGGTTCAAATTACACTGTATTCGCGAATCAGTTTGGACCTACCCTAACCTCAAATGACTTAAATGAAAGTGAATATAAGATTAATGAATTAACGTCAATGACGGATTTTGTCGATCGCAAGCGATTGACCAAATTAAGCATTTCCCTAAGTGAAAAGTATATTGGATCGTAGAACATAATATCAGTTAAAAATTCTTCAAGTGCTAATCAATCTGTGTTTTTCAATGTTCTCCAAAGATAGTCTAATACAAACAAAATCACTTGTTGTGTTCTTTTGGCCATTTATATCTTAAATCATAACAGTTTACCTACATAAAAAGGACACATAGATTCAGATTGATAATTCATTAATCCCAGTAATCTACCGTATCAAAGAAAACCACAAACCGACTGAGCTAGTTCAGAAAACTGAAAATATCGAGCTACAGCTATTACTCAACAAAAAATTTAAATAAAGATTGAAATAAATAAGTGCCATTTAAATGGAATCGATATCGTTGTCAGACGTTTATGGCATAAACTAATCACACTAAGAGTCGAAACACATTTCATTGCTGTTCCTTTATTACGTATCGGTTCAGGTATATTTTTATTTATATTCCAGTCCTGGGGGTGATGTAGGTGCGGTGCGTTTCTTCACGTACACATATACCGTGATACATTGTTGTAGTTGATTGCTACAAATAAAAAATAGTAATATTTACTTCATAATAGCCGGTAGGCATATTAGTCTAATGGTCGATGGTCATTGTCATTCTAAAACATCACAGATGTTGTCGACGAGGAATCTGAGAACCTGCTACATTCTTTTTAGCGTATAGAATGTCATAACACTGGGTGGCGGTATGTGTGTTGGTATATACTTTTATCATAATTGTATGGTTTCCTTTATAGGAGGGAGAGAGATTCATGTATAGAAGTATATACCATCATACATTGTGCTTGCGGATTGTTGCAAAGTAAATTAATACAAATTTAATGTCATAACACTGTTGAATTTCCATCCATCTATCTATCTATCGGCCCTTAAAGTTCACTAATGGACGTGGGCGTGAACGCCAACCGAAGACTTCTCTGCCCCATTCGATATCATTCTATTTATTGGCTGATTTTAGTTAGAATTGGAAAATTGTGAGCGGGAAGGTCAAAATTTTACTTTCATGTTGGAGTACCATCGAGGTTGCACTGGATTCTTCAGTATATACCATACTTTTGCATGGAAGATTGGCTTAGATTCAACAACAACAACAAGCTTTTCTATATAAATTGAGGCTCTTAAATAGCTTCATATATATATTATCATATATATTCACAATAGGAAGCGATAACAATCAGACTATATACATTGGAACCTGCTGCCATAAAACTTAGCTTTTAAATTTCGACGTCTTGACCTTAAGAGAGCAGCGGTGAATACTATAAAATGGGCAATTAAAACCATTCACAGCCCCTACACTAAGGAGCAATGAAATCGTGGTAGCAGTTTGAAATACGACGACCTACCGCGGGGCGATGACTTACGTTAGCAGAACGTATTTGGGCCTCTGTGAAATATGGTATGAATATTTATTGCTATGTGAAAACGAATATCAATCTCCATGTGCATAATACAAACGCGTTTAGATTGATATAGTACAGAATTTTCTATACACATATCAGTTTTGGTCGATATTTTTAAATTTTAACGGCTGGCAAAAGATAAACGGATTATCTAATGGTAAGTTCTCACCGCTGGCCATAGACATCAATAATAGGTATAATTGACTAGAGCTCTTATAGCCTCCGAGGGAGATTCAATGCATTAGAATCCAACATAAGCTGGAACCTCTTCCGGCAAAGTCAGATGTTTTTGAACGTTTCCGGTTCGAAATAAAAAAAGAAACAGACGACATTTTGACCAAGAAGAAGGAGACGAACCGGGTTATCGAGAAGGCTTCTGACGCTAGGAATGACACGTGTAAAAGCATTTCCCGATTGATTATTACAGGGATAGCTAAGGAACATTACCGATGTGCACCAGCCTGGATTAAATGTCAGTGTCTCTAAAATTTAAAATACTATGGGATCAACTTTCACTTGGCTTAATTAGATGTGTTGTCACACGTACGTACGTATATACAATATTTCGCTCCATGCACGTGAGGTGTAAGGAATAGGATAAATGAAACACGTTTTTCATTAAAATTGCCCAAAATGAATGGAATCATTCTTGACTTGTTTTTCAATTTCTCTAAAAGACTTAAGTATCTCATATTTTTCTAAGGAGGGCTCTTAATCAGAGAGGGCTATGAGCTCGGGGATAATTTATCGGGATGCGGAAATTACACAGTGGGAGTTAAATCAATTTTGGGAGAGCATCTGGCGCCAATGGAAAATTACCTCGCTGAGAAGATTTCCAAACAGTTTCGATGAAAATGTGACATCTTAAATGTCGACGAACGATAATTGTTACAATGAATTAGATAAATCAGGTTTTATGTTGCAAGATGTCTGTAGATGATATGTGATATTTATTTACTTATTTTTTGGAGTGCCAACAATAAATTCAATTACTGTCTTTGTAAACAGTAATTTTTAATTAATTTTTAATTTTTAATTTTTCCCTTTCTTTTATAGGCGATCACGAATTAACAATAATTT
>PDGT01000090.1:610621-640088 GCA_003671415.1 Megathymus violae
GAGTGCCAACAATAAATTCAATTACTGTCTTTGTAAACATTGACCCTTTCTTTTATAGGCGATCACGAATTAACAATAATTTTGAGGATCATTATTTATTACAGATCTAATATAATAGACGTTATGAATTATATGAAACGATTATACAATATAATAAAAGAAAATCGGTTTAAAAACTACGTTGGTGGAATTTACGAGAACAGAAGAAACTGAACTGAGTAAATAAAACAAAATTTAATTCCATAAATAAATCAAATTCATGCTGAATGCCACTAAAACACAGACGTATCTGTTCAGCGTCAAGAGGAGCCCGTTCACCTTGGCTCCAACATTTCAGAAATTAACATTCAGTAACCTTGGAACGCACTGACCGTTTTCAATTGTTGGAAGTGGAAGTTTTATCGAACCTCAGCTTTGGTCGGTTCATCGAGTCCAAGGCTAAAGCAGCTGTAAGGAAACTTGGGGTCCTCGCGAATGTGTGAATCAGGTTTTAAGATTGTACAAAATTCAGGTTCGAGCACGTGTCAATCACTGTTGACACATTTGGGCTGGTGCAGCCAAATATTTTCTATAAGCTTAGCACTCGACGGAGAGACGTGCAAAGAGGCTCATTGGTAACCCAGATCTGTTTAAAATCAATCTGCAAAGCCTTGAACACAGGCGCAGGGAAGTTAGCCTCGATCATATATAGGGTACATTTTGAAGAGTTTGAGCAGGGATTGTTCGAAATAATCCGTCCTCGATTATCGTCCTTCCATCGAACAACTTGATGTATGTCGGGTATCCATCCTATGTTTGCGACGACAAAGTTTGCGTCTTGGTTCATTGTGCGCACTGCAAAGGACTGGAATAACTGCCCGCGTCGATGTTGCCGTCTACTTACTTACTCCGACAGTCTTCAAGAGGAGAGTGAACAGGCTTTTAGTGCGATCAACATTTTAAACTTCACATCACATATTCACATTCTTTTCATGTCCTAAGCCAAAGTGTAAAGAAATATGCGTTGTACTTTTTAAATCCTATTTTTATATACTTCAGCAAGGTGCATGAGCCTAACTACAATACTCCAAAGTTCTTCTGACTGATGTGTGATATAAGACGAAGAGCAGTGATAGCCTTACTAGTGATTTAAACGTAGGTATCCCGCACGGGAGAGGCGAGTTCGAACCTCGCACGCATCTCTAATTTTCAAGTTACATGTGTGTGTAACCTGTTGAATATTAGTGGACCAGGAAAGGTATTCTGTTCTATTTACCAATTAACGATATTTTTTTTTGTTTCACGAACCATTAAACCTTCGCCCTCAAGACAGATTATAAATGGCACGAGGTTCTATTTGAATTTGTTTGTCGTTAGTTATGATTTCGATTTGAGTACTTATTTTTTTAAAGTTATTAAGTATATTTTAGATTATATGAATTTTATGTATGCTATACGGGATCTTTGAATATTTCTTTCCTTAGTTCGGGTTACATAGAGTATCATTTAGTTATAGATCTTGGATCAGCCTTAGAGGCATGGGGAGCTCTAATTTTCATCGGAGCGCTGTATAAACAACTTATCTTAAAAGTTTATAAAAACTAAAAAACAAAACGTAACGTGACCCAGATGTAATGTAACACTCATTTAAATAACTTCACCTAGACATTTGTGGAACGGAGACAGACGACACCGCCGGCCAGCCTGCCTGGTGCATAAATCTTGTTAAGGTCAGGTCATTATCGACTCGGTGGGTCAGGGTACTGGCGACTGCTCCATTTAATGCTTTATTTGCATATAATTGTTACTCAATTTATATAAAGAGAGATATTTCTATATCTAAAATAAAATGATCACGATTCTAACAGGAAGTCAATAGCTAGTCAAGCAGATAAAAAGGTCTACCATCATGCACCAGTACTTAAATTAAAATGGGTAGTGCAGAGGCCAGTGACCTACAAAAGTAGGGTTCTGGCGCCATTGTGCAGTAGTATAATTAATTTATTCACTTTCCGTTTTCACAGCCTAACATTACAGGTTACTAACCCAATGCGTTACACAAATAACACAAACTAATTTTATCATTAATTAACATTAACAAACTACATAAAGTAGAACTATTGCAATTTATTCGATTGATCATTAAATATATGTATCCTATCATGGACCTTATTTATTAGATTTATTGTCAATGTTATTTATTACCGCCTTCGCCAATAGGACGGTTTGGACCATCGGTACAACTGCCAGTTGCGGTTGCCGCCGTCTGCCCACATAGTTATCGTCCCACGCAGTATTTTAATTAAACACGAGACGAGTGCAAACTCCGTGCGCATTATCCGACTAGACCCAACACGAACTACGTGGGATACATCAAATGGTACAAAGGATAAATCCCATACAGCTTCCAGGACTAGTGCCTTGTTTGTTTTGGACTCACTCTAACATGATGATATATATATCTCGCGTCATATGGAGCCCAAATGACTGCGTTGTACTCCATATTCTTAATTAATGTTAATATTCTTGTGTATTCCATATCTAGGTTGTGTAACCCTTTTATGAAACGTTAACTTTATCAGCAGTCAGCCGTTTTATTCGTGACTCGTACCTACGACAGACGTATGCGAGCGTGGGACGTTCGGTTGGACTCAAAATCGGAGGGCATCATGATCACCATCGTCGTCAACATGCCACAATTGTCAGTATTGCTTCATTTATTATTTTTTGTTCTTGTGTTACTTTCCGATTGAATAGTTCTTGCTAACGTGGTGTATAAATACGTGTCCGTATCAAAATAACGACGAGGAAAAAGTTTCCGCCTTTTTTCCAATACCCGTAACTCATGCCCTGCTTCTGTCCAACATAAATAAATCCCTGTTTAGTATCTCGACGTGGGCATGGCCTTGTGCTCGATAAGGATCTATAGAAATAGTACTTGTATATGACTTTGATAAAAGTTTGCTGGGTCAGCTTCCTAAATGATGGTGACGGCTGCGTAGTTCAGTTGTCGAGTTATGCGCGAGTTCCGCATGCATATGCATGATTTTCATTATTGTAAGTAGCTTTCTTTGTAATGTTACGATGAGGCCGCGATGAATGTAATTGATTATTATTTTTTAAACTAAGTCAACGATTGAGTACGCTCTGTAGTAATACTTCTTTGAACATCATCCACCAAAGACATGCATCAAAGTTGCATATTAAGGAATTTACGTATTTTTAAATGTAATCTTATAACGCGGTATGTAAATATTCATTCAAGGTTCACAGAAAATCCTAAATTAAATTAAATTTCCTTATGAAACCGACAGGAAAATATTCTATATTTCAATAATAGAAATCCAATGTAATATATTATGTGCGCAGGAATAACAAAAACGTTCAACCAGCAACAACAAAACTTTTCTTCTTTCCAAGCCATAAAACTTTTATTTTAAACGTCTTTTCGAAAAATTCCGTTACAGAACATATACATAATTATATTTATCGTTCATTTGAACTTTCCCAAAGACAAACTAAGACGTAACTCGGTACTCGTCAGCTCTGATCGACGACCGTAAAACAAATATCATGTTCGAACATCAACCGTTAACTGTGATTTTCCAAATCTGAATTCGAATATCATATCCGAGCGTGAAGTTCGAAGAGTAACTGTGACATTAATGGCACGTAAAACTGATGTCGCTGACGCCTTGTGGCCACGCGTGTAAAGTGTCAAGTAAAATTATTCCATAGCAAAATGGCGCCCCCAATTGCGAATTTGTTTGTGTAAAAACGTACAAAAAGAGTAAACTCAGTTAAAATTTGGTGATGGAACACAAATTAAAATTAGGTTTATATTGAAAAATAATATAACCAGCTTCCTATATTTAAAACGATGAATCTGTAAGATTTCTTGAAAACATCTTGTTTTCGCCATATATGTTTAAATTATGCGCGCGCGCTATGTAGTATAGATTCTGTTAAGATGTATTGGCATTATTCTCCATCCCTTCTTTCCTCTCCTCGATCCCGACCTATGTACGCGAATACGGTCAGTTGGTCGTCAATGATCAGCGCTGACGCACTACGAGGCAGCACCGCGAATCCCCTGACGCCAGTCACCACCGCACCGCACACAACCGCGCGCGAGTACGGCCATATTGCAAGGAGCACGTGGAGTGAAGTGTTATTCATTAATCACAATTTAGTATAGCTTAGGATAGTAGAAACATTGGTGAAGGTGGCCGGAGCACACCTGAAGCTTCAACATCAACGTAGGCCGTCAACAAAAGGCAGTCCGCTTGCGAAATTCCTCAGCCAGAACCAGGTACGCGTACATACTTTTCCCTTTCCACTTAACTCGTCAAATTATCCTTAGACAATCCCGCAACCAGCCTTTATACAGTCCACACCGCAGGACCTCATAGGCTTAGGTCTTTGGTCCCCGCGACCAGGTTCTTAGGAGCTCGGTCATAGTCGTACGGTCGAGAAAGCCGTGCACTTCCCGCAGATTAGTTTGGCCTGGGCAATCACCCAGGGCCACAACACATTTATTTATTTGGTCCGTCGACCCGGATACCATATCATACATAGGTTTTGGTTTATTTGAGCCGTAATTCCGCTTATTTTCCGCATATTTTCGCATATTTCCGCATATAATAGCCGCGCTGACCCTGTCGCGTAAGCTAATACCGCTAATGCAAATTAATAATTAATTTTGGTTTTTGGAGTAAAATACTCGTAGCATAAATATATATAAATTTAACGTATTTGATAAAAACTTGTTTCCTATAATATTTTGCTAATTGAATGATATTTTACTTTGTAGTAGTAGTTATTTTTGCGGGTTCCTCGCCAGCCATTTCGTTGAGTTTGATAATTACGTATCTTAATTAACAGTACCTCATGACGCTGCACGTGACGGAACCAGAAGCGTGGAAAAATATTCCTATCCGTCACGTTAAGGTCAATCAATCAATCAAACATCAATGTTTATTATTTGAAGGCGAAAAACGTACAACTTTAGGAATCATCCAGCATACAGTCCTAACCAGGTACCGTGTGATTTTTTCTGTTCCCAAAAATCAAGAGTCAATTACGTGATCAACGGTTTTTATCACCAAAAGAGGCTGGCGTAAAGTATGAAAAACATGTGCTGGTCATATTGGGGCGGCCTATAATACTCTCCCCAATCCCATGCTGGCAGAACAGGATGTCGTAAGAGGCGACAGAAGCCAGCCTGCTTGGTGGTAGGGCTTCTCGTAAGGATTATATTATCAGTATTATTATTCAGTCATGAATATTATTACCGGTATTTTTATCTTTCCGTGAAGCCTGTCTGGCTAGCTACCACCCTCCTGCTTGAGTCAGCCGCCAAACGACTCGTCGTGTTCCGGCTGGGGGCTTCAGGGCCAGTACTTTCTTTCTTACTTTCTTCTCATTTCCTGGCGTACAATGCGTCAGTGATACCTTTGGTTTTGCTGATGTCCATGGGCGACGGTGACCACTTACCATCAGGTGGCTCGTCTGCTCGTTTATCGGCTATTAACATAAAAATAAATGTATCTAACGGCACCACGGAGGAGTGGCCCAAATGTTTTCAAAATTGGTTCAATCGTATGAAAAAGTGCATTGACGCAAAGGGAGAATATTTTGAGAAACAATAAATTCATTTTTGACCATTAATAGTATTTTTTTTATTATTGATTCCGGAAACTTTTAGTGCGCCTTACGTAAGATATATTAAAAAAGTGAGTTCAGTCAGAGCTTAGAGAATTATATAAAACCTTGTAGTCATTGCGATGCTATGTATCTATTGATTTATTGATGGTATTGATTTAATTTGGGAAGTAGTTGATACCAATATCGGCACGAAGCTTATTGTAGAAGCGGATGAGTTGACCATTAACCGTATTAAAAACTTTGTTGAAACGAGAAATTGACAAAACGATTTAATCCTTGTACAATTGTTTTGAGTGTGAATAACGTTTTGTGCTTTTAACGTGTTTCTATCACCCTCGTAGTTTGTTTTCACACTTAATCTGCTGCCGATATAAAAGCACGGCGCAGTTCAGGACCAGGGAATATCTTAAGAATATAAATCTGGCTGAGAAAAATTCTTATTGAATTTTAAGTGCGGCTTATTTTTTTATGAAAAATGTCATCCGTTGAGTCGCGTTTCGTTGGCGGAATACTATCAATACAGCAGGGAGGATGAGTTAATTAATGTATTGCGCCTGGAAGTAACTATTTATTGTCAGATGTTGAACGGTTCATAACACGGTCATAATGGACATCATCGCCGTTCACCTAAATCCGTTTAAGGAAAAGTCATCTTCGTAGTGTAATATAAAATCTGAGTAATGAATAAAAGCGTGGAATAATTCATTTATGGATAAATAAGTTTTTTTATATGACTAGTCGACAAACAATCAGACGAAGTACCTAATGGTAAATGGTGACCGTCGTCCATGGACATCTGCAATACTAAAGGCATCACCGAAGCGATGCCGCGTTATTATTGGCTCTCGGTAACTGCGATCGAAACACTGATGATTCATTTCGTGGTCGGTATTCGAAGGAGGGTGGAAGCTAGCCACGCGTACGCACGTACCTAACCGTCGGAATTTTCTTTTTTTATTCAATAAAATATATGTCCTTCGTTTAGTGTTTTAAATAGTTCTTATTAATTATGTGGAATAAGCTTATTTTATTATTTATTAGAAAGAAAGAAAATACGTTTACGTTCACTTTCCTACCTACTTACCTTCCTTCATTACTTTCCACCTACCTCATTTGTATATTAAAAATTGCAACGTATCATTTTCAGGGCGTTAATTATTACTATACAACACTGAGAAAACTAACTATATGAGAACTCTGATGAAAGGAGGAGCACTTTCTTGCTTTTTTCTTGGTTTCGAATGTCCTCATGATGGTACATAGACACGACACGATCTAGGAACATTAATAAATTTATGTACCGTATGTATATTGTACAAATTTAAAAACTTCAAACATGATAAATAACACGAGTGAGAACCGCCACAGAAGCTGACCCTAGCTAGGTCAGCTGGAGCACGAGTTGCCGCGCGTGTAGCCATAGCGACGGTGCTGACATCGCTCAGGTCACGTGCCGCGTTCCCGTAAACGTACGTACGTTTAGCAACCGTATTCATCATTGTCTCCGAAACATTAACATTCGAATTATTAACATGTACTACGGCCTTCTACAAATGTAATTAATAAAGACAATTATCTTAATACGTGTAACCGTTATTGCGTCTATTAGTGACAATGGTTTGATCAATTAAGGTCATATTACGATTAAATCCTGTTATCTCCAAGCAAACTAGTAATAATGTTTAAACATAGGTGTTTGAAGTTAGAGAAATTAGCCAAAAATAACAGTGTAATGGTTTAAATGGCACGCCGTTCCGTATAGCACGGAGTTGCAGAGTAAATGTTGTGCAGATTTCGAATCCTACACGCACCTAAACTTTTTGAAGTTATGTGCATATGATTTACTTCGTTGAAGGGAACATTGCAAGGAAATCTATGCATCCCTGAGTTCTCCCGAGGGTATGTAAAGTCTGCTAATACGTTTATCTAGCAGTCCTCAGTTGGTCGCTATGGAGAACCTTCACATGTCGGAATAGTTCTAAGCCCAACGCTGCATCACTTAACTGATCAGTCTGTATCTTTTTTTGGAATAAAATAAATGAAATTAACAATTAAACCAGCCACAACAAATTTTAATGAGCGTTTAATGTAAAGCCGCAAACTGGATTAAGTGTCCGTGAAATTAAAATGCATGAAATACCAACCTTTCGGGATGCGCTCGGCCTTCCCGCGTTAAAGCCTGTGGCCTTGCATTCCTCAGAGCGTATTTTGAATTTTAACTTCATGAATTTAAGAGCTATGCGAATTATACGATAGATTCGGTTGGTAGCGAGCGCGTCGGAACCGCGAGCCTACGCCGTAGCCAGTCTACGAGCAGACGGCGCGCAACCGCCTCCGCGATCAGCCGTAGAGCCGCTACGACGCCTTGCGCTTCCACTACGGAACTTTTCATACTTTTCTATCAACTTTGTTTCATAGTGCTGTGCGATTATTGTGCTAAAGTTTGGTGTCCTAGGGATTGTCTCGTGCTATTTTTATCTGACTATGTGTGTTATAGTATAATATGGCTCCATTGCGAGTGGCCATGGACTTCTACACGGATGTGACTGATTTTCTGAACTTTTCGACGCAGCAACCGGAATCCAAACACCACATAAGGCACAGAAATCACTCGCGCGATCATGTTCGTAATCACGTCGTAGGCGTGCTGTCGAATTCGATAATGGAAGTACTGAGTAGTAAATTTGTGCCTGAGAACAGCGTGCTGCCTGACTTGGAGCCGCTCTCCACTCACATGGAGGGTCCGTTCGACAGGCCGCTGCGGACGAACATCACGATGAACAGGTCCGATCTGGAGGTGATGACCGAGGACGTGATGTACAGGCACAACGGGGCGATGACCGCGGTGTACTGCGTGGCGTATCTGATCGTTTTCGTGGTGGGGCTGGTCGGGAACTGTTTCGTGATCGCCGTGGTCTACCGGTCTCCTCGCATGAGAACCGTCACGAACTTTTTCATCGTGAACCTCGCCGTCGCTGACATCCTGGTCATCGTGTTCTGCCTCCCCGCTACGCTTATGTCCAATATATTTGTCCGTGAGTATATTTTTCTATTATATATTGACATATTAACATCATCCTGTGTATATAGGATGGAATATAGAATTCATTGAAAAAATAGTTAAAAGTGGATTTTTCTTTTTGACAAAAAATAAGAAAAACTTTGAACAAAAAATATATTTATTTTTATTTATTTGAATTTTTGCCGTGTGATCGTTTTACCTTTTATAAAAACTAGATTAATTGAAACTTAATTGTTATAAAAATCTTTATAATAAGAACTATGAAATATTTAAACTTAAAGATTCTCAGAATAAAAGAAAACTTTCGTATTTCAAAGGTAATTTACGCTTAGAACAATAATAGCCTTAGTTGTTTCTGAGGTGGTTACAATTAAATAACTGGCCAAGTTGGAATTTGTTTTCTCTGCAATAAGGTTTCGCAATGTACTCGTATTCTATTCAGAATTGTTTTCTATTTACTCTCGAAATTTTACTGCGTTTGACTTACGATTTTTTAATACATTTTTCGGTAAAGCAGTATTAGGGTATTCTAATATTGGTTAATTTTGGTTGGTACTAACGAATATTTCTTATTTTTTTAAAACTCTAAGCTTGTATTTTTGCTGATAAGGGGAGCAAAGAATAGTAAATTTCGTTGCCCTTTTTTAATCGATTTATGTAGACTATTATTGTTAAAATTATAAAAAAAAATATTAATATTTTTATTTGGTATGCAACACACAAACACAAGATCAGTATTTATATAAATATTGACGGCTCAACATGTCAACCGAATGAAACAAAATTGATCGCGGACGGTAACTATATGGGTGACCACTCCTGTAAAAAATTTGAAGACCACTTCTTCGATTCGACCACGTCTGCATTAGGGGCGTCAACCGGTAGATGGCTGAAGATCCCCGCTGGTCTCGGCCGGTCTCGGCCCATCACGCCATCGAGCGATACAAGAATTACCGACACTAAGGTCAGTTACTAGTCTAGTAACACCCTCGCTCTAGCTCCTAGCTCTAGCAGTACGCTCTAGGCTTCCTTAGTTCTGAAGAGGAGATCGGAGCTTGTGGTGCAGCTAAAGAGTTGTATGAAATAATTACGATATCGTTATGAATATTTTTCATGATGATTATTTGACGATCCCGTAGTCCAGTTGCAGTAACCGCCTGCTGAGTGCAGGGTCCCGGGTTCGATCCCAGCCGAGGCAGCAATTTATGGGACAGATAAACGTTTGTTTTCGGGACACGGATGTTTGTGTTGTATTAATTGTGTATGTCCATGTCACCCTTAATAGATAGATTCCTAGGTGTGTGTGATTAAAATTCTAATTAGGGAAACAAATCAAATCAGTTCAGACCTGAATTGAAATGGTTGCCAGCAACCTTCTATATACTATTAATATTATAAGAATTGCGGTGATGGTTAACCATTTCCATGTTAAAGCTACATTTTAACCAAGACACCAAGTTTCATATTTTCCTTTTGCGTCAGTTGTGTATTAACGCAAGTCTTCTACAAAGATCGTTCACGGCTATACCCTTCCTGTCACCGATTACAGTTAGAAAGTATACAATACTACAATTGAGGAAACGTTAACGTTTTTTTTTACAAATATATATTTTATATGTGCCCTTGTGCTCACGTACAAAGTGTATATACTGTGCTCAAAATATAGGTTGATAGGGTTTGTACGTCTCTTTCCGGGCAATACACTCGACATAAAAAATCCACACACCAAAAAGGGAATTCACCAACCTTAATCCCGATGCGTGGCGTCTGGTGAACGCAACGACAAAATGTACTTGACCGCGATCGAACACTGACAGCGGCGCCGGTGGCATTCGCACACGAAAACAAGAAAAAGGAGGGTTGAACCCAAATCAATGTATGACACTTATTTACATCGATGGTATTGTCCGAATGAATATTAACTTAGATATTACGGAACAGTAACTAAAACCGTTTATTGGTGTTTATTGTTCAACTTAACAGAGCGGAAAGTTAAAATAACTAGAAGATTGAATTCGCAGTTTAAATGCAGTAATATTCCCTACTGTTTTAGTGTTTTTTCGAGTGTAACATGACCTGTCACGTCTGGAGTTTATGTGCACAGGTCCGATGTCTTTTGAACTGTAATACTGACTGGCACGCTCCATTTTAAGGTGCAATTTAAACTAGTGCACGTGACCTAGGTATATTTAGGATTGGTTTTTGAAAAACCTCAGAGTTCTGTCTAGTATTGAAGTTGTCCTGCTTAGTGGTGCTTAATTAAGGCGCCTAAGGCCTCAAACACCCCAAATATTAGTAACACACAATTATTTACACATTGATTATACAATAGTGAATAATATATTAATAGTAAATATATTAATATTTATTTACATTTTATTACGTATACCTGGTAAGGGCCCACTGAATTTGAAGATAAATCTATAAGCCTTGTTTGACATTCAGTTTAAGTTAATAATAGCAAAAGATAAATAATAAATGTAATACTATTTTACTATGTCAGTAAACGTAACTTTCTGCCTGTAATAATTATCACTATCGTTACCCTGCTATTAGTTAATTTTATTTTTCTATCGATATTTGTCTCGAGCCAACATCGTAAGTACCCGTTGCATTTATAAAAAATTATGTCCGCAATAATACAAGTTTGAAGATATGATTTTTATTAAAATTAGCTTTAAACATTTTAAAAAGCTATTTATTTATGATCTCAAAAAACACCATATTTCATAATCGAGAAATGAAATTTTTACAACTAAAATCGGTTGAATTGGCACGTAGAAGTTGTATGACAAATCTCTGTTTAAATACATACGTACAATTCGACTTACATAGTTCCAAAATTAGTCAAGACTGAAAACGTCGAATTTCCATGATACCTGGATTTTATACAAATTTTATATTTAATTCGATGATAACTGCATGAAGTAGTTAACGTCAAAATGGCGTGCGTTGCGTGACGCCGGTTCCGAATTAATAAATCATTATAAAGGCAGTAGAAACAATTCATAAATATGACTAGCTTCAGATATATTCATCTTTATGAATGTGTACAAGTTGTGAGCAGCAGCAAAGTTGTGAGGTGTGTGTAACTTTTGAATATTTTTTAAATTGCAACAATGTATTGAGTTCACTCAGTAATAAATTGTGCGCAAAAGTGCATAATAAACATAGTATGAATAGTTTTTGAAATATTGTTCGGGCCACTGAGCCGAACAATTAAGAATTTTATTCAAATTAAAAACTGTTTAATTTGCCCTAGAGAAATTGTAAATAAAACAACAGCAAATTCAAATTTAGGTCTTTCTTTAAACGAGTTAACAAGTAACGGTATTTATAGAGATACGTTTAAGTTATTGTCAACAAACTATATTTACAGCACCTGCGAGTAAAATCGGCACACATTTTACAACGAACGGCCAGATTGAATTGAAATTGTGTTGACACAATCGAGACCGCTACACCAGATATTGGAAACTGTGAAAACAAAGAATTCTCGATGTTTTTGTATGGTTAATACGTACGGTGAATCAGTTTACTGGTTGGTATATTTGATTTTGTTCCAATAGGCTGAACTCGGTACGATTACAAAATTAAAATATTAGCACGGCAAACGGCCCAGTTTAAATTCTTAATTAACAGACATTACTTTGGGATCAAAGCTTTGTTTGTAGGTAAATAAACACTTAAAATCACACTTCCTAATTCTGATTTCAAGTAAGTAACTTTAAGCAGTCTTATGTGGAAAAAGGATTGTAATATTACCAGTGAGCCGTTCTAAATTTAGAAGGCCATTATTTGGTTGAAGACCTTGTGACCAACCTTTGGGCCACGTTTAGCCTGCGGATTATGCAAAGCGACAGCGCTGAAACTGGATAGTTTTTCGCTACAGACATTAGTTGTGAACTAAAAGTTGTAGGTGGGTCATTTGCATCACCGTATCGGGAGCAGGTAACTGGGTGAGCCCTAACTGTTCTAGTTTAATCAAAACTTCTAAGCCGTTTTTCTTCCCCATTGACTTCTTCGAAACTGTAGTACGAGCTACATTAATCACGTGTGCCTCACCTTCGGTATTTGGTGAGTAAAACTCTTTACTTTACTTATAGAAGTAAATTAAATTACAAAGTATTAATTTACTAAAACCCTAACCCTTATAGTATTGTATAATTAATTTGATATTAAAGCAAACAAAAAAGACAGAACAATTAATTTAATGAAAAATTTAGGCGAGCCATATACAGTATAAACCCTTACAGCAATTTTTTATGCACACTTGAGATTGAAGATGGGAATAGAAAGGCGCTTGCCGTTTCCCTCGACATGTCCAAGACCTTCGATAGGGTCCGGTACACTGCCCTTATGAGCACGGTTCCAGCTTACGGTATATCCCCTGGTCACTGGCCCTGAAAGACTTGTTGATACAACTTATACCTGAGTTCCTCAGGGGCCGTTCTCTCTGCAACTCTATTCTTATTGCATATCAATGATCTACTCATGCTCGGTGTTTATGCGTACGCAGACGACAGCATAGTTGTGGAAAGATATCTGCCGAGCACTCGGAAGAGTAAAGGTGTAATAGAATCTGAAAGGGAAGCTATGATAGAGCCTGTGAATCTGACACTTCAGGCAGTCTTTGAGACTTGTAAGATTCAACTCCTTCGAAACACAGACATGTTTATTCGCTGCAAAAAGGAGTCTGTTCACCCTGAATTCTACTTATCAGAGTGTATCCAGGAAATATATTAACCGACTTTAGTTATTAGGAGTAGAGATCTCAAATATTAACTTTGGGCGGTTCATTGAGTCAAAGCTACTGCAGCAAGGAAGTTAGGTATCATAGCAAAGGTACCGAAATTTTTTTTAAGCCTATAAAAAGGTCACGCTTGGCCGTTGTGCAGTACTGCTACCACTTCTGGGCTTATGTTGCCAATTATCATCTGTCATCATTGGACTTAATGGAGGGGCGTACAATGAGATTTATCGGTGACCCAGAATTAGTTGAGACCCACCTTCTAAATCTCGAGCACAGGTAAAGTTAGTGGACTATAGTATTGAAGAATGTGCGCAGAAATAACATAATTTGTTTCACCCATCCGCCACAATTTGTTTCACCAATTTGCTTTTTACTATAGAACTACTAGACGCATGGCGATTATTCATCCTTTTGTCGTAAACATTCCACCTGTGCGGACGACGCGTTTTGCTTCGTTATTTATTATTCGTACCGCGAAAAATTCGACTAGTCTGCCCGACTCGGTTTAAGTCAAGAGTTAATAGGCTTTTTCTGAGTTATTACATTGTAACATTTAACCATATCGCCACTTACTGTCAAATGGGAGAGTAGTTAATTATTGACTTATAAAGTATATTAAAAAAATTATAATAATAATAATACACGTATATACCTACTCGTACCCGTTGTATAAACGTTGTGTAGACGGATACTAGTTGTTCTTCGATCTGAACCGAGCAGTTTCGTCAATGAAATTGCACAAAGTTTAATTTTTAACTTTGCTCCCGTTCTCCAAGCGATAAGTGTTCTTCTATTATTTGAAAGTGCCGGAGGTTCTCGCGACAATATCACTCAGACACGTCGATTGACGTTCCGTGTCACTGAACGTGTTTAATGTTTAATATTACCGACAATCTAAAGTATCTAGCTGCTTAGATCACACGTGAACGACCGCTAATACAACATTGAGTCATACATCAAAGGGTTATAGCGTTTGATATTGAAAGGTCGGGGAATTAATACGCCATTTTTGCCGAACAGCGCTCATGAACAGATCGAGAATTCTGCAGTATTTTTTATGTTCCTGTGCATTTATAAAATGTTTTTATGAATGTCTGGGCATAACGCCGTTATTGATAACCCGATTTTGATGGTTCTTTTTTGTGTGTTCAGGGGACGGCTAGGTATTAATTAGTTCTCTTTAAATATGGCGCGGATTTGAAGATGGGTTCTGATGGTAGAGTGGAACTTCTTAGTAGGTAGCTATACTTGAGCTGTGTTTATGTATATACTGTCATAACTTCGTTGTTTATGAAATATGAACTAATTTTGATGTTTCTTCTTTTAATGTGTACTAGAAATTAGCTCGGAGTTAGCCCACATTAGGTGTGGGAAGGCTCAGATGATGAGTTCTGAGTCGAAGAGCGGAACTCTTCAACGGATTGTTCAACTATGTGTTAATTACGGTTATCGGATTACGAACCATGTTTAGAATATAGCGTGTCTACCAATTATCTATTTGGCTCGGCACCGACTTCAAACATGTCCGTTTGTGGTGTATATAATAAAAAAAAATTTAAATTTATTTTATATTATTTTGTTTGACTCTTTTAAGAATAAAAAAACATGTTCACACGTTCAAATTTAGTATTGTACTAATTTTTATTTGACTTTCTACTGTCAAGTTTAAGTCAAGAGTTTAATACCATGTAATTTAATTTTGTGTAGTGTAGTGTTATATGCATTTCTGTTGTCTAATAATTTTTATATGTTTAAAATTTTGTTAGAAAACTTAGGAATAAAAGTTGGCTTGATGCATAAAGCATTTGTTTGAAGTTTATTTCCTAGTCTAGAGAATCAACAATGGCAGTAATCGGTGGTAAAAAGGAAAAAGAATAACCTGGTAACGTCTGAATTGGATTCGTGTTTAAGCTCCGAATGTAACTGTAATCAGAAGTACTTTCTGTTCGCTATGACAATTTTAATACAGAACATTTGTACAGACCTTTCTGTCTTATTCTAAAAGATGTTATGGTATAAATGAACAAATGACAAATATTCCTGGAATAACAGTGCTGAAACCAGATTCACGCAAGTAAAACTTACTTTGTAATTGTCATATATAGTTTTAAAAGATGCGCTGAGGAGTTTCTTACGCACTTTCTTCTCAATTTTAAAGCACCTTTTCATATCGGTAGTAGAAGCAAAATATTACATGCATAAGAGGTAAGAGGTATTTACCAAATACCTAAATGATTAAATGATTTTGAATATTATTAAATTTACAAAAATGAATGACTAGAAGATGGACGATGAACGGCGAACGAAATATTTATATTCTTCATTTCCTTTTATATGGTACAGTATACTTGACAAAACTTTATTGCTTATTGTATATTATTATTTATCACTCTGATACAGTGTCTAAAATCGGAATTACTTTCAAGTTTCGTGAGACAGTTTTATCGTCAGATCCCTGAGAACATTTTAAGTAACATGAGGGATAGTAAAATATTATTATAATAATAAATGATTTTATCTTACGAGATTCCGAAGTCATTGACGTTATAAAGATATGAAAACCTTTACGAGTGAAATGAAGTAAGCACGTTACGTTTCATGATAATTACTTCATATTAACTCATGACATCAGCCTCACCATAAATCTTGAAATAAAAGTCAATTCGCGTACAACTCGGGGTCGACGACTTCAGTGTCAGGTTCACTCTTCGCTGTTAAATAGGCATTTACGTAGTCATCAAAATAATGATGTAAAGTAAGAACATTAAAATAGGATTTACATTTATTACTGATAAATGTTTTGGAAGACATTTCTTTATAAGCCAGTGATAATCTAGTCGCAGTTAAATGATTGCTCATCGTAGAGTTTTGATAACTCGGACCCAGGAAACTATGACCAACTATTTAGCTTGAAAGTAGAGATCACTCGAGGCCTATTTTCGTATAACGCAAGCGTTTGTTTAATTTCGAAGTTATGTGCTGTTCAAATCAATTTTTATTTTTGAGTGAAGATCAATTTTCATCACGAATAAAAAAGTAAGTATAAGTATATATGTATTTTACTATAAGTTTCAACTTAATTTTTGGCTTACTTACTTACTCCGCTGGTGCAACGACCCGAAGTACGTCTCGGCCTCCGATACAAGAGAACGCCAACGGTCCCGCGTTTGAGCCAACTACCGCCAGTCAGCAACCTGCAGTTCGCGTCATTCGTCATTGGCTTTACTGAAGTCCACAAAAAGCGAGGGGAAGTTTTGCGCATTTTCCCATTTCTTCTCCATCAGCTGCTTCAGGAGGAAGATTTGGTCCACAGTGCTGCGGTTGCGTCGGAACCCACACTGATAATCTTCAGTGATTCTTTCCGCGTGCGGTTCAAGTCTATCCAGCAGCACGTAGGATAAAATTTTATACGCTGTTGGCAAGAGAGCAATTCCTCATTCGTTTGAGCACTTCTTCTTGCATCCTTTCTTATGTAGGGGACAGATGATACCCATATTCCACTCCCGCGGCCGTTGTTCTGATGCTCAAACCCTGGGAAGTAACTTATACAGCCTCATCTGCATGGCATCTCCACCATATTTCCAGGTCTTAGCATGTAAATCGTCTATACCAGGTGCTTTGTTGTTTTTAAGCCTCATGATTGCTCTTCTCACTTCTTCGAATGTCAACGGGTCCTCATTTGTATCATCAACAGTATAGGAGTTTGGTGTTACGGGTTGCTCCGGCTCAGTGCAGTTTAGTAAGCTTTCAAAATATTCCCTCCATCCCTTCTTGAGGTCTTCCGAGTCGGTTACAAGGTTGCCATCATCATCGGTTAAAAATTGCGTAGATGGTTGATATCCCTTTTTGATGGATCGGACTGCTTGGAAAATTTTTTGCGATTCGTTAGCTCTGATATGGGTTTCCATATCCGTAATGATCATCTCCATTTGTTTCCTCTTTGCCTTTCTAATAGTTCGTTTGGACTGCAATATAAGGTTATCATACTGCTGCTACCATTATGGATCCTATTCTGCCAGAATGCGGTACTTCCTAGTGTCCTCAACTATTTTATCTATTTATTTTTTAACTATTTTAGGCTTCTTCTTACCTGTGGTCTTCAGGCCCACTTCTTTTATTGTATTTTTCATGGTCTCCCAAAGATCATCTATCTCTACTTCCTCTACTTCAAGATCTCCAAATCTGTTGCTAATCTCTATTTAGAATTGCGTGTTGTGCGTGTTATTGGATCTTTTAGATTTTCCACATCAATGATGTCTCCGACACGCAGCCGTATCTTCTTCTTGGTCTGGATCTTAACTTTCATTTTAATTCTTTGCATATAGTGATTACTATCGCAGTTTGCCTCCCTGTATACTCGGACATCTTGGATAATGCTCTTGTGTCTGTCGTCAATGAGTACGTGGTCAATCTGGTTAATTGTCTTGTCATCCGGGGACTTCCATGTACCTTTATAAATGTCCTTGTGAGGATACATGGTGCTTTTAATGACGAGAAATTTTGAGGCTGCAAAAGTATTTAACCTTACCCCATTGTTGTTTGAGACAATGCTTGCTGTGTCGACCAATAGTGGGTACATAGGCTTCTTCTCGCCCAATTTTTGCGTTAAAGTCACCAACTAGCATTTTGACGTCATAGCTGCTTATCCGGTCAAATACGGTTTCTAACTCTTCGTAAAACTGGTCTTTTGCTATATCATTATCTGTTTCCGTCTGTGCATATGTATTAATTATGGTGATATTCGAATTTTTAATATTAGCTCTTGAGGCGTAGCACAGAGAGTCTATCCGAGACAGCATCAATGCAGATAACACTTCCCAGGAGATTGTTCTTAACCAAAAAGCCAGTTCCATACAGATGGTGTCTAGTGTTAGAGCCGCTGTAAAAGAGAGTTGCCTCGTTATCAATGTTACATTCTCCTTCTCCAGGCCATCTAACTTCTTGAAGTGCTGCTATTCCTATGCCATAGGTCTGCATCGCCTTCATGACCTTGTAGATGCTCCCTGGTCTGTATAGGCTCCGCACGTTCCATGTGGCTAATCGGGTATCCGTTGTTCCTCGGCAATGTTCGTTAAGTTTGGGATCGGATCGTATTATGCTTTCTCTTATCGGTTTGGTAACTAGCTGTTTTTTTACGTAAGAGGGTCGTCTACCTGCCGCACAACCCCCATATTGCTGGAGGACCACACCCTGTTTTGGTCAGCGAGCCCAACGGACTTAGCCGGAAGTGTAGCTAAGCTGTACTACCGACCAATCCCCCATCCGCCACCCGGGGGATGCTCCCTATACGCCGTGAGGGCCAGCGTAGCCATTTTTAGCTTATTATATATTTTAATAGTTACTTTAAGCATTTTTATTAAGTATTCTTAAAGGTTTATCGAGACTGACGACTCGACTAGCATGGTCGATGATGGCCTGAAGCATTTTCATTCTGACTTTTTATCTATTTGTTTCGCACACGGAAAATGTTGTGCCAAAGTATATTAAATACTAATATTGTACGTATGTACTGCTTATTTTCTATAAGAAAACTCCTCCAGCAGATTCAAGTGAAATTTAAATTAAATATTATTTAATCGTTTGAATACTCTGTAAATACACTTATGCGCATAACTTTTGCTTCTACTACCATTTGGGAAAGGTGCTTAAATTACTATAAAAGTGTTGACAGGCTACAGTAAACACAACATAAATATAAGCAAGATAGATAGTAAATATAAATTAATAAATATGGTAAATAGATATATTTTATATTTTATAAAACTTTAATTCAGAGTCGGCGCGTTTTGACTTTTATAAACAAAATTGTTGATGTTGACGATATGTTGTCGATTACTCGGAGGCTGTGAATTCCATAACTTATATAACAAGGAACGGATAAATCTAGAGGTTTTTTGAGCAGGGATCTTAATAAAAATTTAATTCGAGTTCTGCACGGTACAGAAAAGTGACAAGAATAGGTAAAGCGATTAAGCAAACGCAAATTTGGTAGGTACATAGGATTGTTAAGGTTATTGAACAAAAGGCATGGAATACGAGTATTCTTGCGATCGCGGATTGGGAAACGGTTAAGATTCTTGCGTTTTTATTTAGATCCTCTGTGGCATCTAGATACCATACATCAGCGTTATCTGAGATCAGAAGAAAAAGCGACTGAGAGAAATAAATATATCTTTTTGCGAAGTTTAAATTAAATTATTTGTAATTAAATGATTTGCTTTAAATTTTTATTTATTAATGGTATATAATATAAGCATATTGTTATGTGTCGGGATGCAAGGGTTCCTATAAAAGCTAAAATAGTTCCGTAAGACTTCATTGCATTCTAGCAATACCTAATATTCGCAGTCGCACTCGTCGATCGCCGGTATTTCGCTTCATCGAGAGAACTCTCCGCTTCCGTATTCGTAAACCGAATGACCCGCGGGCGGTCTTGCTCGCTGTGTATATTACTATCCGGGTTCTAGAACTCTCTACGGTTTTCTCGTCAGTTCGAAAATCCTCAGAAACTGAACAACCTGTGGATGCGTAATTTGTGTTTGCACAAAGGGCATGAGTCGCGGGAATCACGTAATGTGCTCGTGGTTTTATGACACTTCTTGTTCTGACTTTATTGTTTTCCGCTCAACTTCTGCGAACTTTCCTATCAGTATAGTGGTATTATAAAAATATATATAAATATAAATGTTGTAAAAACTAAGGAGTTTGTTATTCATATTTTTATTGTATGTGACCTTATATTTACACATTTTCTTGTTTGTTATCAAGTAATATGAACAATTGATATGATTTAATAATATACAGACAGGTTTTACATATTTTTTTATATCCACAGGTGAAGATTCGGCGTCATAAATAACAATATCAGAGTAACAGGTCCCGTTTACCATGTAAGGACCGATACCCTAAATACGCAGTTTCGCACTTAAGAAATATCAGGTTCTAAGTATAATACTTCAACAACTCCCACACACTACTTACCAGGGTAAACGCTTAGTGTTTGTAAAATGCCAACTATGGCAAATTGTGCTCTAAACGTTTCCTATGAAGTACTATGTTTGAATTCTACGAGATGATTATACAAAATTCACGCATAAAGAAGTTGAAAGCGGATATTTTGATTAGGTCCAATTTCGGAATACAAACTTGGAACCTTTGAAAATGGTATATAATTGAGAAATTACTTTCAGGATAACAGTTAATTAAAAGGGCAAAACGAGAGTAGTGTCCTGTCAGATTCTATAGCAGATTCTACTTTATATCAGAGTTCTTTCAGAGTATTATACAAAGTTCAGTGAATGCTTATTTAAGGATCGGGTTGGTCAACAGCTCGGGCATAACTCACTCACTCACCACAACTCACTATCTTGCAAGTGTTATTATATATAATGGTCGTGTAAGGGCTTAGCCCTCTATTCTTATATTTTTGAGAGTGAATTTATAACAATATTAAAATAAAACATATACTTAATTTCAATTTTGGTAGAGTTTATAACATTTTCTTTCACTTTGTGTGGAAAATTGAAGTTGTCAGCCGCGTGGATGGCAACTCGCGTGAACAAACATACATAGGGTATTTAAACAAGACCGCGCTTTGAAGCATTAACTACAAGCGGCAATTTAAATAATTGCTTCACGTACTGTGGTATCGCTTTAATTCTTTCTACTACTCACATTTCATAGAAATGCGAATGTGACATGTGTTTTATGCAGATTAGTGTACCTTTTTAATTGGCTAATGCGTTAAACTGTTAAAGAGCGAGAGCACTGAGCGATATATGAGTTTGTTAATTTTCACAGTATGTAAACATTATGAACATATAATTTTGTATTCATATTTTAGGGAAAAAACTCTATCAGTGTAACGCTCCGGCAAGAACCTAACGTCTCTAACAAGGACTTGGACGCGAAGGGATCTAGACACTTCAACTTCAATGAAACCGCTAGTGTGCCTATCATTTGAGATAGATTGCTGTCCCTTAATTTCTTTAGTACCTACGACATCGACATGTCGTGAGACGATTTATATAAGATTCAAAACTAGTACGTCACTCTTTGTGTTACTAAGATATGAGAAATATATGCAAGCTTCAGAGTTCTCTATAAAGTGTTTGATATGATATGATGCTTGGTAAGTAATACTCAGAAGATGTGAATTTTCTTAGGTTTCACTTTTAACCAGCTGTACAAGAAATTTTGAGCTTCATTCCGACTGTAGTGCCAGGAAGGAAATAAATTTTTTCTTCTAAATTTGCTATTATGGGTGCTTTGTAATTGATATTATGTATAACGTAAATTCTAATTCAATTTTTTTATCTATGATTAAATTAAATTAAAATATTTTTATGTCGAGATTAAATTAATAAGACATGTTCGAAACTGAAACTTAAATATTAAATGTTACCGCCGCATATTATATGATGTCAATACTTATTGGAGTCGTAAAGGTTAAACTATCACTTTTAGATAAATAGGTCTCATTTTCATATCAACCACCACTAGCTACACCCGAAACTGCCATGTCTTTGACAGTCTAGATTTATGGCCTATCTACGAAGGGTTCACGTGCTTAATCTTTGTCACAAAGCTAGAAAACTGTACTAGAATTCATCGAGATTGAAACTTTGAGGATTTGGTAATAAGGTGCTTAATGACAGCAAAAAGTTTTAAAGCGATGTGAATAAATTTAGAGCTATTGGTGTTTGCTTTATCAAAATTATTTTAATGTTTTTGGTAATTAAGCCATGTTGTCCGCTGTTTCGATTAAGGTATGGATTCTGCCATAGACGAAAGTTCTACCCGTGGATATCTGTAATCAATGTCAAACAAAAGTTCGATTTCGTTCGAGGTTAATATTATGTCTGAAATTGTATAAACTGCAGTTTTACGGGGGCTTAGCCTTATCTAATGTCTGTCTCAATGTCACCTTGCCATATCATCAGTATAGAATGAACCATCGTACTCTAATTAGCCCTAATACCGAACCCTGCGGCACACCGTAATGGATAAGTAGCCGATGGAGGTGACGAGGATCCCGGTTCTCTCCAGTGCTTCACCTGTAATTGCATTAAGTAACCGTAGGGAACTGATTATAGAGCATCCGTTAATTCAGTGCCCGATAGGCAAATATAATCATGTTAAATGGTTTTGTAGAGTAGCATCACAAAGTTTAATCCCAAGTGTACTAGTGCGTAGTGGTTCGTTTGTTTCCCTTGCTAGCTACCACTCTCCTCGATTATAGATCGAATGTGAATTGTTTTAGCCAGGTTTACTAGTATATAACGGAATTTATTAATAATATAACTTCTATCAAAAATCTCTGCAATTGTACAGAATAAATATAATAAAAAACAATTGTGATCTTTCAAAAAACGACATTTTTAACTAACTCACATTTAACTTAATTAATATATGAGAAAATCACAACATCGGTGAGCAGTGACTTGGTTTTTAAATCTCCAACGAAAGAGCTTTCGGCTGGACTATATTGGAAAAAAGGTAAATTGGAAAATGATAATTTAATGAACCGAATGTGATTTTGACATGATGAAAGATTCAATGAAACGGCAGCGTCAACCGTAAACGATCGACCCAGTTAAACAATGTCCGGCCCCTAGTTGAATGGATCTCCCCTGGTGGCGAAAATCCATGAGTCGAGACAGTCATTCATGTTCCATTGTGTACCAATCCTAATGGTGAGGTGTGAATGTGTGAGTTTATTGATGAGTCTTTTTTACAACCCAAGAATAATTATTCTACCCGTTGCGATTACGAACGGCATTAAAAATAAAATAAAATAATTTCGCAGGATTGTTAAAGTCGTCAAAATGATAAACGACCCTTCAAATAAAAAATTCGTCTCGGAACGAAAGTATAATCTATATCTCTCATACTATTTAATATATTCATAATTGTTATTGTTATTGTGATAGTGTTGTGAGAATTTATTCAACGATTGTTATCATTAAATAAACATCATTAGGATCTATATACTATATGTAGGTATTATCTACAAGTATTTTGTTCTTGCTTATTCCTAAATTATTTTTTGTCCAGTAAAAATTGCTTTGGGTCCAGCGACGCCGACAAATGAAACATTCTAGCTCTGTCCTCAGAAGTAGTGACATATTAACATCGGACTCCAAATGGGACTATTTCAATGTAGTAAAGATCTCCAAGTTGTGGAAATAATGTTAAGAGAACTCAACTAGTATTAATCTACTGTACATTTATCCACCAGTACAATTTATGACGGTACATGGCTATACTAACAATGGATCTTCGCTGAGTAACGCTATTACCCGTCAAGACAATTGACAAACGACCCTTTAGCTACTTCCATAACAAGAAAAACAATCATCAAATCTAAATTTCTTGAGTTTATTCAAATGTAAAGTCAGCGTTGTAATTCAGAAAATAAATTTGGGATTTATATGGATCCGTCCTTCCGTGATTTAAGCCAGCCCGCTCGTGCTGTAAATCCGTCCTGTTGTGGGTCTCAGGCCTCCGTACCATCCGACTTAATCCCGATAGTACCAACGTATGGAAATAAGACACTATGCAGGGCTGGTAAGCTACCAACTACCTTTTATACTTAACATACCACGAAATGTTTTCGTCTTTCGTCTGCCACGTTGGAACGACAGTTAACAAGGTGCTCGACATCAAATAGCTTTGAAAATATTATCCTTATAAAGAAAAGTTGTTCCTTTTTATCTGCTTGTTCATTGTTAATGTTAGATTTTTTTATAAATAATATATTTGTCTATTTTAACAGTAACTGTAATAGAAAGAAATATACTTAGAAACTCGAAAACATGACCATTGAAATCAAAAGTCGATGATTAGATTTAAACAGCACGCAAGGGAACAAGAAAATCGCGGTCTGAATTCGTAGGCGGATACATTCAGGTCGGTGAGCGCGAACGCTTTCGTGGCAAAACATATTGTGCAAAATGAACTACAAAAACAGAGACACGGTGTTATCCAGATTGCGTATCTGACTTTTCATTTCGATGGAAGATTTCAATTTAATCAAGTTGAAAACATGAAAAAACCTTACGTTGAAAATTTTTCGTATGATTCATAAGCAAGATGAAAGATTTTTTATGATCACGCTTTTAAAAATGTTTTTTTTTGGAATGAAGAGGAAACATGTGAAAATAACAAAGGTATATGTAGGTAAATGTGATAAAAATATATATGCTACTTATTAACAAATTATCAAAATCATTTTGTCTGCACAGAAAACAGTGTTGTTAGTTTTATAGAAATTGAAATCTACGCTACATAGCCAAAGTATGTGTGGCGCAACGCCCCAACATAAATTACAACTGCGATATAACGTTATATTTATGCCGGAGATAAATTTTTGTGTCCGATGGTGACAGTCTCTTAAACGAAGTTTTAAAGGAAGTTCTTGAAGGTAATACAGTAATATTAATCTAATCGCCTTCTTATCCAGAGAAATGGCTGGTAAGGATTTGTGAATTTATCTCTTTTAAAATTTAAACTATGAATCCTTCCAGCGGAATTGTAAGCAATGCATGAATGAATAATATTTTATTCGAAGTTGTTTTTTACAAACACTTTTCGTACGTTAAACCACGCTATCACTTCAATGAATCCCTACCGTGAGTGGTTCCGGAAGAAGAAGAAAGAAATACGGTTTTTTGATATCTCGGTAAACCTACTTACTACTGCAGTCAAAACAATTATTTTGTGATGCTGTGGAGCACCTTATTCGGTGATTTCAATCGACCTAAGTACTCATAGGATAAACGAAAAAACTATCCAACAAAGACTCGTTCACTTAATGATATGACTGAGCCGCGAGGGAGAATCCCCGTATTAGGGTTTTTAAACCAAACTTTATTTATATTGGACCGTAAATTGTTTTTGGTGCAGTTTGGTTTTTAAATTAATTTCAGGCACACGAACAAGCCATCTATTGGTGCTATTGATTTTCTTGGCCGATGGTGATGGCTTATTATAGGACAGTCCCTGTGTTTCCGTCACTTCTACAAATACATTGGAGCAACCATTAGGTTCCCAGGCAGGAAGGAAGCAGTTAACCCGCTATTTTATGTTCCAACTAAGCAACCGAAACACTAATAATTATTATTAATTCCTCAATTTTTTTTCTCTTTCAAGCCAGGCGGATGAAAAACTCGCAACATAAATTTGTTAAGTTACTAAAACCAGAAAAGAGTATGTTTCTGATTTTAGTAACTTACAATACAATCTATTTCGTTGACCCGTTAGGCAATACATTATATCCCACATTTATGACAGTAATAGCGTTGTAATACTTTATCACAACCTTCATTAATTCGTGTACGTCTATTTTCTATTCTGGCGTTTGGCCTACTACTCTACAACTGGTGCATTTACCTCATCGTTTGCCCGTTTGGGGTTACCTACTCTGGTGTTCTAAATTGATTAGGTAAAGGTGTTACAAGAATTGAGAACTAATGAGATTGTTGCTGGCTCTTCTGAGCAATAACCACTTTTTAGTGTAGTATGAAACTCACCTAACGATAAGATAGGATGAGATGTATTAATGACGGGATAATAATTATAGATTGCAACAGAGTTACATTCCTAATTCTGCTCTGTAATGTCAGGAAGTAAGAAAAAATAATAAATCTATATTATCTGTTCTAATAATAAAATTATAAGGGGCAGGAATCTTTACATGTAGTATTTATTTGAAATTTTAAAGCAGGTAGGCTTTTTCATCGATACTTATGTTTTTGGAATTTTTGTCTGTCTATCTGACCAGGGGTAATATTAAAACCACTGACAGATTTGGATGATACGTGGTATATCTGTATAGCATATTATAGGACATAATTTAGGATACTGTCTCTTTCAACAAACGGATCTGTTCCCACGGGATTGGATTTAAAAGTTGATATGGACATTCTTTAAAAAGGGCGGTAAATAAAATGTTGACTGCCGGGCTGCAGTTAATAAATTAGTACAAATACCAACTACTTCCACATATTAAAACTAGAAAACCTCATTCCTAAAACAATGCGGTTGCTATTTGTAACCGTTAGGCGTAGATTTTGTGAACCGAAGTGAGGGCGGGTCCCTGGTTAAGTATACTTGTAAAATTATTTCGAATGCCATTTAGATAGACGAGTTTGAAATCATGTGTCACGTTATCTAACATCGATTCATATCTATTCCCTAATGAGGTGTTAGATAACATTTGTAAACAAATTATTCACATAACGACGAAGTTGTCATCAGTAACTTACCGAAGTATGATAGGGTTCATAAAATATTACTTAATCTGCTTCTCACCCACTTAATTCGGTCGATCGCTTACGATTTACATAAGCTAAGGCTGTAACCGTTTCTATTTTTTGAAGGATACTAAATTGACCCAAAAATCTTGGCTTTTTATCGAATTTGTCCGGGGCAAGCCCTCACTTACTGCGAAACTCACAAAACCGAATAACCATGAGTTGCTATTTCATTGAAACACCGGGAATCTCGGTCACCTACTTACTTTTTAGGGACTTATGTAGTCTGATACTGGAACATTTAGGTACTTGTGTGAAGTATAGTCTAAATGCTATACATGTATTTATTGGTTTACCAATGATAACTACTGTTTCAATGTTTTAAATCCAACTTTACATAGACGGAAACTAAGAAATTATGTTCTTGTGCACATCGCATTGTTTCTACGATTGCAGTGTGTTATCAATTTAGAGAAGGAAACGCGAAAGAATCTCCTTGGCGTACATTTAAACCAATATATATATATAAAAATTGCAGGTAAAGTTTATAACCTACGTGTGGTCCGTTGCGGCTCTTTTATATCCAGGCGTTCTTATCATTGATATATTCTACACTATTAAGTCTTATATCTATAGGCTATGCTTTCGCAGGTCGCTTGAAAGATCCTACCGGTAAATCATATATCAACTTTGGAACTTTGATGTAAAGCCGAGTCCCGAAAGATACCGTCAGACATAAGACTATGAATGTAGGCATGTAAATTGTGTAGCTGTTTCTATGTTTGCAAATTATCTGATCACTGTAATATGATATATATATATATATATATATATCTAGTTTACGCTCGAGACCTTATAGGTGCCCCATTGAAAGTAACAACCTAAGGTGACACCGAGAAAATTTAGCTTCATCATTAAATTTAAGACTTTCGGTAACTTTATCTCTATCTGATATTTTTAGCTTTCTAAAGCAATATTTATAGTAAAGTAATGTGAAACCTGCGACAGAATATTGTTTACATTAAATTTATTTTAGTTGGCCTTAAATATTAATTACCAAATGTCAAGATAATAGAATTGGCACACATTTTCATTTTCTGTGTTATTTAACACATTTTTGATATAGTATAAGTTAACTTTTATTGACACTGATTTGATAAGTAATGAAAGCAAAGCGTCGTACCAAAACCTACGCCTGGCACGCTAGTGGCGTTGCCACAGTATTCTGTAACTGTACATTTGGCAGACATGGTGTACTTAAAAGACTTAAGTTTGGGAGTTCACCTAAACAATGATACTATTTAATCTTATATCCGATTTAAGTAATTACATACTGTTGTAGTTATTTCTTTTTAAATAGCCGACAAACGTGCAGACGTGACACCTGATGTTAAGTGGTCAGCGTCGCCCATGGAAATTAGTATCACCAAAGGAATCACTAATGCGTTGTCGGCGAACAAAGGAGAAGAAAGAAAGAAAGTATTGCCTCTAAAGCCCCCAGCCGGAACACGACGAATCGTTTGGCGGCTGACTTAAGCAGGAAGTTGTTAGCTAGCCAGGCAGGTTTGAGGGAAGTTCATAAAAATATTTTACTAATTTTAGCTAGAATCGCCGTCTTACCTATAGAACAATATCCAAGACAGCAATTCTATTTGAAGGCGATTATTGATCAATAGTTGTTTTGGTAACAGAAAATTTTATCGTGTTTGAAAAAATTTAATACATTAATCAACATTTAATCAACATTTTTCACGACAAAGTATGTTTCACGTTGGTATCACTGAACGGAAATCTACTAAGGATCTTTATTACTTTTTAAATCGCATCTTATCAAAACCATGTTTGAATTACATTCATCATCTAAATTGTCTTAAAATTAAGTTACACCAATAACGTAAACTAAAACAGATTATATCTCACACTAAAACTGACTTTGGAAGTGAACGTAGGGAATATAAATTACATTAAAAAAACAAATTCGTATGAAGTCGCTTGCCAAAAGATGGCATGCAGAGATAAGACGAGAACATATTTCGAGGAATATCTTCGGATTGGAAGATATTGGAAACCGTCTCGTTTAGGTAACCAATGACTCGTTAATAACGTGTGATTATTTATTTTACATTTAGAGTAGTTTTGCTCAGAGTGGGCGATAAATGCACCCCTCTTGTGTGCTGGAGTCTATTAGAGATCAGTAGGTCTACTAGTAAATATTAGTAAACGAGATTATATAGTAGTTAATGAGTAGTAGAAGCAAAATAGTTCGTACAAACATGTTTTACAAAATACCTATATGATTAAATAATTCTAAATTAGAATTAGAAGATTTTTATATAGGAGCTTTGAATAAACTTTAGGCAATGTGTGAAGGGATTTGCTAGTGAAAAACGGGTAATCTATTCATAATTCTCAGTGCCATTCTATTGCGGGTGCATTAAGATTTTGATTTAATTACCACCGTGGGTTGGTGGAATAATATTGAGAACCTATGATTTGGAAGATTTTTAGGAGTTAGAGGACCTTTTTATGGAACATTTGGTGCGATTACCGACACACGTGGCGTAGGTTGTGTTGAACAGAGGCTTTCTTTTTATCCAGAGATATGAAATATTGAATAAACTAGACGGTTGGTTTAAAAACATAGGTATTTCAATATAATTTTGATGTTGTAAGTATGTAGTATTTACAATACTTACATGTTTTTATATCTAGTATTTTGGCACTCGCATAGTTTGTAACTCTTATAATACTCCTTTTGTTAACTTCTTTTATAATTTCCTGTATCTTTTA
>PDGT01000090.1:640803-709985 GCA_003671415.1 Megathymus violae
AATTTAAAATTACTATTCAACCTAATAAATAATATTACCAAAAAGGATAGAAATTATACAAATTAAAAATAAAAGTAATGATGACAATAATTTAAGACGTTTGTCAAATATTTGACACCAATAACAAAACATTAAAACTAATAAAATATATAAAGAAATTACAGAATAAATGGGTAAAAGATACAGGAAATTATAAAAGAAGTTAACAAAAGGAGTATTATAAGAGTTACAAACTATGCGAGTGCCAAAATACTAGATATAAAAACATGTAAGTAATGTAAATACTACAAGTAAGAGGTTATTTTCTGTAATTATGAGTAGAAAAATGTTAACAATAGCGAATGCCTCTCGAAAAGTGTCACGGCGATCGATTTGTAAAGAGTATAGGGTTTTTATAGTTAATAACTCAATTGTTTACTATAGTAAATTGAAACTTTGCATATAAGTTATTTAAGTAGCCGACACAAGATGTAAACATGCGAAATGAGATCGAAGCTTTAATACCTTTAAAGTTCAGCCCCAAGTCCTTTATATGTAATTTTAATTGTTATAATATGAGAGTAAGGTTAAAGGGCTGGAAATTGACATATCGACAACTATACTTCAATTTGTTTTGTGTATGTGAGTCACGACGTAAATAAAATATTTTTTTCCTTCAAACCTACTCAATTACAGATTATATTTATTTGGGAAATAATTTAGAGAAACTAGCATCATTAAGTAAGTAAAAACCACAGAAGTTAAAAAGCTCCAAAATGGTTGCGGACACCTGTACAATAAATAATATTTTGCAGGTAAAACTACTGTGGCTGAGAAGAAAACGATTAATAACACTATTGTTTCAAATTGTTGCCTACTTTCTACGTTATAGTATATGAGAAATGGTTGTTTGTACAACTAATGGTTGTTTGTCCACAGAACTAGTATAGTGTGTTTGTAGAGCTCGCGTTTAATCTATGCATTACACAGAAATGCTACTGCGTCGGTATCGGCGGAAGGTTCGACGTCCTACATTAGGTATAGTTCCGTGCAAATGTCACGTTTTGCATTATGTTACCATTCTCTACCTGGCTGAATAGCTACCACCCTCCATCTAGAATTAATCGTGACTTCCACGAGTACCTTTAAGATTAGGCCGGTGGAACAGTGTCCAGCGTCTTTCAAAGGAAAGGAACTGGACCATTTTCCTCGTCTGTTGGGCAGCAGGATCCTTTACGAGCCATATGTATAAAGCATGGCTTTAACTCAAGGTCGAATTAGTTTTCCTTCTTTTATACTATCTTCCATTTATTTACACCAGGAGCATCAGTTTGATACTTTTAATTTTTTTTCATGATAAAGTGTTTTTCGTTGTGTTAGGTCCTAATTTCATTGGTTCATTAAATATAAACGAACATTCAATTGAAACTTTTATTACGTTTCAAATAATTTTACGTTTGAATGCATCAACCAATGGAATTCCAAAGAGTTACAGCAGACGTTCTGTTTAGTTAAATTAATTTAAAACTTTCTCCTCGTCTGTACTCGCTTGTTTCAGTATTACGGTGAACAGAACAATCAATTGAATGTGTTACATTATTTTCAAACTATGCTTTTTTGAGATGATGCTAATGAAAAATGCCTTTGGTGTTTGTAACTGACGGTGGTCCACACTGTTTTAAACTTTGAAATAAAACAAGATCCATAAATACGATACAGACATGTATCTATATTCAAGAAATCAATATTCTATTTAAGCTTTAGTTTCATTTTAAGATTATAATGAACAAATGAATGGAGTGATATAATTAGATTTAACATAAAATGTAAATTAATGCAATAAATGTATTGAATAACATTGAGCGAAATTGAACGGGATGCTTTTCATTTTGTAATTTTGTGTGACATCAGTATTATAGTGAATGGAATAAATTTTGGCTATCATTTTAAATCAAATTGAAACATTATCAAGAATTATTACCATCTGTAAGGGTAACATTCGCTGGGCATATCGTTGAAAAATCTTTTTAATAAATAAGTGAATTTTTTCAAGAGTTCGCTATCAAATAATATGTTTCATATCTAGTTACAATGTTTTGTAAACGGTACAATTAAAAAGTTTTATCTTAATTAAGGAGTTAAGAAGTACTTGCGATGGAAACTGCGGAGATTTAAGCCACAATGATCATAAATAATTAAGATTATCTAGCGCAATGCAAACTATTCTCAATGTTTTTTATAAAGCAATAAACGTGTTTATTGCATGTTGTGTTATTTATTATTTATTCGTAGTATTTTTATGACACTTTTTACAAGTACTCTCTTGAAAAACAAAGCCTGAGCTATTTTAATATATAGGTAGTAAAAGGGGTTACTGTTTTAATTAATGGACAAAATCTGAAAATGTAAAACGGGTGAGGATAGTCTGGGTCTATTCGCAGGTACTTTTGTTTAAATACGTTCGAACTGTCTATTACGCAGCACAAAGAACTTTTTGTGCGATTGGACCGGTGAATTTTAATCAATATCCATCAAAAAGGATTACATCAAACGTACAATAAAGGGCTTCCAGTCAATAACCAAATAAACAAGGAATTTATTGCGATCTTTTTGTACGATGATGGCCAACATTTGAGGACACGCTTCATGTTGGTGACGGTGAGGTGCGATGATGATGGTGAATAACATGTAAAAGAACAACACAAAAACCGTGAAGGGGTGCGGTGCTCTCCTGAGCGAATTTTGTTTTCGAATTCTTCAGTTTCTCTAATTATATGTGAGTCCTAACATCAAGAATTGTTTTTTATTGCAAATAATAATTGCAATTAACAAATATGTATACATTTTATTTCGATAAAAATGTTTTAATAATAAAAATTATACGGACTGCAAAATAATACTATAAAATTGTCAGTAAATATAATAAAAAATCTGTTTGCCGCGACACAGCCAAGCATCTGAATTAAGGTTTGGTCTGTATATCATTTGCGATTCACGACGCGTTGCATGTTGCCGAAAATACTTTAGTTTCGTTTCAAGACTGTGGCAGTGTCTTTGACCGGCATTTGATTGTGTGACTGCAGTCACAGAATAGATGAATAACTTATAGTCATTCGTATGTACATTGTTGGTTGCCTTTAACGAGTTAATAAAATTTTTAACTAATTTATTGCTTAATTACGACGCGTTAGAATTACTCTGGATGGTAGAGTGCCCAGTGATCTTTAATAGAAGCCACCGGGTGGCATAGCTCTGTCTGTTAATTGCTGCACCATGAACAGAGCAGTTTGTCTTGGACTCAAAGATTGGAACAGCCCTTTACACTCCAGAAGTATGCAATTTTATTTACTTTATTTCAAATAATCTAGTTGAATAGATAACTTTATTCAGAACTTATTCATAAAAACCATGTCAGTTTGTGTTCTTCGGAAATACCAAAATAATTTGATTTAATATAAAATAACAGCTACTTTCATATATTTAGATACAACAGGCTTTTAACTAATAACGCTAAAATATGGCTGTAGATTTAGCTTTTGCGTTTCGGTGTTTCACAAGCTACGTTTGCTTCACGTCTTAGTCCCAGAATCAAGTGATTCTGAGATTAAAACGAAAGTAAGTACTTTCCTTGGTATTTCATTACATCAAAAAGGTTCAATGTGTATACGCCCTAATAGTGTTAGGTGAGAACAGATTGCGAGCGTCTCGAATGAAAAAAGTAAACAAGAACAAAATAGTAAACCGCATTGTACTCTAAAAGAAAAGGCTTGTCTTCAGCGGCTCGGGTATAATTTTTCACTTTCCAATTAGTTTCTTTAAAGTCTGAAAAGAAAGTGAAATTCTTAGTATTCTTACGTAAAAGTAATAATGGTTAAAATTAGCATCTGTTTAAAATCAAGAAAGAAACAATTTTAAATGTAAAACTAGCGAGAGTTATAAACTTTTACAAAAATCGGTATAATGTAAGACAAAATGACAAAAAATAAAGTGAGAGTCTTCAAGAGGAGAAGAATAGGCTTTTAGAAGTTAGTGCGCTCAACATCTTAGACTCCATCGCCACTTACCGTCAGGTGGGGCTGTTGTCAAGCATTAACTTATTCTATGTAAGAAAACGAGCATAATTTTTCGATCAAGTAGTCAGATCTCTCATAACTATAATCATTTAGTTTTAATGCTATGAGACACGGTAAATTGTTCTCTTAGCTCATGAAATTGTCAGTATATATGCTTAGATTTATATATATATATGCTTAGAGATAATTCGTAGTTTTGGAAAGCAGTGGTTACATCAATCTAGTGGTTTACGCGTGATGTAAGAATAAATAATAACGTTTACACACTCACACCCCCGCACTAGGGTCCCCTGTGTTGCGAGTGGCATGGACATACACATAATGACAGTACACACATCCATGGCCCGAGTACAAACATTTATCTGTCACATAAATGTCTGCCCCAGCCGGGACTGGAACCCGGAACCCCTAGCTCGGTAGGCAGAGTCACTACCACCTAGGCTGTGAGGTCGGCAAAATAAAAAAGATATAAGTGTCTGCTGTAACCTCTCTATCGATTACAATGCTTATAAAGTGTAAAGTCACTTTGCTCATGAAAACCACACCCACGCGCTAAAGACTGCCAATGAAGTGAAGAGTTGTTTGAAAACAAGAAAAAGTCTCCTTGTCTAAGACACAAGCGAGAGTATAAGCTAGTTTCACAATATGAACGGCGTAATTTATGCGCCTGTTAACCCTGTCTGCCGTATTCGTTTGCGCTCCACTATATCATGGTGAATTAGCTTAGCTACAAGTACTCAAACTTACAACTTTGGATTGATTACAAAATTTTTTCTTTACATTGGGAAAAACTGAAAAATATCCCATACCAACTCGATTGAAATGGATTTTTCCGGCTATAATGAATTTGACCTAAATGGACGGTTTCTGGTTCCTTTACGTAATGGTACGGTATAAATACGGTAATCTCGGAATAATTCTAGAAGCCCCCGTTTACCTTATGAAGAATGTTAGCATCTCGTCTAATATTGGCCAGTTCAAATATTGGAATTTTTTCCAGTAACGGTCACCCATTCATGGTATGACTACTGACTACTTTTTGCGTCGGGCAGTGTCAGCCGATTCTATGTCATATTTTTATAATATAAAACTCAGCGGGAAACCCTTCGAAAATTTATTATTAAATTCCACCAGAGAAAATGAACGAGAAAGCTATTTAATAAAAACGTATCAATAAAAAAGCTATTCCGAATGGTAATACTTCCTCAGCATAAACCAAGGGTCAATGGCATTCATTAATTCCGAAAGACCAGAACAAAAGAAAAACTAATGTTCATTTCGTCTAATACAATACAGTTACTATCTGCACAGGATTACTCATCTTCGAGATTAATCGAAGGACGTCTGCAGTACCGCTGTGGGTGACAGTTACATTTTCTTCAATTTTCTTTTTGTCATATCTAGGTCCGAGATCAGAACGCCGCGTCGAGACGATTCTCTGTAGTTGGCTGTATGTTGCTAAAATTAAATATGAATTTTAAGTTAGTTTCTTCACAAATGCTCATATGTGCCACTCTGTGTGTTCGTTTATCTGTGTCGAGGGGAGCATTGACATATACTGCATAGATCACAAACAACCAAGTGTTATGAAGTAATTCTATTTCGTTCTAATAATCACAGACAAGTCTTATGGCGTTATATTTATATTAAACTTATGTCAAAGCAGTCTTGTCTTTAAAATAATAATCTAGTTTGTAATAATCATCCTTCCTTAGAACGCTTTTGATGAGAGTTGTGGATCTACAGTATGGCATTACTTAAATAAATACTATATAGCCTATGTCCACCCGGAATAATGTACATTTTAAGTAATAAAACAATTTTTATATAGATGCCGTGGTTCTGGTGAATACCTTCCTCATAAGCACGAACCCACAAAATTACACTCATTTTATAATATACTATAGACATAGACAAGTCGTTACCTGCCCGCTTCGTTAGGCATTTTGAAATTAAATAATCATAAATCAATCAATAATTAACTTAATAGTAATATTCAGATGAAAAACAAACAGTAACAAATATGATTTTGAATTACCTGGTCACCCTTGACAGTTATTATTTGCAGACCGAGTATGGTTAAAAACGCGGAAGTCGAAAGGGGAGATGTCACCATCACCTCGATGAAATGTACACCTATACACAATTCCTATAATAATCACATAGCACATGAGATGCTATAGGACTACACAAAAAATAACACATTTTGAAGAAAGGTTACATACCTTAAATCACCCAGCTTAATAAATATGTCATAATATCATAATGAAATGATTGTGATTATCACAGTTTAGAATATTAAAGCAAAAATAAGCTACAAAATAAATAATCAAGGTCGACCGATCAGCGAAGCGGCCAGTAACAGCCATTAGTAGTATAGATTTTCATTAGCTTCAGTCACGAGTGACATACAAACAGATACACATACAAAACACATAAAAAACGAAATATGACAATAAAAAAAATTACAGACAGTCTACAGATTTTTAAGGAACTTTAGATTACCTGCATAAAAACTACATATTTTCCGTAGGCGATGTAACACAGTTTTATTCTGGTGAATTTCGTTTAATGAACCAGATTGGATTTAGCAGCAGTTAAATTAATAAGTTAATCATTGAAATATACCGAATATTTTTTATTAATGCTAAGTATAAACGTTTCAAAATCTCTTGTACTTTAACTAGTGAAGTTTGCTTATTTAATTAAACTCGCTGTCTACAAAGTTTATTCACGGTGTGGTGACGATTCGTTTGTTCCAAGAGAATTGTCCGCATTGAACTTCTGTTGCACTTACAACACGGATCAGTGAATATTGTCTTTCAACATGAACCACCGTTCAGGCTAAGCTACGACCACTCTCTAGAATCTTATAAAAACCAAATCAAATCCAACACTTTGTATTCAAACTGGAAAAAGTAGTTTCTTCGCGATGTGATTGCAATTTATGCATTGCAATTGACTATGACACTGTTGTCATCATATTTTTGATATACGACAAATAAAGTTTAACTTGCCTTGTTTATAAGTCACCCGTGAAAACTGTTTAAACACCAGCCTAAATACGACATCCACGGGACATACAGACAGACAGCCACAAAAATTCAAAATATTCAAATTGATGTCAGTGACTCATAAAACCAGTATTTATAATGAAATACAGCCAGAGAGGCTCAACAGATTTATGCAGTAGTATAGATAAGTCAGTTTTTACAAGCACGAATTTTCAATTCAGCTTTATCGCATTCAATAAACGCTGAACACGAATTGCATTTATCGAACAAAACATCCTACTGGTAGCATTCAACCTCAACATTGCCGTTGGTCTTTTGAAACCGTTCAAAGTCAACACTTCACCCTCAGCCTTCACCTGCAACCTTGAAACTGAATGCGGCACACCCGTGGTGCTGAGAACGCTCTCCGAGTCAAAAGCGTGATTCTAAAGGTGGAACGACTACGAGTAACTTTGTTAGAGTATCAGCTACGATGAGTTACAATTTCGTAGAGTTGGCGGGGCGACGGAAATAATATTAGCACGAATAGTTCCAATATACGATTAACATTAAATGTTTTTGTTTTGATTAATGATATTCACTTGGAGCAGAAAATATGTGTTGCGGCTTTTGTGTGACTTTGTATGTATTCTGAAGAGTATGGATGAAACCAGCGTGCCTCAAGATCCTGCTAGCTCGACGACACGTGGTATCGATAGGCTGGACCACCGAACGATGCGGTGATTTCGACTATTGATATCATTAAAAGTAATTATTCTGAATATAGTTTATTGGTGTAGTTACAATTATTAACACTTAATTACTGAAACGACTGAATAAAGAATGTATACTCCACATAAAAACACGTCTTGTCGCTAAGAGCGCGCTTAAGCAAGAAAGCGAATACAGATTAATTACAAAATATAAAACATAGGTAGTTAAGGAGCTGAATCCCTTAAGGCGGTATGCATATGTTTATTACAGATTAAAAAATATTTAACAAAATGCTTAAACTATGTGAATTTGCGTGAACAATGTAACTGAAAGGCAAATAAAGCAATTGAAATCTTATGCAATATGTGATCGAGTATGTATGTACTTACAGAAATCCATAAAATTATTAGTTGTAGTTTTCAAATGTGTACCGATGAAAAATTTCGGTGTAATTTGCTTATTTTAACTTATAAAATATCAATCTATTTGCCTTAATTTCAAGGCGTTTAACAAATGATTATTGATATTAAAATAATATTTATTAATGATCTTAAATTAAACGAAGCACGAACTAAAATATGTTTTATACATGATACATTACCAAAATTTAAAATTTGAATCGTCTCTTTTTTTTAAATTAAAACGGTGTCAGTTCAGTACTTAGTTATCGTGTGTGCTATGTCACCGACTGTTCAAAAGGCCTGCAGCGATTTAGTGAGCACATATATATTTAGTACAAAATTTAAACGCCTGTCTGATAGACTCCGAAGGCGACGTGTTTACTGGTCGGCACTGTGTGCGACGGCAGCGTAGTTTTCCAATTATTACGAAGCCTTTCCTGTGACACAATTTATAAGTTTCTTTTCTGTAATAAATTTTATAATTTGTGCAATTTTAATGAGATTTTCTTTTCAACTTGAACTACTTAGTAAACTCCAACGAGAAAATGTTTTATAGGGCAACAATAACGATAATAAATATTCCCATACCCACACATCCGTATTAGGATACCACGTGTTGCGGGTGACATGGATATGCACAATATACCACGTCAAAAACGGCCAAAATCAGGGGATTTTTATTTGTCTCATAAATATCTGCTTCGGTTGTGAATCTGTTTCAGACTCCGTCCTTCGCTCGGCACGTGGTGCCACTGCCTATAGGACTAGGAAGCCGTATTTCGTAATATTGTTTTTATTTTTATTTTAGATAAATGTTAATCTTGGCAATAAATTCAATGTTTTGTAGATGACTTATATGATGCTTTCCTGTAATATTTATTTGCTGTGTCGTGCTGGTCACTTATGAAGAATGCTTCTCTACAATCCCAACTGATGGTAAGTAGCGACGTAGCCTTAGATGACGAAGCGGAATAACTTCAGAAAAAGGTTATTTATTCATGACTTGAGTCATATATATACATATCTATTAATCTGATGGAAATACTAATTTAGACAAGTCAATCCAGTTCTTCATTATACTCATACGGGTTGGAGGTGTTTACGACTAGTCTGGTATGGTACTTACACTAATCTTCAGTGAAGCTACTTTTGTGAGCCAGTTGATTGGGTATTAAACAGGATACGTTTAGAAATGCCGTTCATGTCCGCTGTTAAGAATATCAACAAATATGTGACGGCCCTTAAATTCGCCGTCTTGGTCGGCAATTGGACAAGAACGCCCCTAGTCACTGGTGACCACTTATCTTCACCTGGTCTGTTTGCTCTTTTGCCGGTTTTACTACGAAAATCCAATATAGCCAGCGCTTTGTGAATTATTACCTGTAAGTGGAACAACCAAACTCGATGGATTACTATCAGTACTTGACACTTCTTGGATAATACATTGAATAAATCAGTGCACAATAGAAATGATAAGAGGGTAGCTTAAACATTTTACTTTGAAGCCTGTTCTTGTAATAATGCGCTAGAGCGTTTGATCAAATTAGTCTTCACTTTTGTTTGTTGGTGAACCAGTACTCGGTTGCAGGTTTAGTTTTACTCAAGCTGTTAGAGCACTGGAGTGCTCAAAGCTTTAGACTGACATGGATGACGGTGACGTGTTAGGGGTTGAAAATAATAGATAACAGTGAAACCTTATAACCATAAAAAATGTTAGAACTACATATCTCTTCACTGAAGGGACTAACAACGTAGTCTATTTAACCGCCGCCAAATGCGTGTTAGCAGTATTCACTCACCCTCGAGTACATTATAGAGAACTCTCAAGTACACAGGTTTCCTCGCGACCTTTCCCTCCACCGAACCAACTGGTAATTCATATTAATTAAAAGTGCATATAAAATTTGAACCCCGATCCCCGGACGAAAGATTGATTATTGAACCGTTACGTTATTATTGCGCCTAGTTTTAATGAATCGTTTAATTCTAAAACCACTAAGCTATTAGAATTTATTACGCCATGAGGCTCGTGTGATACGGTACACGTAATGACCCTTATTTAACGTGGATTTAACTTACGCAGGCCGCAGTGACCGAAGCATGGCGCGCCCGAGGCAATTTATCAGCGTTTAAGGTTTGTTGGTTTAAGTGCGGGAAATTAGCGTGATTTTTTATAATAATAAACGCTCCGACATTAATGCTCGCACTCCAGAATATCCTGGATGGTAGCATAACACAGACGAGACACACAGGTGAGATAGAATAAATAATCGAAATCAGGAAAAAATATTTATCTGTCATATTTATGGAATGCTTTTATGAATAAAAGTTAGATATTCTATTCAAACCAAAGCGAACTAACTTCATACTAAAACTAACGTCAGATAGTTATAGTTCTAATCGTAGTTCTATTTAAAATCGATCAAAGATAGATTGATATTCATGAACACCGAGATACACCCTGTTTTAAAATGCTACTTATCAGATAGAATTTCCAATAGAATACTATTTATTATAGACATAAAGATCAGATCAGTTCACAACAGATATAGTGTTACTATAATAGACACAATAGACAATATTAAATATACAGCCAGACGAGAATGTAATATATGTATGTGCATCCCGGCGTTAGTCGCGAGGGTCCGCCGTCGGTGAATAAAAGCGATAGAAATTTATAAATTTCATTTATTAAGTACCACAGCCTAAGTCAATGCCACTGTTTTTCACTAGAGACGTCCTTTCAAAGGGAAGGTTGCAAACATAAATATTCATTAGGAAAATGGCAGTTAGCTTTCGTTTTAAATCAAAGTGATGAGTATAAATCAAAATTAAAAATAAGTTTAACGATGTCTTTCTTCGGTATAGTTACATCTACATTTCAATAAAATAATAATTTATTTGATGATTAAATTATATTTTAATCCGTTTCAATTAAATAACCAATCTTACTTAGCCATTGGGTTATTCTAGTGTCTCCTTATCCAACAAGGAGGCATAAGTGAAAAAAACAATATAGTTGTCTGTTTGTAACTACACCATGTGTTTATTAAGGGTGACGTGCATCTTAGAGGTCTATCTGAGTAATGTAATATATATTTGACGGTTACATCAATTTGCTATAGGACCGCTGCCGGTGAACCACATGCATCTCATACATGAAGGTTCAGGTTGGAATTAATTAGTTTTGCAGCTTAAGTTAGATTAGCAATATTAGATTAGTTAAGCAGAGTTAAGTGAGATTAAATTAAATTATCACAAGTGTCGGTCGGTACACTATTGAATGGAATATGTGCAATATGTGTTTACTTAGGGTCCTACATGCATAATTCTTACTCGGTACTCGCCTGTGGTGGTAGTTTATTTCCGCCGTGCCATATTTTTACGTGTTTATGTATGTTGCAAATTAAACAGGTTCCCGCTTCGTTTGGTATCACAAATATTCATTGGTGAAGGTGACTCGTTACTGGAACGTAATCCGTCAGCTTGTTTATTTGTAATTGATATTAAAAATAAACAGACATATTTTATAAAGTCAATTATGGGCAGATTAGCAAGAAAAGAACCGACAAAACGTTACAAAGAAATGTTGTTATGTAGGTCAGTTACTCGATAATTCATATTTAAATTATACGACTTCAAAAGCTAACGGCCTTTCCACGAACCACCAAGTTATTCACGATGCACTGCTAGTGAATTAGATCAGTCGATAGTGCACGTAGCAACGGAGTAGCTGTGCCAACAGATCAGCAAACAAATAAAAAATTATGACGGACAAGTAAGTGTTCATTCATACTGTAATATAATAACTGTCAGAAAGTGTTTTCCTAATTTTTGTACTTGGGAAATACTATTCACAAGTTGTGAGAGGGAACAACGGGGCTATGTGTCTTAAATAAGCACATTAGCGCCTCCGTAGGACAATGCCATAACATTTAGCTCATCTCTGGTAGCTTCTAGTTTAAAGTTTTGGCCGTATTGGGGCGGCCTAGAATACTCCCCCCAATCCCATGCTGAGAGAACAGGGTGTCGTAGGAGGCGGCAGAAGCCAACTTGCTTGGTGGCAGGGCTTCGCATATAGATTATATTATCTGTATTATTATTAAGTCATTATTACTGCTATTATTATGTTTCCGTGAAGCCTGTCTGGCTAACTACCATCCTCTTGTTAGAGTCAGCCACCAAACGACTCGTCGTGTTCCGGCTGGGGGTTTGAGAGCCAGTACTTTCTTTTTTGCCTTTTTCTCATTTCTTGGCCGACAACCCGTCAGTGATATCTTTGGTCTTGCTGACATCCATGGGCGACGGTGACCACTCACCATCAGGTGGCTCGTCTGCTCGTTTGTCGGCTATTAACATAAAAAAAACTGTCTTAATTGCAACTTTAGCTACGACAAAGTGCGCCCCCGAAAACTATGAATATGAGCAGATAAGAAAATATTACCTAGCGGTTTTCTACAAAAAAAAAACATATTCTCCTGGGAGGTTCGTGCTATTGTTATGATGAAAATTAATAGATTCAGGTTTACGGTAAAATTTTATATATACGGAAGGCGTAGCATTAAAAAAATGTCATCCGTTTATCAAATGATAACCTACAAAAATATCGTATGATAAATTCTTTGAAGAAATCTACTATTTGATAACTGCATGTGAAATCGATCCACTTTGACCGGGTCAGAGCGATATCTACCTTGTTTCTTTACCTTGGGATTTAAAGGAGCTGATGATAAAAGAACAGAATAAAAAGTCGACATAAACTACAGTGACTGACTCATCCCAAGTTTTTTCTGATGTCCACTTTCTTTCATATTATTCGGAGCAAATCAATAAACTTGAGATTTCAGGTTTGTGTCCATGATTGGTGGTCAATCCTCTATATTTATATGTAGTTTTTTCGATATAATTATAATTTTCTATTCTATCCCAGTGCATACTGGGGACGTTGACTGATGTTGGTGTCCATTATTTTACCATTAATTTGTGAATCGTCTTTCCAGTTTTTATCCATTGAATTCCTTTTCTCGTAGTCTTCTTGAGGCCATTGACTTATGTTGTCGAGTTAACAGTATGTTATTATTAGACAAGGCTCTTTTAATGAAATTCAACCGTATTTGCAACTGCAGGTCGCATCGATCGACGCTAACCAGGTCAGAGGGACATTCACCGCACAACCCGCCTTAGGGTTTAGACCAATACGCCAACACTGAAAATGCGTGTTTGAACATTTGTCACCAATATTGGAAAGAAATCTGGCAACAGTTTTGGAGCTGAAGGCGGACATGGAATTAACTTAATTCCCGTAATTACGACCTTGGATAGATGTTCTCTAGATATATTATAATAGCTATTATGTTATATTTTTTTATTAAAAATATATAAATCATTACACATTTAAAATGTATTAGAAGTTTGCAATTCTCTATATAAAAATCATTTCATAGTAGATCATAGATAAATTTCCATTACTTATGAGTTACTATCTTCATTTCCTCACCAACTCTGATATTGCAGACGAAAGTGGGTGTATGAGACAAAGAAAGAAAGAAAAAGAATCAAAAGATTCCTTATCCTGACCACCAAATCAAGCAATCAAGTATGCCTTGCAAATGCAGTTGGAATCGACTCATGCCAACTAGGTCATGAGGACATTCACCGCACAATCTCGACACCGATGGTTAGACGATAAGAAGAATACAAGAAGACCGTGAAAACAGTGGTAGTTCAGTAGTTTGAATGTTGGTCTCTCGCCCAGGAGATTTGAATTCGATTCCTGCACGCAACTTAAATATTTAAAATTTTGTGATGATTCGTATTACGAATGACTCGTAATTGTCACGCTTCGGTGAAGGAAAGAGTCCCGAGGAAACGTAAGAGTTCTCAATCATGTTCTAAAAGGTATATGAAATTTGCCAATCCGAACTAAGTTAGCGTGACGGACTAATTCCTCCCATTGTGAGAGGAAAGTCAAGTCCAGCTGTGAAAATTATGGAAATCGGAATTGCAGCAATTTTTTGGGTATATTTTTGTGTAACATCCGCCAAAACACAAGTTTTTTATGCCGTCTGATTTTTCTTATTCTTAATCGTATTATGCTACGGACCACTGGCAAATTATACGTGATATTTTAACTCTGTACATGCTTCTGTGGTTAAGTGCCAGTGTAAAATCAGTGAGATAGATTTTATCCTGTGTTGGGACATTACTATTATTTTTACGCAATATTAGTCAGGCTAACATAATAACCCGAAGTCACGTTGAGGACTTGAGAGTCAGTTTCATTTCGTACCCATTCTCTTTCTCAGTGTAGTCGCTTTTAGTGTACTCTGGATTCCGTCGGTTTTGCATTAATCGTTGTTCGTAGCGGAATGAAGAGTCGGTGTGGCGGCCAGGGAGACGTAGTGAAATGAGTAATCTGTCGTAGAGAACTCGCCAAGCTGAGAGATCCGAACCCAGACAAAACTTAAAATCTCTAGTTTAAGGTTGTAGGATCGTTGTATGGATTTTGAGCTAGACTAAAAGAGTGGAGTGATTGTACAGAGGTCATGTGTAGAGCGGATCATGTGTCCCTCCATCTGCCACGCTAGTAACTCATATATTTTTGCTTCTTCATAAGGAAGTGCTTGTTCATAACCCCACCTAAAAAAATACACAACACCATTACAATATCATCAAAAATGATAATTTAGGAACTTACTTAATTTAGGAACAAAATTACTTTCTATAAGTCATTTACGAAATTGTGTATCTGCCCTTAGAATTGATAATTAACTACTCAGTAGAAATCGGAAACAGACCGCTTGTCTCTTGACCCAATAGCCTGGGATACTCTATAACTGGGTTATACTTATCTGATCTCTTGACACTCTAAGACACGCTCGGAATAAATAAGACAAGAGCTCCTCACTAAAGGATTTGCAGTGTCAGAACATAGTTATTTGTGCTAATCGACTATACTGCATCTAATACAAAAACCTTATCCGTTATATAAATAAATTAACATACATACATAATTATATTTGTTTATTTATTTAATAGAAAACGTTTTTATTCTATATATATTGTGTGTGGTCAAATGGTGTTTAAATCGATATATTTAGGTACCACTAGGCAAATATATAATTAATTATTTTAATTCTCGGAAACTTAACCAATTTTTACGTTCCAAGAAAGTTAGTTACCTAAAACAAAATTAGAAAGAGGCCCAAATCATTTGTGCTCTAAGACATCAATATATAAAAGTAAATTTGATCGGCATTTTCATTACTTTGTTCAAGCTCAAGGTTCAACGACTTGAAGATGAGGTGATTCGTCTTGCCGCGACCGACCACTTAGTAAATTAGACAAATCTCATTATGTTATCACACTGAACACGCTTAGTGTCTCTTGATAAAGAAAACAATGGCCCATCTGATAACGTTAATTAATTGTAAGATAGCTAAAATACTATTGTATATGACGCTTTACTGATTCACGTCGGATCCTTGTATATGATGTGTTAAAATTACCCATGTAAGATATTTTTAGAGTATCGTACGTGCGATGAAAATGGAATCTTTTAAGGACGAGGTGCGTGTTCGTCTGTCCATCTGTTGTACTCCAAATATGCTGGAAGCATTCATTATAGATTCGGAACACCTATAAAGTTTCATGACGCACTGATGGATGTATAGCGAAAACAAATGAATTCAGATTTTGGTGGATAGATTAGAAAATTAAAAGAAACTTGTCTAAAGTTGCACCATGTATTATATTAAAAGTATGGTATATTGAAACTGACAAAAATATTTGGAAAACAAAAAAGGTATTCTACCGTTATTTCAATTTCAAAATAAAAAAAGAAAACAGATGTATTCAAGTCTTGTTCAAACATATACGACAATTTAAACATACACGACAATTTAAACATATACGACAATTTAAACATACACGACAATTTAAACATACACGACAATTTAAATTGGAGAAATTTCATGTAGTTCATTTACAAACTTCGCCTGATAGCCTGATACACGTTCAAAAATCCCGACGGTTAATAATCCTGCGTCCGTATCTCAAAACACATTAATGTAACTGCCTACACACGTTGGTAACATGGCGACAGTAAACCGAAATTATTGTCCATACTCGTAAAGTCAATACAACTGTACGTCGTTCTTAAAAATAAATGCCAAATTTACATTTGGTACCTCAAATATGCGCCGTTCGGAATAATGGCCAATTATCATATTTAAGGGTTCGCTAGGGTCACAAATATAGGGTCCAAAATGGAATTAGGTAGAAGTTGGAACGTAAAATGCGTCAGGTGTAGTTTCTGAATACAAATTTCTGTCATTGTTTTTACTTTTCTCTGTACGGCTTTTGCGATTATTCTAATGGCTACTGAACAAAGCTTTTCTATTGTGGATAAAATACATTCAAACTTGTAAATTGGCTACAGCTCATCATTCTAAATTAAAAATATGTACAAAAACGTGAATAATGTACGAAATAAAAAGCATGGCTCAGTACTTAAATAAGCATAAATTCGTGTGCTAACTACATAATCAACTTGAAAAAAAAACAGTTTCAAAAAGTAAACTATCAACACAATTCAAAAATCATATTACATCATAACTTCCGCAAGAAAATATTTTCTGCCTACAATTTTCAGAAAACACTTAATTACTCTTAGTGACTAAATGTTCTATTCAAATACGCTTGTGTTTACAAATATTTCCTGCCTTTCAGTATCTTCCTTTACCGAGCTCATATTCACCTTTAATAATTAATATTATTTTTCAAGTATCGCTGATTTCAAACTGAAATGAATAGTTTTTTTCACGATTTCAGGATTTCATTCTCAGGAACCGTATAAAAATTCAAACAAACATACTACAGAGGAAATATACTAAAGAGTGCTATTTATCGTCTTTTTCTACAATAACCTAGTTGTAGAGGATAAAAGTTATGGAGTCGGCGGTTAAGAGCGGTTTTATGGTCGAGGCCACCGATTCGACTATTCCGGACGATAACGTATTCTCTGTTTGTTTAGGATATTATTTACCTATCGATTTCTCTCTCGGTTGCGTTTACCGACAGCCAACTTACGATATTGAATTAATTTATTATTTCGCTGCCGACAGTCCAAAATGTTATTCATACCTGGTACATGTAATTGAAGGGAGCATATGTAAATTTAAACTCAATATCTAAATAGAATAATAATATATTATTGAAATGATAGCTCCATCCATGTGAATAAATGAATAATGAGAAGTTGAAGACGTAGGGCTTCAAAGATGTTATAGGCGTTTCAATTTGGGCTTTTATATGCCTAACTTAAAATTATATTACGTTACATCTTTCAGTAAATAAGGGTTAAATAAAATTCAGTTAAGTATGGGATGTAAAATATTTTTAAGAAAATTGTGAAATCTTTCACTGTGCTCCGACATGCACTTATATAATTTCCATCTGGTTATCGGAGTGTTTTAGGAACAGTTAGGTCCTAAAATAATAAATTTGTTCCCTTGTTTCTTTAAGGAATTATAAGGTACAATTAGGTATATACTCGTAAGTGATTGTAGTTGGTTTAAATTCTACCTTCATTTATTTCAATAGTAACTAGTCCATTGCATTTTGAAATCAGCGAATAAATATAATAAGCAAAAAGTAGGCTTCAAGTTTTTGATCAGTACTGAACAGTAAATATATATGTAGTATATACATATATGTGCATACACACTGGTAACACTTTGAAGAATACTAAATGCGGCAGATGTTTAAATCGCTTCTCACGCTTTACTCGTCTGTAATTTTAAATGTACCTAAATATTAATTGCGTTCTGGGACGATATAACATAGGTACAAATATGTCAAAATTCAATAGGTAAATTCAATAGGTCAACGTGTAAACATTTGTGGAATACAGCAGATGAAAAAAAAGTGGTTTTGAGTGCGGTCTGGACGTGACGCGGTTCATCTCCTTTTTCAGCAGTAGCAAAACAATTTTGGCCGACCTTAAATTAAACTATGGTAAATATTTCACGTTCACAGGTTGCGACAGCCACTTTACAACTAGATGAACGGCAGCGGTCTCTGTTGCTTTATCCATAATAGTTATTAATAAAAATACAACAACAAAACGAATCATTGACAAAAGTTATATTCTTGTTTACCGTCCAGTTTTTATGAAGTCATCGCGCTGTTAAATATTTACGACAAGCGCTGGTGCTGGATTGTTTAAGAAGTTGGATTGGAAGTGTTTAAGTGTTTACTAAAACAAGTCAAAAAATTTACATTCTGCTATTAATTTTTTGACATTAACTACGTAAATCATTGTATTAAGGAATCTCCATTCAATAGATCGGTTTTACTCTTAGTGGACTTCTCCATTTTCAAAACTAAACCAACGACAACGGACGAGGGAATTGTCTCACGGTCTAGTCTTTCTTGCTGTGTCTCTGCCTTTTCTAGTTTAATTCTCATGGTATTTATGAATGACGATAATGAGTTATTTATTAGCCTAGTTGACTACTCTCTCATATATAATTATTCGTAAAGTAACATTACAATGTTTCGGATGCCAGCTTAGAAGTTGCTAGTATGGAAGTGTGGTTAGGTAACGATTGAATAAGTAGGCTCACAGTTGTTTTTTCTACTGGCATCGGTGACGCTCTCGGCGTTCCATGTGTCAATCGACGGTGATGACTAAGTACCTACATGTGACTCCACTGTTCGACTGAAAAGATCTTTATAGATAACAGTCTAATCTCATTTTCTTACTAAGTACAATATTATTTTCAGAGATTACTCGCTGACATTTTCATTAAGACATAAAAATATTTTCTAAAAATTACTACGGAAAATAGATTTAGATAGCATATAAAAAATTTCATTTGACTACGTACTGCAACGTAATTCTCTATTTCCTGTCCCGTACCAGACGTGAAGTTCGAGTGAAACTCATTTTACGCTTGTATATCATATATCTCTGGTGGCATATAATCAATTTCTGTCTCAAAATTGATATAAGGTCTCGTTCACTTTACACTTTGGTGAAATCGTTATACCATTTTTCACACAACAGAATAAATGACTAACTGAGTAAACGGAACTTCCTTAATTTGCATCATAGAAACTTTTATGAGGTCATCGCACCACCTGAACGATAATTTCAAAGATATTTATAAAATGTTTAAATAACTATTTAATCTTTTCTTCTCTCAGATCTGCTGATGGTAGATTTTTTAATGATACGTATGTAGCTGGACGTTCAAAAAGGTAAAAGGTATTTAAAAGAAAAAATTTTTATTCTATCGTTGAACAGCATAGTATTATTTTAATTAGCATAGTTTTGATACAGTTTTGTAATACGTTGCTTTAAAAGTTAACAATAATTAGCATTTTAACCATTACACGATGAGAACCGACCGGGTCAGTAGTACGTTTTGTTGGTGGGCGAGAATGCTGACCCGAGGTACATATTAAATCAATGATAGTTTTTGTTCTACGACTTAACGACAGTATAAATGTCTGTCGTGCCGTGTCATTGTCGTTGTCATATGTCGTGTCTGTCGATATCACTACACAGACAATTCTTGCGCTCGGTAGTGCGAGTACTGATTTTTAGTTTTTAATCTTTTTTCTTTTCACAACTTCTCATCTACTGTAGCATTAATAAATCTTCCTTTCTCCTTTTGTCGAGAGGCTCATGTTTCATACTACGCCTTGTTCTGGCTTTAGCTCCCACGCACGAGTTTGGGTCGCCGATGCATTAGATGGAGGTGGCGACGTGTTATCACAAAGCTTATTTTAATATTAGGGATATTAAAGAGCTCCGTGAGTGAATCCGATAAAAAAGTTTCGAATAATTTCGGATAAGATAGATAGATAGATAAGATAGTTTTTATTATTACATTTTTAAGGCTATTATTTTTACATAATACCCAGAAATAAAGTGTAATTGTTACCTTGTAAATATATTATATATTTTTTGTAAGTCCTAAATCATCTAATATCTGTAACTGAAATTATACGAAATAATCCGATAATCCGAAACAATTGCATATCCGTAGTCACTGAACCGTCACTGAAGCCGGTTAAATATTACTCATACATCCCTATCCGTATTTAGATCCGAAAAGTTATATTCATAACATCTCTATTTAGTATTAACAACTGTGTACAGATGTTAATTTCTTGTTCTTCTCCGGTAGGTTGAGATGTGTGGTTGGTGCTACTGAGGATTGGGTGAGTGTTGACTAACTTGAATGTCGGAAGTTCTAAGGGTTACAAAGCGATCTTAACACGTTCGCGACGATCTATTGAGCCATAGAGATACTACTTTTGTGCCCAAGACAGTATATTATCGTCATCACCATGCATAACTACCCAGCTGCTGGGCGTTCGACTTACCTCACGAGATAAGAGTTATTAAGTACCCACACTGCTCATGTCGGGATTGAAATACTTTACAGGGATCGTTGTCATATGGAGCTTTCATTATAACTTATCCCGAAGGACCCTATGACTAGGATGACGGCAAAAGAATGTTGAGCTTTAGTGCCAATCTCGTGATTCTCATATACTCATCACAGGAACAAGGGTGGGATGTGCAAATGTATATAAGCACTAAAAAACAATATTAGGAAAACGGACTTCAGTCATCTTATGGAACATATTATACCAGCATATTATGTATGTTATGGAACAGTTCCACAGTGTAACCGATTGAAACTACTAAGCTATCACTATTCAACTGAGAACAAGTGTGGGTAATATTCTTCATAGTTTCACCCAGTTCAGAAAAGGACTTTAATAACACTTGAATAAGAAGAAGAACACTTGAATAGGGCAATCCAACTGTAACTGTAGACACGAGCTCGTGACTCGCGATTCCGATATTTGTCCATGAGATTTCATAACATACCCTCCATAAGGCAATCTCTGTATGTTTGAGGTCAAAAGTTTGAAATAGAAATGCGATTAAGTTATTGTTGAACGGGTTCTGCAGGCCATGGACATATGCGACAACAATCGTTTCGGAACTTAGCTTATTTTTGTAATGGGGAAGCCTGGACCACGCTTCTCCGGTGTTGATGTCTGAGACGAACGTGAAAGATTGCTAGCTAATGATGACATCCCGGGCCGACCGATTTACGAGTCTGCTAAATTTTTGAAGCGTTATGCAATTTTGCCAGTAACGAACACCTATTTATTTTGTTTACCCGTATTTCGATAAAGTTAGATGCATGGATATCCCCCCGTTTGAGTTTCGCCGAGATCACGACCATAAACGTCCAATATCATTATTGTTTGTAGCGAATATTTATAAATGTATGATAAATGTAAGTATAATTAACGGTGGTATGAGTTTAAAATCAATCACTCAGTACGAGTATTTCGTTCGCGTGTCACGGCGCGAGGCGTCAAGGTAATAAAATTGTATATTTTTCGGTGACAAATCGATCGGAAAAGAATATTGGTGGTAATGTTCACAAACGTATAAAAAGAATCTTTCCGACTATCCGAAAATACTGTCTATTTTTTCCAATTATGGATGGAAACAGGCAAAACAAACAGCTATTTTCTATCGGCACGTTGATTTATCATTCGTCAAGTCAGTGAGTCCACCTCATAAATACGAGTAGCACTGGTTGGCTTTGCTCCAAATCCGTAGAAAAAAATACAAGCTCTAGTAAGACTTTATATTGTATTGCACTATCAAAATAGTGGATTTACTGATAAAATATTAAATTATCACGACTCCTTACTGTCGCGTTGTTAAGTTTAGTTTCTGATTTAGATTGATTTTTTTTTGACAATTTGAAGCTGAATAAAACTTCTTTATTAATATAAAGACGTAAAGGCGTAGCAGGGCCTGGACGGAAGCCATGATCTCATCTTCCACTAATGTTTATTTTAATACTGTTTGTACTGATGGTCTGAGTTCGGCTCTACGTTTCACTAAAAAGGAATGTAATGGCTGTAATTAATGTATCCTAGTCTGGGATTTTTAGCCGAGTTTTTCAATCACTGTTGAGCTTATACGATATTACAAAAGAACATTGATTGTTTTCTGAGTAACCTCTATATTATGCTGTAAATATTGATTTTTAAATCTTGATCTATTTTCATAAATAAAACTTTACGTGTTTGACACAATTTTATCCTTGAAGGCCGTGCTTTTATTTCTGTGATATGCATTTCCCGGCTAGGATTCCTGAGCCCTCACAAATCCTCATTGATCCCTACGTGATGGTTCCATTGAAATTGCAAACATATGGCCCCACCGCTAACATCTAACCCCCCGACCTTACTCCCGTATACTATACTAACATTGAAATCGTAAAGGTACTGTGTATTATATTTTTTTTAAACTTTAAGGAAGTCGGATTTGGTATCGATATTTAAATCGATACCTTGAATTAGCCTCAAGGCTAAAAATATTTTTATCCGTTGACCTGCAGACTGTCTGTCTGTAGTAAACATGTCACGCACATACCATTAAACAGATTTATATGATTTTGTAACGTATATCATGGCCCGTCATCTATCATACATACATATGATAAAATTCTAACTGATCGCTTTCTGTAAATGAACGATATATGAGAAAAAATAATATTATGGGTCTTTATAAACGCAGTAGAACACAAAACAATAGTTGTTAGAATTTTTAGTCTCTTTGACTATGTGTTTGTTCGCGCTAATCTCAAAAACAGCTTATCCAATTTCGTTCTGGTTTTTACTAATGTATTGTAAGTACAGTAAGCACCGTTTAATACTTAAAGTTTGTTTCATTGAAATCTATCCATAAACGAAAAAATTATAAATTAATATTTTAATTTGAAATTTATAAAATGAGAAAAACCCAGTCCTAAGACGATGCATGTGCTATTTCTAAACGTAAGGCGTTGTTTTTCTGAAGCGATGCGAGGGTAGTTTCCTATTCTAAAATAATTTTAAGTACGGAAATTGGATTCGTTCGTGCCGAATAAGATATAAAATTTACTATCGATACTCTGTTAAGTGGCTTAATAAAATTTTGATTGCCTTTCTGCAGCTATTGCGAAAAATAAATGTGTTTTTAATTTAGAATAGAATTGAAAAAACTGTTGCTATTCATTCCTTAATTTAAATTAAAAGCTGAATTAATTTATGTCGTACTGGCCTTTGATTTTAATTTGTTACGTATTTGTCTAAGTAATGTTGCTGAGTTATTTGATATTCTATACAAAAAATGGCTTTTTTGTACAAAAAAAAATCACGTGATATCATACAACGTACATGTTTTTTTCCTTTTTTATGTGAATAGCCGACAAACAAGCAGATAAACCACCTGATGGTAAGTGGTCAACGTCACCTATGGTCATGAGTAACACCGAAGACGACTGGAACACGACGAGTCGTTTGGCAGCTGAACCAAGCAGGAGGGTGGTAACTAGCCAGGCAGTCTTCACGGAAAGATAATGATACCAATAATAATATAAATGTATTAATAATAACACTGATAATACAATTCTTACGCGAAGTCCTACCACCAAGCAGGCTGGTTTCTGTCGCCACTTACGACACCTTGTTCTGCCAGCATGGGATTGGGGGGTGTATTATAGGCCGCCCCAATACGTCACAAACTGTAAAACTACTCTCTTATCCGTGTTTCCACACACGGCCCTGCGATGTGCTACGCCGTCATTTTAAAAGTGGATGGGTTGAAAAGTGGATGTATATGGAAGATAGTAATCATTTACTATGAGAAAACCGCCTTCTTAACCGACTTCAAAACAACAGGAGTTTCTCAGTTCCTTCATTAATTAAGCGATTTGGAAAATTTCTTTTTTGTTTCAAAGGGCTTACTTCCCGTATGGTCCCAGTTAAAATTGAAAAAAAAAACAATACCATCCATAAGGGTGAAAATAGGAGGTAAAACTAAGAAAATAACATAATTCATATTAAAACCCATTTCATTTTGTTACAATATTTACTCCTATGAACTCCTTTTAACTCTTAAATCAACCGTAATCAACCGTATGCACAGAGAACTTTTACGTCTGACACAAGTATATCAGAAGAAACAATTGCTGTATAAATAAATCAGATTTGTTTTTGTTGCCCAATATATTTTGTACCCTAAACCACGGCACAAACTAAACTAACAATAAGTTCAAACTCGGTATTTCTTTTAATTAAGTCACAATTAGGGGGCTCGGTATTAATTTCTTGAGGCATTGAAAGGCTTCATTTTGTAATTTATAGTTTGATATTAGTTTATATTGATCCCCAGTATTTATATAAATACAGATATCTTCAAATATGTATGTACTGTGTGCTTGTGAAGATTTTTTAGTTTCACGTTATGTCAGTCGGAGTAAGAATGGTTTTCATGTCATAGGCATTTTAAAATATCATGAAATGCGAATGTGAACTAAATACATACACACACATTGAATTTAAGTTACATTTTGATACCACATACAACAAGATCATGGAACAAAAATCTTATCTGCAACATCACTCAATGTCTGAGTTGGCCGTGAAAGGAACTCGGGACCGTAGGATATCTACCAAGTAAACTACAGAGACATAAGAGAATTTTTTAGACAATCTCAATCACTTCGACAACAGAAAACAAGTCATAGTGAGAAAGTATTTGCTTATATACTTAAAAGCTAAGTCTCCTGTATTCTTGTAGTCCTTGATTTGTTGAAGAGCTGTCACCGTCATTAGGGAATGTCTTTAATTAAAGCCTAAAATTTAAAAGTACTGGTCACATATCTGTATCACACCCGACTTTGACTCGGTCAGTCACTTGCGACTGACAATTCGACTTTGCGAGAAATTCAACCAGAATTTCTTTTAAATTAATTCATTATTATTATTTCAAATATTAAAATAGTAATATTCTCGGATTTAGAGTCCATCTCTTGCAAGCAATTTTCGAAATATCTCTAACTGGAATTCTCTGAATGAAACTGTTAACAAATTAATTTTCTGTAATGAAAATAAATATATGGCTAAAGATTAAATATATTAGGCTGTCTCTCGCCATAAAGCAATTGAATTGACACTGTTGCAATTAGTAATTATTCATACCATATCATTGTGATAACAATGGGTAGGCGTATTATCGTCTTCACTAAATGAAGGTATCTATACTCACAAGTACGAGTATATATTAAACTTCATCTGCCACGAGTATATCCCGTTGTTCAGACGTTGTCACAACTGTAATATACATACATCTCTCCCCGCAGTTAAAGTTTTTTATTACCTTAGAATCTTTATACAGTGATGCACCTTCTAAATTAAAGTAGGTAGTAGTAATAAGTAACCAGAATAGGAACTCAGGTTCTCATTCTTATCAGTAAGAATGAGAATAAATGTATCGAATACCGCTGTTGTAATACTCCGAATAATTACAAGGAAATCAATTCTTATGATTCCAAAGATTCCATTTACTATGGATGCATTGTAGGATGGTCCAAACGCTTCGGGACACGAGGGTCGTCACATTTTTCAACTCAAGGATAAATATATTAACAATTTGTCTGTGACCGTTGAACGGCCTTCGGATGAAATTGTTCGAACGGCACTGTTATGATTTCATTTTCTGATATCCTGGTACTATCGTCGACTTGCTTTGAAAATTTTTTCCTGATAGATTAATCCTATAATCATTTTGATAGCCGAGCAGATAGACAGACATCGAATGAATCAGTTCGGACGGTATTATTTTGATTAAATTTTATGGTATTCTAGTAAATAGAATCTTAACCAAGGTCGATCTTGAGGACTGAGAGATTCTCACGAGGAGGAGACGTCTCTGATTGACAGTCTCGCTAAATTATCTAATAAACACTCTCGAACTAAGGATCCTTAACCGGTTTGCTAATTTAGTCATAAACATTAAAAGAACTTTAAGTTTTATTTAAAGGAGACGTTCTAAGACAGAGTTCAGTTTAGCTGCTATAGTATTGCAATAGACGAAGTTTACGTTGCGGACAAACTTTGTAATTAACTATTTGTCTACTGAAGACGTACGAAGCGAACCATTAACAAGATGTATTGATGAAATACATAAACTTTTCTACATGTCCAACGTCGCCTACAAAATTGAGTTTCACACATGTTCTCGCCGCATACGTCTTTGCACAATAATATTATTTTCGATCACATAATATTAACCCTTACAAACCGTGCAATGACTATTATTCTCTGTTGGAAATTCAACAAATGCCATTTTGTGGCTCTGAATGAGTTTTTTACATGAAATAAGTAAATGCTCGACAACAATCCCACCTGATGGTAAATGGTGATGAAGTCGAAGATGTTGAACGCACTAACTTATAAAAGCCTTTTCACTATATTGACTCTCCTTCTGAAGACTCCCACTTCGTTAATAGGACAAATATATAAAATAAAACATAAATATAAATAAGGTACATAACCATAGAATATTTTCGTTGCAATTAATCTGTAAAGTATTATGGAGGGTAGTGAAACAAAATTAAATAATATTAATAGTAGTATTTCATTTTTAAACGTAAATGTGTGTAAAAATGAAATATTTAAAACGGCATTGAAACCACTTCTCGTCTCTGGAGTTTATTAAAATTAGTCATTCAAATCGGTTTTCATCTCACGTACCCGTAAGCCAGATTAAATAGAATACTGCCAATGAGGCATAATACTAAATAGTCTACCTCCAATACGACCCGTGGGTGTAATTTTATCATTAATGTAGTTTTATTGTGTTTATAATCTGAAAACTTAAATGTAATTTTGATAGAAAGGAATACCTACTGACTTCCAACTTAAATTTTGCAAGATTGGAATCTTAAAATTTTTAAAATTATGATTATGGAATTTTAATTTTACACTATTACACTAAAAAATCAAATTGCTATATCGATCATAAGATATTTACTAGACAAATTATTTAAAAGTTGTCTATTAAAAGAAAAATAACATCTCTGTTTTGAAAAAACTATGCATCTACCTGAAGAAACTAATTGTTATGCAAAGCTTCAGACAGACTCGTCAATTGAACAGATGCCCTAAACTCAATAAAGGCTGTTTATGCACTCGACGTGAAGTTTATCAGATAATTGTGTTACTTGCGTAAATTTATAATGATACTAGAGGCTTATCTCCTGTCATAGATATTTACACATTAAATGGAGACATTCACTACGAAGGGTAATTGTGAGTAAATGGTTTTGTATCAAATATAAACAGAAATAAGTGAACACGTATATTTATCGAGCATTCAGAACTGAATCAATAATGTTTATTAAGTTATTAAATAAGACCGTGTATATAAGTCAATTATATATCTATCTTACTAAAGGACAGATAAATAGGATACATATTAAAAGACAAAAGGTATGTTAAAACAGAAACAAAAGGGTTGGAAGGTAAACACTTCAAGAGCTGTCTGCTTGCATTAAAATTGTTTATCTCTTTCTACAACATTTCAACTTAAACACGTTAAAATATTTTACGACCGATTTCAAATGTGAGTGCTAACAAAGCGGTTAAATATCCCAAGTGATTGCGACCGCGTTGAGATTAGACCGGCTGCTAGAGCCCAGGGAACTGTATCAAAAAGGCAGTTTGGCAGAGGGCAAGATTGGGCACGCTTAGAAATGCGCTGAGCTTTTCTTCTATTTCACTCTGGCGTGTTACTAAATCATGGTATTTAAGTTTGTTGATACAAGACGTAGTAACGTAGCATATACGAGTTGTTCCAACGGATTCTTGGTCGTTTGCACTTTTGTTGGAGCGGCCGTGCCCATTAATTTTGGTGGTGTCTCATTCCGTAACTTGTCGCCATCCGTCACGTACTAAAGCTACACGTTATCCCAGCACTACAGGCGTTCAACAGAGATGCCATCGCGACGCGATTGTAATTATCATCTGACTTTTATGTTATTGTTAATGATCAATAAATTTGAGTTCGACTCGAGCACTTACAATAATTCGTAATTCATCGTATTTATTCGTATTAGAAATAGAAATGTTGTTACGCTGAAGCTCAGTCCAAGAGCTAAAGTTACTTGCGATGGCACAAAGATGACAGTATTATCTTTTCGTCTACTTCATAAGCTCCGACAAAAAACGACAGCATAGGGTCGGTCTCATAGCGATCGAGTAGCGATTGAGATGCCGTGAGGAGCATAACATTTATATGAACTAGTATTATATTTGAATGAAATGTGATCAACTGCTGAATTGTTTTAGTGGAATCAACAACTATTTTTATCATCGTCATAATGGCTAAATACTATTCGCACCGCCGTTACCTCGACGCAATATGCCTTTTTATTTACCTTTTGAGGTTTTGTCGTGCATGCAAAGCAAGGGCATTTAGACTAATGCGGCATATAACATGCAATATACCGGGCAAATGCATTTAAACTCATTAAGCACACAAAAACATAACCTGATATATTATGTTTATGTTATTTAACTTCAAATTAAATGCATGATTATATATTTCTATTGATGTACGTTCGTTCGGTCGACAGTAACAAGTCATTGTTATTATCAAAAATGTGAATAAAGACATATGTTTTAAATATTTTATTTACAATTTTACCCTGTTATAACATTAGTAGTACGTCTGAATGATTACTAACATGGTATGTTTCAATTTAGATTAAGGTTTATCTAGTTTTACGTACATAGGTACATGTCATTTATAGAACGGTAAGGATTAGTGTTGACCGTATATCGCATATACATATAATAAGCAAACATAACTTGCACAATTTGGCTGAATAGGAATTTCTTTGATCAAACTCGATTAATCGTTCACACACAATTTCACTCTAGAATTATTTGTGTCTCTAGTTACAAATATGCAATTATGATATACGATTAAGCCCAGAACATTAATGTATCAGTTACATAAATGTGCGGTCGGTAAGTCGTGGTGTCAGTTGATGACTATTGACTAATCACTATCGACTAATTAGTTCCTTCTTTACATTATTGTTTACATTATTTCTTAATGATAGTAGCGGCTTGTAATCGATGAGGTTTATTTTTCAACCTGATTGTATTGTTCCTCTGCATGTATCGATCGGTATAGCTCTTGACGATAAGATGGATCGTTAGTTGTTACATTTCATCAGTCATGCGAAAGTAGTACCTACTTTTATTGGAAGTTGTGTATATAAGTAAGTAAACAGTTTAACAGAGCTGGTCCTATGACCCTTCCAAACAGAAGCTACATATGTTACGGTTAAAAAAAAATGCGGTTGTGTTGTTCTGAATTAAAAGATATTTGCCATATCTTAAGATACAGATCGCAAACAGAATTCCTCCGTCATAGCTTGTAAAAACGCTGTGTAACCGGTCACTTAGCACATAGAATGAAGAAAGTAAATAGGGGCCATAATTTATTATAATCTGTGGACGTAGCAGTAGTCAGAACTAACAGTTTGTTATACAGAGCTACTACGAAATTGATCTTTGTTAACTTTTATTTAGAATTGACTTTGACTTGTAACGTTACAGACTCAACGTTTCAATACACAATGTTTGTCTCGCAGAAAGGGCTCATTACTATTTTCAGACCTTATTTTTCGTGTTTCATGAATAAACAATTAATGTCACCGTCGAATTATTTTATTGGATATAACACGAAGGTTATTGGATTACTCAACATGGATATGATACGGGAACATTTTTATAAGCAAACAGAGGAAATCAGTTATCAGCGCCACATCTCGTACTATCGAGTCGACAAATGTATTTACTTTCGACACTCGGTCAAGCAGTTGAAAAATTAGACGTTTAATACCAGACGGACCAACGAATATGTGTGTAATACATTAAATTCCAAAATAAAGTTTTTTACAGTAATTGCATGTATTTGTATATTTATCCTTGAAGGTCCTAGGATATATTAGAATATTAATAATTGGTCATTATGTAAATTATTCCAGATAGTACCTACCTAGCAGCCATACAGTACAGAAAGACGGAATGATAAAGCTGGAGGTGTATTTCAATCTCAAGTTTGGGACGGAGGCTTGAAATATCCTCAGCTTTCAACCAAGGGTGGCGGCTGAAGCACCCTTGGTGGTTCGAAGTCAAGTATCCATAAAATAGGCAACACGCGTATCAACTTAGGAATCTTATAGTAAAAACGAACTTCAAGCCCCATAAAGGAACCCTGAACCTTCTGAAAACGATATGAAGATGTAACCAAATTATGCCGATTTCTTGTTTCATGATTGTGTGTATCACTTTTCTGCTTATACGTATTTAAATTTTATAATAAATACTAAATTACTATTTACCGACTTCAACTGTACGAGAATGATCTTGAAATGAAATATCCCTTCGCTTTTCTTTGTTTTTATTTCGTATGTCACATTGAGTTAAACACGCTAAGTAAAGGAAATTTTGGATTTTAAAAATAAATTTAAAAGTTTATTTACGTGTTTCACAAACTAATTTTAAACCCCGAGTGTGAATAGATATACAACCACCGTAACACAACTTTATTTATGAAATTCTAAACTCGTCACGTAGATGACGGGACGTGACATATTTTTAAACAATCGGTGGCGTCTCTCAACCGGCAGTTAAAGTTCACCTAAACGCTAGTCCTAGCAATTATTAGTATGATATGTAATTTTTATTATTTATTTATTATTACGTTTTAAGTTAAATAAATAGTTTATTTTTTTTTAGTTTATCTTCATTTTGAAATCTTAATTTTCATACATCACTGTTTATTTCACGTTGCGACCACAATATAATGTTGGTTAAGCTTATCAAAAAACTGAAACATAAAAATCAATCATAGGTAAGTTTCGATTTAAACGGGTATCAATATTAAAGTAACCGTTTAAGTGGAAACATTGTACAATTTTCGCCGCCACATGTGCTTCATATGCCGTGAAACAAGTTGCTTAGTTATTTTATTTCGGATATTAACGCCGACGATACGAGCAAATGATGCGTAAATTCGATCTCAAGTACTGTTTGAGGTTGGTTCCAGAAGTCTCTACTCTGCCGGTGCCACATAGCACTAGGTTATTTGACTTTCATGAAACAAGAAAATATTATAGCGTAGCAACGGCTTGTTTAAAGCTCGATTAATAATTCTAAAGCCAGCTTTGGTTGTATTTTAAAAACCAGTCAAGTAATTTAGTTTATAAGTTTGTAAACTTATGTTTCTATGATGATAAAACTCTGGCGACCGTGGGCTTTGGCGAGCGATTTGGGTTTCTTAAATCGTAATAAATGCATGGACAACCACACAAGGTCACCATCCCCATTGGTATTTATAAAAGTAGGCTGTATTTACGTTATTGTAAATGAACGGCCAGTGTTCAATTCAAATATTGATAAAACTTGCTCTTGAGCTCGTTGTACGGTGAAGAAATCCCTGTAATTACATCAGAAAAATAGTTCGTCAACAGTTCTCTATTGTACAGATACATGTAGTACATGTAGAGATGGGACAAAATCATCCCTTTCCACAATTAGAGGCATTCTAACACCCCGGGTTCTAGTAGTACACTTGTCTAGTAGGGATTCCAATCCAGAGACGGGAGCAGAACTTTGTTTGCGATCAACGATGGGATTGTATTTATTTAATCTTTATTCAATACACAGAAAACATTACAGTGTAAATGGCGAGTTTAATTCATTCATTGACATTTAAATAGTAGTAATTCATTTTTTGTTGATTAACCGTTCGGCTGAACGGACTTATAAAAAATATTTTTGAAGAGCTTATTTCATGGATAAACATAACGATGTCTAAGAAACGTTTAAGTAAAATGTATTGTGTTGATGCCATTGTGTTGACGACCCTATAGCCCAATTGGTAGTGACCCTGCATGTTGAGCGCGGGGTCCCGGGTTCGATTTCCGGCTGGGACAAACATTTATGTGACATATATCGGAACATATGATGTTGAAAATAAATATCATTCACATTGATGTATTGCCTCGTCAGAATTATTCAAGTGATATTAGATGGAGTGGGAAAACGAAATTGAATATAAAAGCTGCTCGCACCATATTAGAATGAAATTGCTATAAAGCAATGCCATTCTGTTCCGTTCATTTAACAGATTCCGCGTGTCAGTCTTCTAGTGAAGAATAAGGGTAGCGCGTTACTAACAGAGATTTTGTTACTGCCTTTCATTTTTGATTTTTCAAATTAAACTTAGGAGTTCAGCGTTGGAAGCGGGATGGGCATAGCTCGCAGTGGTGGCGCTACGGTTTATGATGTTTTCAAGAACCTAAAAGAATGCACTTTAAACTCTGACAGTTACCGTTCGTCAGTCCTTCGTGCAGATAAATCTCAGGCCAGGACTTTGATTATTTTCTGAAAAAATAAATATATATTAATATTGAGAAGCACTTTACTTACGAGTACGTAAATAATTAAAATACTTATTTTGCTCGAGTATAATTTCTTGAGTATATCTAATAATAAAAAGAAATGTATATACTTTAATATAAAGGCTAGCCTTGTCTGATAAATGTGAAATTTACCAGCAAGATATTACTGAATGAGGAATGACACTTCGTTTGATCTTATTTTAAATATTACAATCATTATATTTATAATAGTAGACTTAATATTACGAAACAATAAATACTAAGAGATATTTTTATAATATTTTAATACACAATGAAAAATTATCAGTACAATACCTTAGTTCTTAAGTATTACTGTACTGGATATTTGGATGACGGTGAAAAAATTTTCGGCCCCTCTCCTCGATCACCTATCCTCAGGCCGAGTCAATCTCTTCTGCTTATGGTGCGCCCTACTGAATAGCCAACGAGGCTATAACGAGGCTGCGATGCTTGTGCATTGTAGTTAAGTTTTTGATCTGCCTGGATAGCCTTCTATTTTCCTTCTAGATTTAACCGTGAAACCTTTAGTGATGCCTCTCGTGGTAGAGACATGTAAGCCACTTATAGTGGCCCTATGGTGACCCATTTGCTCTTATATAAGCTGATTTCTTTTTGGTTTTTAAAATTTTTATTAACCATGTGATGTTCCCGACGTACAAAACGACATTGTATGCTCCTGTAAAGGGAGTTATAAATATTCCATCGGCTTTATATATTGTATGTAATAATTTTAACACTTTTTTTGTGATATAATACCATATTTCAATGGTTTTATTATACAAATAATTATTATGTCTATAAAAACATTCATAAATGAATAGTGAGTGAAAAAGAAAGAAAATCTTTTTCAAGTTTACGTTATCTTATAAAATTTGAAAGGTGACATTTTTTATTGATTTCACTAACAGTCGAGTCTAACGTATATATAAAATTAGAGATATAAAATATTATTTTTGGATGAATCGAAAGCGTACTATTGTAGAAAACGTTACGAAAACTGTAATATTTAAGGCAATTAACTAATAAGCCAATATTTTTGTGAGTTTTATTTTTAATTATTTATTATATTTTTTCTGTTTGTTTTCCACAAATTTCTGTCTAAACTAATAATATAACTGTAACAGAGTCGTGACTAATTTTTAGTTGAAAACTGTAATAGTCGAATATTTCTATTCCTGTTTGTAATCAAACTGTAAATTGAAATCTGCTTAATGTATTCCGAACGGCGTGTTGCTTCAATCAATCAACATAGTTCACACAACTTTTTCCAAAGAGCAACTTTTAATAATACGGAGTGTTTGTAAAAACCGGTTTCCAAAAAAAAATATATTATTTTCCTCTATTCAAAGCTTTCACTGCCCAGTGATGCACCAGTTAATTTATTCAGTTCAAAAATGTTTCAAAAATTTGGTACGAAGGCAAATTAAGTGTAAAAACCCAAGTAATAATATTTAAAACGGTCACAAGGCCTCACACTAATCTGCACGTCGCTTACATCTTTTGAATTCCCTTGTTGAAACCGTCATAAGCCTTACATTTATAGTTTAAGGTCGAACTTGTATAGAGTAAAATCAAAATATAAGACGCTCACGGCCCCGCTTGTCGCCGGCACTCGGGCCGCAATCCCGAGCAAGGTCGATTGCTGAATTAATCTCTGCTGCATTGATAGACGTGAAGGTTGCATTATTTCTCGTATATTGGCAGGCAAATATTTACCCTATATTTATGAGGACAATATTGGAATTGAGGTCCGTGCCCGTAGTTGGTATTGCCTCGTGTCGTCCTATAGAACAATTTTATAGTATTATTTAATGGACGTGAACTTTAAGGCTAGTTTAGTTTGTTATAGCAACGAAAGATGTTTGATATAAACTTCGAATTAATTTAATTACTCACGCTTTGAACGTAGCGTGACCGTCTGGAAGAGTATGAGCGGAAATGTGGGATGGAAATTAAATTTTAAACTCTTAGGATGTAAAATAAATTATTTCAAAAAATGTAAATAAATTTAGATTTTTCGTTTCCTACCGATATTTCGACCAAATTACATGGATTATGTGTGAGATTAGGATAAATGTTGCATACTAAAATAATTTAATTTATAGATATTAATAATTAAAGTACAACAAAGTTGATAGCGTGTCTCATGGTATATTTTGTTGAGTATTTTAGTATACCTAGACTTTGTTATCAATACTTATAAATATCTATTATTATTCGTATCAAAATCAAAATTATTGTTTTAGTAATCGATTTTTTTTATTTAGTCTGACTGCTTTTTTTCTCTGTCTGAATATGTATCACACTAAAATAGATTTGGACGTTACTGGGCATTTCAGTACCTTATATGTTTACTGTGTGTCATAATCTAGGATTTTATTTCTTCCGGGAAATTTATTTGTTCCCGTGGGATACCAATTAAAAGTTTATATGGACATTCTATGAAGAGGCTACTAAATAAAGATTTGACTTTCTGGCTGCAGGTATTAAAATAAATTAATATATTTCTGATTTACAGAACTAGAAATTTCCTTTCCAATAACAACACGGGTGTTATTTCTAAACATAAAGTTTTCTGAAGCGAAGCGACCGACGGCGAGGTGTATAAGCACAGTATAAATGTTGCTGTAAACCCATACGATATGCTTGTGTAACCGATGTGCGATCAACTCGAGGTTATGGCTACAGCTAGAGGATACACATCTACGAGTACAATATTGTAATGTGTTTTTAATGAAAATAAAAATACTACTACCAATATAATGATAATAATGAAAGTAAACAGAGTTTGTCAAACAAGTTGAGTCTGTCCAGGAAATTTTGTTTTCAATACAGACAAAAATACATTTTAATAAATATTGTTTATCTCGTTTTCCGCCATGGTAACGCTAAGAAACCATTCGTTGAGTTTGAGCCGTGTGGTGCCCTGGGAAATTGGAACTGGTGGATCCTCTGACCTTCTGATAGTGCAACGTAACCACGAAAAATATTTTTCCATCTATTATAGAATGACAGTGGTAGTTAGTAGGTAGGTAAGGTATCTAGAAACAATGGATGGTCGGACCCAGCGACCCCCAACAGAAGACCATACTCCTCGTGCGTCGTTCGTCACGATACAACACGTGTATTGTAAGTTGATTGATTCTCCAGGAAGGGCAGAGGTACTTATTCCCTAATTATGTTTACCAGAGCAAAGGACTCTACTAGTTGTTAATTAATATTCTTGGATTATTTGGTTTTCTCTGGTATGTGTGAAATGGCATTACGATACATTAGCGGTATAAAACACTCTAGGCGCGGACCAAATGTTGTACGACACGCATAATTCCGCATTTAGAAAATGGAAGTGAAAAGACCATTGAAATTGTTCTAGATTTAGGATACGTCTAGACGATGCTAAAGTATTGGGCGGTGAGAAAATTAATACCAATCTACAATCCATTACCGGATAATTGAAAACATTCTTGAGATAGTACTCTTATACTTACATATATTTTAGTGAGTAGTTGCCTCGCGAACCAAATGTTTTGGATCAAAGCAGCCTTGAGTTTCGATGTACAGGTTAAGTTTATGTTAATTCCATATCAATGAAAGAAACACGTCCTCAGTGAGTATCTTAATTTGTTATTTTACTGTAGCGCTCATAAACCAAACGTTTCAATAAATCGTAAGTCTATAAGAAATAAGTGCCTGAAGCTCGGGAGCAGAATAGGGCTACGGCATCCCCTGCATGTAAGCATCATGAATCTGCACCTGCTCGTAGCAAAATTAATCAAGCGTATACATGATTTGGAGAACACTTGAAGCAGTTGCTCCCGGTTGTCATTATCTCCGTAACATCGAGTGACTCCTCGACTCGTCTGGTTACCTGATTTTAATCATTTCAACCAGTCTCAGAAGATCCGAAAGAAGTCCGTTTAGATGTAATCTGCATGAATCAAATTTATGAATCACTTACACTGCACATCGCCATGTTTATTGTGTAGACGAGACACTGCCGCATCAAAACGAAATGAAACAACAAATGGATGTGATGAGCGCTGGCTCTTTCTGTACATATTTATTTGTTCCATGTTTTTATTTAACTTGTCGTGTTAGGATGTTACTGTGGGTCAAATCTTTGAAGCTAAATTAAAACCACTTTCTGACTTTCAATAGGACGCAAATATGTACGTATCTTTAATGACAATGCAATAATATGATACCGTGAAGCTTGTCAGATGGTGGAGTCTGAGTGGGCCTGAGTAAGAGGTCATAGGAATTCTTAAATTAAACAAGATAACAAGTATATACGCACTGCAAAGGACTGGAAAAACTTGCCCGCGTCGGTGTTCTCGATTATATACAATGTGGGAGTTTTCAAGAGGAGAGTGAATAGGCTTTTCTAAGTTAGTGCGTTCAACATCTTATACTTCCTCACCACTTACCATCAGGTGAGGTTGTCATCAAGCATTAACTTATTTTATATAAAAAAAAATCCAGCAAGTATGCGCTCATTTGTTTCGTCTTGGCAAACAAAAACCAACCGAGTAGAATTGACCTGTTTTTTTTTGTAAAAAATCATTTTTAAATCTTGATTTTATTCAAATGGTCTAAAAAGATAAAAAGAATACTTTTATTTAAATAAAACCAATCAATTTATAACACTATACCATTGAGATCATACAAAAGTTTGTCGCAAGATTTACCTATTATATTAAATTCATAATATTTTTTTTGCAATTACTTCTGTCAATATTGTGTTACTTATTGTATTCTGTTTTATCTACACAGATAAATGTCACGACAAGCTTTTATATAATTTAAATTGTGTAATTCAATAAATTGGATGGGCTTAGTTTAACTTAAAGTTTCTTTATTTCTTTTTAGTACATTTAAATAAAAACTTGTTTTACAAATGATTTTTTACTATCAATTTCTTTACTAGCTTCGCTCAGCTATAGAGTCATATATATATATGAATAGTCATGCATCAGCTGTTCCGGGAACTCGTAGAATTAAAAGCGAAAATTGATGATGATAGATTGGATTAGAAGCAAAAATTACGTTTAAAAGTATTAGTATAGTATAGTAGTTTAGAAGTATAATAGTAGAATAGTGACAACAAAGAAATTAGGCAACACAATAGCCCAACTCTCATAACAAAAATGATGATAGACGTCACTTAGCATATCAGTAACTTAGATAGTACCATATACTAGATTAATCTTTATTCTGAAAAATGGATCTATTCCCGCGGAACATGAACATACCGTTTAGAGGCCAGTAAACAAGAATCGGACGCTATTTCTGCAGCTAAATAAAAAAAAATAACTAAAATTCACATAATTAGAAAGCCTTATTCATAAAAAAATGTAGAGAGGAGGTTTTATGAAGCAAAGAGAGGACTATTACTAGTAATAGATAAAATATAGTAGTAACTACCCGTAGTAGCTACCGGTCAATCGACCACATAACATGAAATAATTCGAGAATTTTCTACAATTTTTTATGAATTTTCAACGAAATCTCAGTCTCAATCCCAAGACGGCAATGAGAATTGGGAATGTTTTCTGCGAAATTTAAAAGAATCAAAAATAAACAAAGATACGGACTTCGTGTTATATTGATTACAGATACATATAAGATCGTATTGTCATATTTATATTAGTACTTATAGCCAAATGAATAAGGTCGCATTAAGAATTTAGATTTGATTTGTTAAATCACAATCAAAAGTTAAGAATATGTTCAGAGGTCATATTAACCAATTGTAACTCGTGATTCGTTTGTTACGATGTCACGGTCACTTAGTACTTAAAATGAGTAACTTTGTTAAAATCATTTTAATATGCAATATGAAGGGTCTACTTCAGCGAAGTTCCGTGAGCTCGTGACCGAGTTTCTGAAGTATGAAAATAATAATAGGACTCTATCGTCTACTCATTATTTTGTTTGAAAGACTTAACAATTATGAAGATTAAGATGCTTAGAACTGGATTTTCTTATTACCCTTATTAATTCTTGATTAGTACCGCCTTTGCTTGCCTTCAGAACAGCCTACGTCTTTAATTTAGAAATAGCACCTGTATAGTTTTAGGAATAGGTTTTTCCAGTTCTATGAATTATAAACATATTTATTTATTGTAATAGAAACAGTCAGGCAGTCAAGTCCTACACCGCGGAAACAGATCTAATTCCCGGTATATAAAGTATTCTGGGTTATGACTCATAATATAAGCTAACTAAAATGTCATTTAAATCTGTTCAGTGATTTTAGTGGTCAGATAGACAGATAATAACTACAAAAAATATGTTTTGACTTCTATATCGATAACAAAGTGAACAATTTTTTTCGTATCGTGGGGAAATCTTCGTAAGATACCCGGCCTCGTACGGAGGAATGGGATTATGTGGGATTCTTACCCACTTTGACGTCCTCGTCAGTCATCCGACGCCTACGAGAAGGCCCCGGGTTCTCTATGAACGCATCGATAAAATAATATTCCATGTATGGATTGGAACCCCGTTACACATTTATTTTTAGCATTGATAGAGATAATACAAGGGGAGAGACAAGCGCCTGCAACCTCATTCGTGTAGACGTTTCAATAGATGTAATTGCCGTAAGAAGTTCCTATTATTTTAACAAAGCCGTCTCAAATTCCTTATTTCACGCTTCGACTAACACCAGGACGTCGTTTTAATATTACATTCCTTAAATTAATTCCACAAATTTACATGTATAACTGGTTCGATTCTTTTAGCGAATTTATACGTGTTAATTAAGTCATTAAGTATTAAATATTTCGTATTTAGTGAGCGAAGCAAGCGAAGATACTTGCGGTTAGTGAGTGTTGTTAACCATGTAGACAAAAAACAACCTTAGTTTTCATCAGTAACACGAACAAAAATATTGTAAATAAAAAATGGACAAATATTATGTTATCGTGTTCCGGCTGGGAGCTTGAGAGCCAGTACATTCTTTCTTACCTTCTTCTTATTTCCTGGCCGACAACGCATCAGTCTTCGGTCTTTCTGATGTCCATAGGCGACTGTGACCACTTACCATCAGGTGGCTCGTCTGCTCGTTCGTCGGCTATTAACATAAAAAAAGATATAACAATACATATACAATATTTTCCCTCAACATTTAGCTAGACAGATATTCAATGTCACTTCATAGTTTACACCTAATATCTATACCTATTTGTAATGGTTACCAAGTAAATAACATAGGTATAGACATGTTATTAGGCGAAAGACAGAAATATAATAGCAATATACACATTCAAATTTAATTAACCTGGTAACCGTTTAATTACCGTCCTGAACGTGGCCAGTTTTCTATTAGAGTAAGAGTGATGAAACGTACGTAAATAGTACTTGGGTAATGATTTCGGCATATTTTGTATTTGTCTCTATTTACGGATTAGTTTCATTTTAAAATATATATCGGTAAGTGAATATTTGATGATGATCGATGCCAATGGTTGTCGCATATCAGCTTATTGTTTACTTGATCTAATTCCATATCAACGGAATTAGAACCACTATAGTAACCGAAATAAAATTTTATTGGAAAACGCAGAAATGCTACGTTCGTTTTATGTATAATATTATTAGACAAAAGAGGGCATATTTTGTGAGTTTGTGTTTATGCGGGGAGTAATTTCCGAAACCTTTTGGAAGGTAGATATATTGTTATGGATGGAAAATGTATGCATGTATCCATACTAATATTATAAAGAGGAAAGCTTTGTATTTTTGTATGTTTGTAACGAATAAACATAAAAACTTCTGAACTGATTTTAAACAATTTTTCATTATTAGAATGCTACATTAACCCTGAGTAACGTAGGCTATATTTATTACTAGAAAAAATAAGGGATCCTTGCTAAAACTTCAGTAACGTGAACCAAGGTGTAAAAAAAATAGCTTAAAAATTTCTTTAGTCGCATACGCCGCGGAAAATATTGATAAAGTACACCCGTGCGAAATCGGGACGGGCCTCTAGTCATGTATATAAATAAAAAAATATTTAACTTGAATGAAGTTGGGGCTGGATGCTAGTGTTGAATAATTTACATCTGTCAGATTATGTAAAAATGTTATAAGTGTACCGTTCATTTTCGAGATAAGTGAATTAGTGTCACTCAATCTTATTACGACTAACTCACAAGGAATACATAATACGTACGCTATACGAGAAGCAACTGTTCCATCAAGTTTAGGGGAAGTAGGCCAATCCTTGTGAGCTAATATTTCAGCACAATTTGTCTGACCCCAAAGAAATCACTCAGCGAGATATTAAGATGTACACACACTATCCTCATTTTACCTACCATGAAACAGTAAATATTATGTTCGTCGCAAACTGGTCCTCTATTTGAACTGAGGCCGATATCCTTAGCCCTGTATCAAGCCTTATGATTTTGCAATCAAAAATGCTAATAATCTACTAGATATAGAACATATTTTCACCCGATTACTAGTTGGTATAACCCTTAACAAAATGTGTGCCCTAAAATGAGGTTTCATGATAGTATGATGTTTTTTATTGTATTACTGAAATGTAGGTGAACTATCCAGGGAGTTTGCTAAATGTATTAGTTTTCCTAATCTTGAAAATAAATGGTACACTATCAGCTGGAGGTATATGAGAAGCTGCACTCATCTTTAAATCCACGCGAATTTTACTTGCTCGTGGTGCACCTTGCTGGAGTCTCTCACACTGGAGGTAACAGGGCTTTTTACCCTCTTTTTTGTTTTTTGAAGCGGGAAAAACCTTGAAAAGGTATCCGGTACTGTAGGAGTGACCCCGGGTTATGTGGGATTTATACCGCACTAAACCTCCCCCCTCCCCCGGCGGCCTTCCTGGAAGTTACATAGAGGACTCCGGGATTTCAGACAACATGTCCCGTCCCGCACCATCCGATCTTAACAATGGTACGCGGCCACACATATCGTCGCCTTCCCGGGGTCGCTAGCCGGACGGTTCGAGCTCCGACTCTTATCGCCCGTAACCCCGGAAGTCACCTCTTAGTCGCCTCTTACAACATTCACGGGATTCCGGAGCTGGTGTTCTGGTCCCGAGCTGCAGGGACAAGAGCTCTGTACCACCTAGTTGGCTGGTTTTAGCAGTACCTTCAGTGTTATAATGTCTGTGGTCGTTAGTGGTCACATTATCGGATAGCCAGTTTGCGCGTTTGCCTTGCACATTGACCAGGCTACGATAGTCAAGTGTGGAATATATCGTTCACATACCTTCAAGAACATCATGATTGCATGCTAGTTTTGTAATGCTATAATTTTATATTATTATAGAAATTAAACCCTTCATAACATGATACGCTCGATACCACTTCACCCTAACGTAACGACACCGTTTAGCATATAAAGTCGGTTGCGCCCTCCTCTCGTTTGTTATTTTCCTGGCGGAGCATCCAACAAGACTCGTCGGGTACCTACAACCGGCAAGCGATACTAACGAACATTTGTGAAACAGCTACACGCTACTCGTATCCTCGCGGTGTACGCGGCCCCATTGACCTACTTACCGACTGCCATCTGCCGTCTGCCCGCGCCGCCTCCACCGCCCGCTCCGCCCGGAACACTATGCTCACGAAATTCGTCATTATCCGTTTTATTAAGCGAATTTTCGATGTTTTGTTTGTGTAACATGCATGTGCATGATCGAGTAACTTTGTAACGACTTGATCGATTGTGGTCGTATTCTCACAAATTATTTGATTTACTAAGTCAATATGGTGCCAGGGTTTCATAGGCAGACTTGTAGACGTCATTGAAATATTTAAATATACCACGAAACAGTTTCTTCCAGTCCAGCAAGTTATATTATAGACAGATTTGTCAATATATCACATTTATAATTGAATATCCAAAACACTTCCAATATTTTATCTATTTCAGGATAAAAACAAACTAGAATAAATTTTATTAATTTAGTTATTCGTAAATATTTGCTAGGTGCTAATAGGTGAAGAATATTATGGTACTGATGAATATATAATAAAAGACAAGGACAATTGAAAACAATAATACCTTATCCAATTCCGCAAACATTCAATAACACACTTTGTAATTGTCATAGTTACATGTTTTAAAAGATGTGCTGAGGAGCTTCTTGCGCTATCGCTTTCTTTCTTTTTTTTCATCAATGTTAAAGCTCCTTTTCATTAGGGGCAATGGAACCAAAAAATATGTAGATAAATTTATTTACAAAACATCTAAATAATTAAATGATTGTGAATTTAATTTAACTAAAAATAGTATATAACAATCGGAAAACGTATTTCTGAATCTAGGAAAGCAAAATTGTAGAAAAATTCTTATAAATACATATTAAATTATCCTACGGATCTTTCTTACAAATATTGTAACCAAACGTTTACTCATGCACAGTTACATACATCTGCCCACTAAAATAATAATACAAAGGCTGCTCATTAAAATTCCTCCCTTAAACCCGGGACCAAGGCCATCCCCGGGTCCTTTGCTTGCGAACCCTGCGTTTATACCTCCAGGTTTTTCCGGATCTAATTCAATAGAATATATAAAAACCGACCGAGTGAAGTGTGAATTGATTTCAGAATTGGCTACATTAATTTATAAGTTTTATAACGATAAATTCAATCAAAGATCCAGGACAATAGTTGTGCAGATAACTGTCCTTATATCGTGTATTGTCCTCCACAAGTTTTGGTAGTTAAAATTGACGAAGCTCGTACACGAAAGTTGCACGCAGCTTTAATTTTTCAAAGTTATGTGCTCATTACAAATGAATTTTCACATGCTTTTGTAAAATAAAATACTACAGGGAAACGTTTCACTGAGAGTTCTCCATAATTAAGATATGTAAATTATTAATATGTGTTCAGACTAATTCTAATAAACATTTTTTTTATTAACAATAAACTTAATAGTAGGCGGTAATAGTTAATAGGGTATAAAATAGGAGTGTCAAATTGATTTTTCTGTGACGGATTAGGCTTTATATTTTTTACTAAAATCAAGCTTAAAGTACATATGTTTCAGGTGTTGAACGGTTGTCGAGGTATAAGAAGCGGAATTGTCGCTTCCTTCTTATGCTTCTAGTATAATAAATGAACTAGAGAATTACTACTAGAGTACTAGAACATTTACTATCAGAACATTCATCTATTGCTCTACTAACTAAAATTACAATATAATTACAATAATAATAATATACCAAATGTGATATCCTATAATATAATATAATGCAATATAACAGAAATCAAATCAAAATATTAACATAAACATTGTATTGTTATACCAATGATATTTGATATTTGTCTATTTGTTTGTATCTTAAAATAATATTTCTTGTTCTCTCGAACATTGTACATATCGAATATCAATAAATCTATCAAAGATCAACAAACGATGTTTGTTCTATTGTTCCAATTACATATTTTACGTTAACCTTTAGGTGGAGGCACGACTTCGCAGCGCAACCTCGTAGATACGAGTAGGCTTATTATTTATGGTAGGTTTATAGGTGTTTTAAGCTTTATTTGTGGTCGCTGCTTTCTATTACTTTAATGTCGTAACAAGGTTTGTTTTAGAAATTTTATGTATCATATCCAATTCCCTAATTTACAAAATTAATCAACATATTTTAAAGTAACATGCTTTCCCGTGAGTAATCTTAATAGTTTAATTATATAATTTAGGATTGACAGTATTAAAAAATTTAATTGACATAATTATTTATGAGAACTCCCAAAAAAAAGTCAATTAGTTGTTATTTTTGCAAATTTAATCCTTTTGATTGTTCTTTGTTGACTAATTAAGACAATAACTATTTACCAGAAATACGATTCTAAAATGATACGTAAAATTCCACTTTTTTAATTTTAATATGTTGCCGCAGCCGTATCTTTCCGATTCTTGAAATTAATTTTCAAAGGCGCAACGACCTTTGAATCATAATTTATTTCTTCAAAAATTCATTTCACTTCTAATCAGGCCAAGGATAAATAGCTAATGGGTTGTGAGAAATAGAAAATCCAAGACAACTGACGGGCTCATTATAATCGAATCAGTTATTCATTAAACTCGTGGAATCGATTTGGCATATGCAACGTCCTTGAGAAACCCCAGAGAAAACGGAGCCTTACAGATATTTAAATAGGATTCATATTTAATTGGAGGGCGGAACGTTTCCGACTTTTCTTTTGCATGATGTTTCAGGTTTGGACAAGGCCAGGATAGACAAGGAGGAGCGAATCGGAGGCCGAGGTTGTGGAAAAGGGACGGATATAGAGAAATGCAAGGGTAAGGGGCCGCAGGTACACTGACCTGACCTAGTTTCAGTTGCAGGTCGTCGAGTAAATATTGATTTTGTAACCTCTTTCCACTTGTTGCTGAGGTGCGGCGCTGGCGTTTAGGAGGTCCTTACCTTTCCGATGTGTCGATGAGTTTGGCTTTTACAAGGAAATTTTTAATGTTATCGTCATATAGAAACTTTTGGATTCTACATTTGTTACGATTCGATTCAGAATTAATTTTGGGATGTTGTTTAATTCGTTATAATAATCAAATATTTTGGAGTAATGAGTAATTTTTTCTGGTTCTTTTTAGAGCAGACATTAACAGTGCTGGAGTAAACTTTAGCGGACATAGAGTCGTTCGTCGTAATGGTCGTAACGGTGGGCAATAATGTTTTCTCGTAATTGAGGAGGCTTAGAGCTTATATAAACATGCTATTACAGTGCGGTTGCGTGCTCATTGTGTGCTGCGAAGCTGTGCAACTCGTATTCCGCTTTAATGCTTCCAAATAACATACTGAGTGTTATTTAACAATGCGATTGACCCTTACACTTTGAAGCATGGTAGCATGAAATTTTGTAGCAGCAGAGCAGTGGTCACCCATGCTGGATTTTGCAGGCTGATGGTCTAATATAGTAGGAAACCTTTATGTTTCACGTATTCGATGGGCAGTAAACAACATTAAAACTTAGTACTGAGAATTGCAGATAGGCTGGCTAATCGATTTGATTTGGTTTGATATTTAACTAAAGAAATACAAAACCAGTGTACAATTTTAAAATTTTGCGATAAGCTTAAGGCGCTGTGATGAACCCTAAGGAAATATGTTGAAGTGTAAAAGTATTCGTTCGTTCATAATTACAGTTTGTCGTGGCTCTTTGCCAACACCGGCTGTTACTATTGCGGTATACTTTTTAGGAGGCATTTACAGTTAAAAGGTTTAAAAATTTCTGACAATCATTGCCACCGTTGGTCTTAAATTTAATTTCTTTATACGTTTACACATTAGGGTATTTCGCACACAGTGTATACTTGGTATTTTTAACACCGTTATTTTATATAATGGTAATTGAAGAGTGAATCTTTAGTAATGTATTTGGTTTTATCTGTTGTTGGTTGCGACTTGGTTCTCCAACTGTCTGTTGAGTTTGAACTAATTCTTCAGTGTTCCTGGAGACACAGGGAGTACATTATCCTCCCAATGTCGCTAATAAAATTTTAATTTCATCACGTATTTCTGTCCACTTGGCAGAGGTATGACCTGTAGTCCTCTTACCGAGGCGTAATGCCCTGTACCATGGTGTAAGTTCCAATCCTTTTCAGTTGCACTAAAAGACTATTATCATGTAGTTAACTAATGTTATTAAGCTAATTCTCTACTCACATTACATAGAGAGTGAAATCCACAGCCGGGATACGGGCAGATGGTAACTATCCACATAATAATACGTAACACTAAGGCCAATGTGTACAAGTTGCCGGCCAAAAAACAAAGCGGTAAACCTGCTCATCATCTGACTCTCCAGCATTACAAACGAAACATGTTAAAAATATAATAATTGAAAACAGTAGATCATAGTTCCAAGCACGTAAAAACCTCATCAGCATATATGAGTAGTATCGAGATTACGCTACGTGGTACAGAGCTTTATCGAAAGAAAGAACTAAATTATTGTCGAACTCAACTCCGTATACCCCCAAAATATCTCCAAAATCAAAATGGAGGACGTGTATATATTTGAAATTAACTTTGTTGCAGCTTGGGTGCTCGGCTGGTGGATGTGCAAGACGGTGCCGTACGTCCAAGGGCTCTCAGTCGCCGCGTCTGTCTACAGCCTTGTTGCGGTGTCACTAGACAGGTTAGTGCTTCCCTTGATTTATTTACTCAAGAACCATGTTACCTTTGCCTCAGACTGCGTAATAAATAGTCGTCTTATTAAGCCATCGTTATTGTATCTAGCTTGTACCTAGCATCTATCCAATTCCTTATCGTGTTAGCTTTTGCCTCGTGCCATCGAACTATGATTGTCCCAAACATTTACATATCAGTTTATTAAAACGCCGTGTAAACAGCTCTTTTATCTGTCTTATCGACAATTTCATCCATTTAATAAATTGTGAAGTATAATATTGACATTAAATACAACAACCGCAAAACGAACGAATCAAATTTTTCTCAAACTCTTTCTTATCGAATACATTTCTATGTTAAAGTAAGTGATATCGAATTACTTCACTAACGTGTCCGGCTGAGACGTATTTATTACTGTGTTAATATGAAATAAACTTCTATTCGTTTCATTAGAACCTGCAAACATATTTGATGTTAATCAAGAAAAGTATTGTTGCTTAAATACATACTATATGATTCCTTCATTGTTTTTATCAACTTAACGAACATTAAAGTTAGCAATTTCAAATAACTTTTATTATTAAATATATTGGCAATTATCTTCTAAAATAACTGATAACTACTTAACTAAGAAATTATCAATGATTGAACAAATACTTTTAGTGGATATTGAAGTTATTGCTTTTGCCAAACTTATTCAGTGACACGGTAGAATATAACGAGTTGAATATGTACATAACAGTTTGTTAATTAGAGCTTCGTTGTTTTTTTACAAAACTAAACACATCGACATTTTTGTTTTTTTTTGTTCCGTGGTAACTAACTTAAGGGAGTGCCTCAATAATTTTATGGGAAAAATTCCCAACTTTCCATAAACCATTGACAAATTTATGGCACGCGAGGTCTTCAAAGGAACGTGGAAGCTCAGGTCGGTAATGGCGGTTATTATAATGAGGTTATCACTGGGTCAAGGTGTACCGGTCGGGTCACAGCTCGCTGGAGGGTCCGGACCGCGCCGTTCTACAATTCACTGCATATGGCGAGAATAATGAAATCTTTTTGTATTTACGCACTTTTATTTGTTTCTATTCAGTGTCTTATATCAGTGTCTCGACACCATGATATTAATAAAGTTTGCTTGCACAAAGTCTGTTATAATAAAATGTGTTCGATAGCAAAATTAAGCTTCAGTTTTTTTTTGAGTTTTGATAAAATATATAATCCACTTCGGCAGACGTTTGTCCGTTGCACGACAAAGCCTGCCAAGTCGCACAACTAAACTCTATCTTCGACTCTGCTTAACCGGTTACTTCGTGTGCAACGTCGGGTCTGTTAGCCGAGGAGTCCCATGTTACATATACCTAGATGCTGTCAGAACCTCGGTTACAAATTACTTTGCGGATAAGTGTCGCCAGGCAAATTGTGTCTTACATATCAAATATTTATCAAACATATTACATGTCAACCGAAGGGGTTCGTTATGAGAAATATAAACATATTCTCTTGGCGACATATAGATACTCGTTTATATTACAGGGTAATGTATCTTAGAATTTCCACATTTAAAGAAAAAATAATTCGAGATACTTTATCAACAAGCAACTCAACCCAATACGAATCCGAGTCAGAGTTATCGCTTTTTTACTTATTAATGAATATATAGAAATAGTCTCGCTACAGACACAATGACATACGATATTTATCGAAGTGAAGACTGCGATCGTGTTAACGAGGGTCTGCGACTGGTTAATAACAAACTTAAAAGATTTTCAATTTTAATTTCAATTTCATTAATTTGCCAGATAAGGTTTACAGAATATGGTCAAGACTATATAATCACAGTACATCTTATTCAGACTCAAAATGGGTATGCAAATGTTTAATACAATTTATATTATTATTAATTAATACATTAAATAACAAATCAGTTGTAAGTTCTACGAACTACGAATATGTTTACAAGAGCTCTCTGCATATTTTCAAACGGTTTCTTTATATTTAGCGTCTTTATAAAACTCATGTTATTATATAGTAGCATCTGGCAAAAGAACGGACAGGCCAAGTAATGGTAAGTAGGCGTCGTCGCCCGCTCACATTTGTGACACCCGAGCCATCATGGATGCGTTGCCAGCCATAAATCATCATAATAAAAAAATTGAACTGTAAAATTTTTCAAATAAGTTTAACGTAACAGCCTCGATAACCTTTGAAGCAAAGCTTTCAATGAAAGTACAAAGATTTTCGTAAACAATGATCCGTATTCAGAGATTTAGAAGATTATTGCATATCTATGTTTGGTTCAAGCGAAAAGAGGTTGATATCGAAGATTTCATGTATTTTAACATCTTTTGAACGTATATTCATATAAATTATATATCTTACACGATTGGCTCGTAATCTATTTGAGAATACTTGATGGGTTGCAGTGGCCTCTATTTAGTATCATATGGAATATAATCCCCTTTATAACGAAATATATTCATAGTACATGAAAATAGTTCTGTCTGTCGAAAATTGATCCCAAGTACGATTCCCTGCCGGGGCAAAAATATGTAACAGATAAGTTTTTTTTATCTCAATTAATTTTAGCGTAAATTAGTGTGAATTCAAACAACTTCTGACGTTTATAATCTTAACGCGAGAATTTAAGTGGGCATGTATAAAAAACACGGTATTATTAGTGCAATGTTATGCAAAATTCGACTGCATTTAACTTCATATAGTATATAATTATGGTTTACGATCAATATATATTATTATTACTTGAAGTGCTGAAAGGTATTGAATAATTAGGTAAAGTTTGTCTGGAAAAAGTGGCTGCTATAGCAATAAGGCAGCCTTTTGTGTGTGTTCAAAATTACAAAATGTAATTATTTTCGTTATTATGTTAGGTTAATAAATAATATTAATTGTATCCTTGGGCTCTTCCGGCCATTACTTAAACTCTCGACTACTCCTTCGGCTGCATACGTGACTGGAATTATTATCCCATCTGAGTGAACACAATTGTTTATGGACTTTCCGTTGTGGGACATCTGTTCTACAGGACAATTTCAGATTTACTTTGGCATTCCTACACAATATCTAGAGTAAATTTATAATAAGAAAGGTATAAAAAAAAATACAAGGTAAAAATATAAAAAATATAACGAATTAATATACTTCCTTCGAATCATCACATTACATGCCTATTGATGGTCCAAATATATGTATAAAAGGGGACTGACAGGCTGGTGAAAGTTTATGACGGAGGTGGTGAAAGTAGGGTTCAAGAGGCTTCTTCCGTTTTGACTCCTAACCGATGGCCACTGGGCATGTGATATTTGAATTAATACCACTGATGAGATGGAGTCACTTACCACCACGTTAGTCGATAACAGGACATGTTTGTCCTGGTGATGAAACAGATGCTTTGAATTGAAAAGCAAAAGTCTAGATAAGTGCTCTTTTCGAAAAAGAATTGCACATAGCTTGTCATTTTGCCACGGGATATGACGTGTCAAGCCAGATAACGCAATACTGTATCATAGCCGTACATATTGAATCGTCCGGTGATGTAGGATTTGTAAGCTGGATGTCCAGCTTTTCATTGCACCGGTTAGCTCGAGTGTCGGAAGTTCCATGTCACTCGAAGGACTGCGATGTGACTTAACGAAAACAACTGGAACCGACGTATTAATCCGACCTCCAAATACATGGAGATCTAAGTAAATTTTGCCACTGGAGGTCATTCATCCCGTGTCTAATTGTATGCCAAGTTTCTTAACTTGTTCGACTACTGCTTTATTTTCCGATTTTCCAAAATATTCACAATTCTAATGTTTCTTGTACTACGGCGCGATTTAACTGTCAAATTATAATTAAGTTAGTGTGAAGATCATTAGATTAGAAATTCTCTTATATTACAGACGAACCTTACGCCTCTGTACTATAATCACAGAATACACAAGACGTTAATGAGGCTTTCTAAACCATTGAGGCAACTGTTTGCACGTCGCTACAAACAAGCACCTATATCTGTAGTAAAACGTGTCTTGTGTTTTGATTTAAGTGGATGTATTTAATATGAGGCTCACCTCGTTATTTTCACACACTTGTCGGGTATAAACATTAATTAGTAAAACGGTGTGAAATTTTGCATCGTGATTTAAGTTATCTCTTAAATCTTGCAATTAATATTTTATAATTAATTGTACACGAATCACTTCATATCGTTCATTTATCTAAGTTAAAATTCTCTCTAAGTACCATTCTAGGCCGATCAGTGGTATGGCGACCTTGGTTATGTCGATGTTGAGGACCAGCAGTGATTACTGACCATCACATGGCCCGAACGTTCGCTTGTCAGCTATTAAGAACCAGAAAAAACATTCACTTTATAAATAAATTGTAATATTTTCACAGGTGTCCAAAATCTGACAATCAAGTTGTAAATTCATACGGTTTTTCGGCAATCTTTGTTCCAATAATCGCAAACACGATAATATTTAAACGCTGCGAACATTCAGATAATGAAAGATTACCGACAGCTATTAATAAAGTAAACATTCCGTATTTCACTTCACCAGGTCCCTACTTTGATCTGTTAGAGTCCCCGCTCATCCATCTAGATTCTTATGTAATTTAACTTATCATGTTTACGTCTGAATAATACCTTTCCATTTCTTTTCTAACCTATCCCTTTTGTTATCTCGTACGTGTTCTGCACAATTTCACTACTGACTGGCGTTTAATTTCCATCTACGGACCTCATGGCCTTCGTACCCTTCCCATAAGATTAACTGAGTCAAGGCTGTGGGAATATTGGATCAAAACTCCGCTGTTATTGCTTCCTGGGTTAGGTCGGGATATATTTATTAGGTTCTCTCCAGAGTATTATGCGATTGTCGTAAGGACGTTTCGTAAAACTTAGGAAACTATGTTACTGGACGTGAATAAACATTTTCAAATTGAATGAATAAAACAAGTTGCTCTAAGAATTTTTGATTTGTCGTGGCTTGATAGCGTATATAAACAACATGATGGAAATTACAGTGAAGCCTATCCTACACTAATGTTTTTCCCAATATCACTTGGTTTGAATGTATATACAGATATCACGATGTACTTGGTAGTGAACCCACCCGTTGAGTCAATGGTTCCAGTTTCAATAATTAGGCTGGAGCAGATATTTTTGTCCTAGACACATGTTTGTGATCAAGTGTAAACCCGATGTCCACTTATGTCAGCCATAGAATAAAATATCTTTGTGTTTTTCACACCCAGAATTAAAATGGATTTGGTAATTTGGAAACCACCGTTTTGACAGATTGTTTTTAGTCACTTTAATATAATTAGTATGTCCTAAAAACAAAGCGAACACAATCTCCGAAACTACAATTAGCTTTTAGAACACGGCCAGTCGAAAACCGCACAATTCAACACGCAATTGTCACAGTTTCCTTCATTATAAGACGAATGAAAGGGAATCGGGTGGTGAATAATAGGCTGAGAGTGTCTCGATAAAATTACTCCTCACCCTCCCGCATCGGGCGACGTCCTTCACTAATACTGTTGCAGCCTTGGCTCTAGATTGTCTCCGTAACGGTATGCAGATGTTGTGTTATGAACAATTTGGAATGCCACTAAGTAATATAATCGGTCGTTTGTGCCAGATGGTGGAACTGTAGCATTGAGTTCCTGGCACAGTTTCTTATTAACAGAAAACATGTCACTTAGTTAAAACGAAAAGTGAAAACTTAAGGGTACGTAGCGCTACGATGCACTGTTCAGTTATTTGACTTAGTTTGTTCTTAAAAGAAAAGTCGATCACGATGGTAAAATGTGAGTTGGCGCACTTTGAAGTTGTTCAGTAACCAAACGTATTATCGTAAGGAACTATTGTAGTTTCAAGTTATTCTAATGCATACTTATACTTTACCAGAATATTGCATATTGTTACAGCGTAGACTAATACTGACGACATAAATAATTTTTAATACGCAAATAACTTACAAATCAAATGTACATAGATGATCCGAGTAAGACTTAATATGACAAAATTACCGAGCTAAGCTACAACTGTATACAAAGTTGGAAATCCGACTAGGGTATGATAAACAATGAACCAGCTGCAAACAATTTCACTAATCAGTACTGGTATCGGCGGCCTTCCTTCGATTGAGGAAGACCCGACCTTTTGTAGCGAACCATAAGCTCACGCATTCATACGCCAATATACCCGAATTCGACTTCGTTATCTTGTGGAAACACTCGAAGGCCATGGGTTGCGGGATATAAGAAAGCTCTGGACGTAAGAGACAAATCGAGCGTAACATTTTTTTCCATACCTGAATATTGACGTTACTCTCAAGTTAATCGTATTTATTGATATGTAGGTCCGTCGTAATATTGGAAAAATCAAATTAAGTTCACCAAGAAATTACTTCCAAGTAAATTTGTGGATGTTACAAATGTTATGCAGTCGTTTCTTAGGATTGTTGCTTTTTGGCACTCTCGAAGCTAGTTGTCATGGAATTTTGCGTGTGAGATAAATTTTGACCTACCTACATCGCGAATGCGTCGGGCGATTCCGTGCTTCCGTCATACAGTCTCGAAGGAAAAGAGAAATGTATTCTCTATAATTATCTATTATTTCTGACTGAATCTTATCAATTACTTTATTAAATCATAATTTAAAATGTATGAATTGCTTACTAAAAAAGATTATAGGATAACCATATAATTTTCCAAATTAGAACTAAACCCATTAGACGAAGGTTAACGACGGGATCTTTTAAATAAATAGACTATTAAGACCCTAGCTTCCTGAACCCATCGTACCAGCAATTATCCTTGAACACAAGGCTACGGGACTTCTCGACAGGATTACGGTATGATCTATGGGTATAGAGGAATAATTTAGCGGCCAATTTGGATATTTGCAGTGTCGCTATTGGATAGAAAGATTATATTCAAATCTAGTCAAAATACGAACTATGGTCAATTTTATGTTATATATTGTATATTGGATAGCTACCGTGGATATATGTATTGTTTAATTCTAACGTGGTAGACATTAAAACGACTCAGAATAGAACATTGGAAAGAGAAATTTGTTTATGGTGACAAACGGGGGACGTGGACTTCATTGATAATTCCATTGGTAGTTTTTTATGTTAGGTGAAGGATCCCGGATTTGTTGGCGTTAATAGTGACTCTACCTGCAGTTTGAGTTTTGGTTTTGGTTTACGGAGTAAGCGTACATACTTAATTACTGCCTTTAGCGTAGGTACTGAGCCACGATAAAGGGAACCAAAAGAGCATCTGACACGAATCATAAGGTGTTGCGCTAACGGGCGTCTATAACGTGTTAAACATTTATATGTGTGTTTATTGTTCCTTCTTCTTGACTTTCTTCTAATTTCTTGGCCGACAACGCATCAGTGATACCTTTGGTATTGCTGATGTCCATGGGCGACGGTGACCACTTACCATCAGGTGGATCGTCTGCTCGCTTGTCGGCTATTAACATAAAAAAAGTATTGTTCATAACGACCCAGTTATGGCTAAAATTTATGTAAAACAATACACATGAATATAGAATCGCCTTTTTTTAATCGGCTATAGTGATTTTGCTTCTTTGATACAGAAAACAAAACGTCTGTATGAATGTTCCAAGGGTGTGTCCACATATGACTAATCTAAAGATACGAGTAATATATTTCACATGCTTCTTTTCCCAAATGCATTGCAATGTAATATTACCGTTTCAGCGAGCTTTCGGCATCACGCATTTTATTCTCGAATTTTGTACAAACAAAATAGTATGTTGCGCCGCTAGGCTTTATGGCTCCCAATATAATTCGTTACAATGTCACTAAGTATTTCATTCAAAAGTCGTAAGCGACATCAATGAAATTAAATTATGGAATGTACTTAAATACCACTAATGAACCAATGACCGATTAACCAATTGATTAGTGAAAGAAATAATTTCAAACCTATAATTTTATATCAAAGAAGCCAAGGCCTGGTAACTAGGATAACAAGGATAGGATACTTATGTGAAGTTTTCACGTGTTACAAAATAACGTTCACTCTTGCTTTGAAGTCGCTCGCTCGCTGTGTCATAACGGATTGGAAATTATATGAAACTAGTAGTCAACCCTCTCTTCGCTTCGGTAAACTTGACTTTTACGTTAATAAACAGTAATTTACGCTCGGATGTATTAGGCGTTTTATAAATGTTTCCTAATAGGTTATGCCTAAACCTTTCTCGTGACTGAAACCATTTGAACTTGAAATTCAGACAGAGAGATGGAGAATGTGTTTTACACCATATAGCCTATGATCATCTGAAATTGTGTGCCTTTCAAATGGTAACAAATTTATCAAATACGTGCCGCGGTTCCGAAGATTATTTTCTCTTAATATACAAGCTCACATAAATGACCCCCGCTCTTTATAATATAAGTATAGATGTGCAAGATAGAATGAATAGGTATATATTATAATTATATTAATTGCTTACAGGTAATATATAAAAAAAATTAATTTATGATTTATCAATGCAGTAAAAAAAAATGTTAAAAGCCGATATCACTATCATCACCATCATCCCCCTGCCCTTATCCCAATTTTATTTGTGGTCGGCGCAGCGTGTATTTTTCCTCCATACTTCTCTATCAGACGCCATCTCACTAGTAACTTCCATTCTAGCCATATCATCCTATATCATATATCATCAATGTTAAAAGCCGACAATAAATAAAAATGTTTAATTTTTTTTTCTATATTTAATTGACGTCATTTGTGACAAACATTTCAACTGCAACATTCATCCATCTTCATGTCATCATCGTCTATCCATGATGCAATCCGTGCACCGCGACAACGGGCTTCACGACAGGGACGACGGGATGCACGATCGGGGCGGCGTGCACGACCGGCGCATGCACGAGCGGCGCGGCGTGCACGACCGCGGCGTGCGACACGGCTGCGACAGGATGCACGACGGGATGCGCGACGGGCACGATAGGCGCGATTACTCCGGCCTGCGCGATGGCGACCAGAGCGAGGAATACGGCCTGGGAAATAATAAATAAATAAACAACTTTACTTCTTAGCTTATTTTCACATCCTGGCCGACAACGCATCAGTGATACATTTAGTCTTGCCATGAGGTGGCTCGTCTGCTCATTGCCGGCTATTAACTCATTCGTCCCGAAATTATGCTTCTTCATATCCCGGTGTTCCATAGAACTCGTGATTTATTGCAGTGCTACGCTCGGCTCTCCTAATACATTGAAGAGTTAAAGAGATATTCGTTCCGCTGGAGAATCATAATTTGACCAACTTCACCCATCTTCGAGATTATGCAGAACTTTTAAGTACGCACATTTTGTCTTGGGTTTACGTTAGAGTAGATAATAATTAAATTAATCGCCACGTCGCTTTGAAAATAGCGGTATAGTGTGAGTGTAGTGAGTAATAAGGACATGGAATTTAAACGTCCCAAAAACCCAAGTCCACGACCACAATGATACTTAGTGGTGATTTAAAATTCTGCGTCTTTAGGGATCGTACACGAATCGTTACAGGATTTGTTAAGTTATTGGCCGTCGAAACATTAAGTTACATTTCTAAGTCAATGGTGCATTGTAATAAAAATAGGACGAATTTATATTATAATAACAGGACGAAAGATGTACCCAGCGCCTGCCAACTGAGGGGTTCGACTCTCGGCCGGGCCGGACATTTATGTGATAGGTAAATGTTTGTTCTCAGGTCTTGTGTATTTGTGATTTCATATACGCTTGATGCGTCGTAACGTCATACATTTCGCCTAGTAGAACTAGTACTTAGTAGTGTTACGTGAAAAGTAATTTAGCTATTTTATTTAATTAATGGTTTTGAAAAACATTATTGTGTTAAAACATCGCTAGCAAGCTATATTAATCAATGAAACGCCTGTTGACATTTGATAGCAAAAGTTTACGACTTAACCGTTGACGTAATAATGAATGAAATGGTAAGTTTTACACTTTATAAACGATAATTTTATAAAACTTTTATAAAGGTTGCGTGGGTTGTGTGAGTTTTGTAGTGTAATATGAGCAGTTCTTCTTCAAAGACAAGTTTGTTCGATAATATAAATAACAAAATAATCAATAATCAGTTTATAGCCTTGGAGCTGGGAACTGTTGGATTCAGAGGGCCCAGGATCGGTCGGAGTGGCGCCAACCAGGGAAGGTAAAAGCAGTCCAGCATTGGACTATGAAAGGCTGATAGATAGACAGATATAATATCCCTCTGTGAATTTCCCTTTTCAGGGATGTCATGGGCGTAATAAATTTACAAGCCTGCGCATTGCCTGTGTCTGATTACAAGTAGGAGCAATTGACACTCAGAAACGTTTACACTGGCCAGGGCTGGCCAGGAATGCAATCCTACAGAACCCTACACGATCACTAATGTAAAACATGAATCGAGTTTAAACTACCCACATCTTAACTAACCATCACATTACACCTAAAGCCGTACCGAGTGTAATTTAATGAAGCACCAAATTTCCTATAATGTATTTACTGAATTTTAGAGGAAGTTCTGTAATTTATTTATTTATTCTATTCGAAGTAATATTACCGTTTCGTTCCTTAATAAAATAAAATAGATAATTTGCGAAAATGTTGAAGGTTGTAAGTAAAAGAAAATTCTGTAATGTTGAACGCGATGAATCTACTTCGTTATGAATCATAATATTTGAACAGTTTTACCGATAATTGATATTCAATAAACGATGGAGATCAGCCAAATTGCAGAATTTCACATTGGTACCTGCTACGTAAAATAATATCGATCGTTCCCTAGACACAGATCTTTGAACCTACTAGGAATGAACTATAAATAATAGCGTACCTTTAACGTATAAATATTCTATGAAATAATTTATAGAATACTCATACGAGTTCCGGAGCAACGCGCCGTGTTCTAGTCGGGAGCTTCTCGAAGGGATATATTTTATAGCTGGTACCTAATATGGATGACGGTACAAGAGAACACAATTAATCGGTACTTTTAAATTATCTTCGTCTTGGAACATACAACAGCTGATGTTGTTTTGTGATATTATTTTTAAATTTAGTATTGTGAAACAGAATCACAACTTATTTCATACTAGCTACTATATTTACAGACATAACATCCGGGACAAATAATATAATATTATTGCGCCCAGTTACATGTGAAAACTAGTTGGTCTTCAGGTAACTAAAGGAATATTACATTATACTAGTACTCATATCATAGTGGTCGGGAAAGCGCGACGCGTGCTCCAATATGCTACACCATTGACTTGGTGGAAGATTCAGGTCGGCAGCTAAACCGAGCGTCGAACTTGTTGTGGTTAGAAATGTTAAAAATTAAAAAAAAATTATACACTTACTGGCTTATACACAGTTTTTTTTACGAAATCTGTCTTTCAAGACAGAAACGTAAGAAAATAAAAACATGTACCTATGTATATACCTATTTTAAATAAATGTGGAAAATATAGTGTTACTTCGAATTAAACAGTTATCTATTTTTGTAGATATTACGTAGGTAGGTATGGTAAATGTTAATGTCTAAATAGTATAAATCAAAGTGAATATCATGCCTCTAGCTGATTTATTATATATATATATATATGGCCATCCGGAATATTATACCTCTAAAATGTTAAAGGAATTATTCATATAGTTGCCGGGGTGCCAGAGTTTACTCAAACTTAATAAATTTAATAAATAAAACCAAGACAATGTCATATTGAGTCTCTTTACCTTACTGAACGGTCAATTAATTATAACTGCGACAGTTACATTTTTATTAGAGATACGATTAGTTATGAGGTTTTAGACGTATGACAACACGGACAAAGTTACAGTAATTTGTATATAAAACTTGGATGACAAATTTTGTTGGCAATAACAACCCCATTCTTAATATTTAAATCCTTCTGTAAAGTACCGAAACTTTAAAAGCCTTCGGTCTGCTTAAATCTGCCGAAACTTTTTAAGCCATTTATGCAATACATTTTATGAAACTATCAAATGTTAGAAATTATTATAGATATAGTAGCATATCGGCATCACGTAACCATCAAATTGACAGCTAGCTACATACTTGTACGTATCTCCATTGAATGACATAGAGGGCGGTAGCTACACTAATCAAGGGTATTAAAGCCATCGTTCGGAGGTTAAAAGGCATTCTGTTACAAGTTATTGTATGAACCTACTTATATTAATTGAGAGAAGTAAACAGTTTTTATTAAAAGATCCCAACATTAATTTGTTTATTATTAAATCATTTAGTGAAAATTTTCTTTACCAGCCTGGGCCAAATACGTAATTTTTTAGTATAAATAACTTGAATATTAAAAATCCGGTTTTGTTTATAAATATTTTCTCTCATAACCGTAAAATATTGGCATCATATCGTGTTCTTTTCCATTAACGTAAACATACCGAAATACCTAAATAATTTCAAAATTGAATTAAATTAATTCGCATGTCTTTAGGGCGTCGCGTCCAATTTGCGGTCCGAGACGATTTTACGTAAAATACCACTAATTGAGAGAACATTTAATAAATTCACAATATTTTTTTAAACTCAACCGTAGAAGAGACTACAGATTGGCGCTTTCGAAATGAAGCTTGGAAATGTTAAATGTAGGTAGATAAATAACTAATGTTACACAATACGTAATATTTTGATAAAAAGTAGTTAAAAAAACTAACCAGAAGTTTTTAAATTTTCTTAACCAATGCCGCGTCAACTTATCGAAGCGAAATGCGTTCAAATTTTTATTTAAATAGTGTTCCAAATTCAAAAGTCATTTCGTGTCTGTTATTAAGTGCACCGGAATGACCAATTACCAAAAATGCAAAAGTCAACGGTTATCTGATAACAGTAAATATAGAAATTGCATTACACGGTACGTATATATTACACCGTTGGTGGTGACTCGGGAAATGGGCGTTTGTGACTTCGTATTTTTGTTCATACTACCCGCAAAACAGAAAATGTCGGAGCAGGGGTGTGAGACTGTGAATGTCTTTATTTACATACATTTAACTAGTGAGTGATTTCATTGAACAAACGGGATGCAACGTACGAATAAGGGCCTTTCAAAAATGGATGCGGTATATGAAAAATCGGTGTAAAGCAAAAACATATTATATATTACATTTCAGAAGACGTATTAAAATTAACCTGCATAAAGACTGTTATGAAATCAGTAAACTTTACCTGTACATGAACAGAGACAATAAACAATGTTCAAAATCAAAATAAAGCAGACAACGAGCAGACACGTAACGAATGGTAAGTGATCACCGTTGGTCGTGGATGTTCACGACATTGCGCGGTCTCGAAGGAACGACGATGGAAGGACTGGGGCTGTCCGGCTGCGTCGGCTTCGATGTTGGATTACAAATGGGCCTCATATCTATATACATATATATATATAAATAGGTTGTTCTAAATTGTTCATTACATTTTTGCCCCAAGTTTGTCGACCAATTTTCTTTAGGGATATTATGGATATGAAATTTGGGATCTGGATACGGATACGGATATATTAATAATATTTTATGGGTTTACTTACGGTTACGGATATGGAATTATTTCGGATTATCCGATTGTTTCGGATAGTTTCGGTTCCGTATATTAGATGATTTATGACTTGTAAACAAATATAAGGTATTTACAAGGTAAGAGTTTAATTTTCTTTCTAGGTATTATTTGGTATTATACTAATGAAATAAAGACCTTAAAAATCAAATAATAACAAATTGTCTAAGATTGGAACGACGCAGCTAATGTATCGGCTCGGTCGGCGTAAACCAGGTACATATAACGTGCTTTATTTAGACTCTGCCTCTATCCGAAAGTATCCGAAACTTTTTCATCGGATTCGGTTACGATTTCGGATATATTTTTATTTCTGTTATCCGATAGTTTCGTTTACGGTTACGGAGCTCCATAACATCCCTGATTTTCTTTATTTCTCTTTTTTTGGACCGCTGTTGTCGAAATAAATTTGGAAACTGAACGTGGCTAATAATTATGGTCGAATGTCAAGCACCACGCGAACATTAGTGTAGTGTAAACATTTTCACTAATTAAAAAAGTTTTACTATTCCGTACTAAAACTATATAACATGATGAGAAATCGAGTCAGTAATATTGATCAATCAGTAACTTATGTAAATAAAAATAATGTACCCACCAGCCTTTTTTTAGAAGAATTCTACATCTTGCCATTTTTCCCTTTCAGTACTAATAAATATCGACAATAGCGACGAGGTAGCAACCCCGAGGCTTCTATGAAGGTATTAATTAAACAATAATAAAAATACGATTTACTTACAATCTTGATCATTTTGCTTTGTTATTGTTTTCCACGTTCGTTCTAAGTACCGACGGTTGGCCGACTGCGTACCTACATCGGAACGATCTAGCCCTTTTATAGGTCCCAGGCTCTAGTCTCTAGGCTAAACATCTACTGGTAGTAAATCTGCACGTTTGGCAATATACAGCTCGAATGTGTTCCCGCCGGCTGCACGCCGACTTCCTCCGTTTGATACTTGTTGTGTTTTTTGAATGTTCTCTGTGATTGTTATTTTCACACTTCATCTTAGTTTCACCTTTATGAATGCAGTGGATATTATGTACTCATGAATGCAATGAATGTTCGAAATAGCACACGTATGTGTTTACAATCGCGATAGTAATACGAAAACTAGTTATCTCGCAACAACAGGCCGCGGGTTTTCATTACGAGCGATGCTATTATTTTTCTAATTTTGTCTTCTCTTTCGTCTTTAGTCTATTTTGTCTTTAATGTAATTCGCACAAGTGTCATAAAAATAATGATACTTTCATTCTTATACTTTTAATGTGTTTTGTTACCGAGTAGAATATTTGATTTATGACGAAAATTGATAACACAAACATCTTGTTTTGTGTTATTGATTTCTAGAATAGCTTCAGCTGTTCTACACCTCATTACACCTGACGTATCTAAACAAGATAAAATAAACGAATCCACTGGTATATTTATAATAACTGGTGTTCGCCTACTGGAAAACAAAACAAAAAGCAAGGTTTTGAGTTTTAAACCACATGCGCAAGCACTGATCTCAAAGTTATGTAAAGCTTATTTATATCTTTAGGACGTTGCGCCATGTAGCTGACCGTCTCGTTATAAAAATGGTCTACTTTGCATTAGGTCAATCGCTGACAGAGTACTGTATCATCTCATGGAGTGGCTCAACCAAATCCCATCTTATAGAAGTTGAGAGGGCGCAACGAGCAAATCTTACAGTCGGAGCAGAATTACCTTTCCGTTATCCCACCACTTACCTGCACAAGCATTGGAAAATACTAACAGTCTGACAAACCTTTATGCTTCACACTGTACTCAGACAGCACTCAATGCTAACATGTGATCCAGACTTCACGAAAAATAAATGCAGGAAAGGATCTGCTTGTCCCTCTCGAGCATTTCACTCATTTGCACAACTTCTTTTGTTACCTGAGCCCACTACTCTACAACAATTAAACGTTAAATTCAATATATATCCGCTCCATACCCAAAATTCTAAAAAAAGCTTTTACTAACCACCTACAAACCCTTAATTACTTAGATACATAACAATTAATACACACTTTAAAGTAACTTACTCATAAGATTTTAAATTCCCTCTAACATTCCAGGATATATAAAATAGTTCGTAAAAAAATGCTGTCATTCATATTCACGCATGCGCCAACAGATGCTGATGTATCACAAATACACTCACACGCACTCTGTCTCTCTCATACACTCACATGCACTCTCTCTCTCTCTCCCACACACACACACACACACACACACACATGCACGTACACGTGCTCGATGCTCATCGATACACAAATAAGTATCACGGATGTACAATTTTGAAGTCATCATCAATTAAGTTTAAAATATACACATAACATAGCAATAAGTACCTACCTAATGTTCTAACAAACTGGTTGAAATGTTATATCTTACCGCGGGAGGGCCCTAGTGACCTGTAATACAGGTTTTTTTAACCCACGTCAGGCACCAGGCTCTCTCAAAGTGAGGACTAAAATTTAACCAGAAATACCTAGTTCCAAACTATTTTCTTTGTGACACAAAATAAGTAATTATTATTATTATTATAAGGTTGAAATACATAGGAGCAAATGGCACTAAAATGTTTAGTCTTTTTCTAATTATATATAGATTATAACTAAATTACGCTTTAATTTAACAATGTAATATAATTATTTACTCAATTGTATCTTAATTAAGATGCAGCTACTAAGGAACACAGATGTAGGTGTCCAACTGCGAAGTGGTAAAGGGTCGCTACAACAATATATAATACAAATCAATAAAAAGGTTTCATTAATTACTTTTATGACACTTTTCAAAGTGTTGTTGTCATATAACATATGTAATTATGCACACAGTACTATAATATGCTTCTATGGTTTAATTCAATGTCGCGTCTTGATACGGAGAAAATGTTACCGACCTTCCGGTATGGTCAAGACATCTCCGTCCCGCTAACTGTTTGTCTGTGAGAAGAATGACTCAACCGATCCAACTATTGCACTAGAAGATCCGCTCTTTGTTTTGAATCATGGAGTATGTAGCTACACTCCGAGATCGTTTCCTCTACCGCACTTTGATTCCATTTCAGTCACAACTGTCATTTTAATATGAAAACGTTCGCACACTCATACAATCTCATTAGGATTACTTATGTTGCGGGCGGCATGGACGTACACAAATATGACATTTTTTTTTATATAAAATAAGTTAATGCTTGACAACAACCTCACCTGATGGTAAGTGGTGAGGAAGTATAAGATGTTGAACGCACTAACTTAGAAAAGCCTATTCACTCTCCTCTTGAAGCCGCCCACATTGTAAGAAGACAACATTTATCCGCGACATAAATGTCCGCCCCAGCCGGGAATCGAACCCGGATCCACTCGGTCGGCAGGCAGGGCATTGACAAATGGATTAAGGGGTCGTCCGTTAGTGTGATACATTTAGTATTTTCTCGTTATTTGTCTTGACACCAATAATGCTAGTGCGTTGGTGTAAATGTATTTTTGTGTTATGTTTCCTTAGCGCCATTGAATCATGTTTATTTATAAACACTGACAAGTGATACAAAACGTTAATCGACTCCCATAAGACTGCTGTAGTTACCGTTACCTTCACGGCGGCCGCGCGCCACTTACAGACAGTTGGACGAAGAAAGACCGTGCCCTGAATTACTTTGGTTATATTTACAAACTCTTATTAGTTATATTGAAAAGCTTTTCTATTACTACGGCAACCGTGCTAGTATCTCGAGCTTAAAAAGTTAAAAACATTGTTGGGTAACAACCCTATTAGCGTATGTGACGACCCACACTTAAATTGCCTAGTGTTGGATTCAGTCTTGGTAAATGTTGGTAAATGGTAATTTATATCTATACTTACATATAATAAAGTTCTAACTGATCGCTTTCTGTATATGAGAAAAAACATTACTAGGGGCCTTTATTAACGCAATAGAACACAAAACAATAGTTGTTAGAATTTTTGTCTGTTGTTCATTGTCTGTGCGTTTGTTCGCGCTAATCTCAGAAACGGTCTGACCGATATGTGTGTATGTAATTTTAAGTGATACGATAAAATGCCCTGGTTTTCTTATTATACTACTAAGTTTACTATAATAAAAAAATAAATAAATAAATAAACGTTTACACACTCACACCCCCGCACTAGGATTCCCTGTGTTGCGGGTGGCATGGACAAACACAATTATCACATCACATACACCCATGACCCGAGAACAAACATTTATCTGTCACATAAATATCTGCCCCGGCCGGGAATCGGAACCCGGGACCCCTCGCTCGGCATGCAGGGTCACTACCAACTGGGCTACGGGGTCTTATAATAACGATATAACGTTCTTTATAATAACGAGGAATGAAATATAGGACATATTTTTATTACATTGTACGCTTCATGAGGTACTTATTTCATTCTATTTTCATACCTACTTAACCTAACAATACCTATATTGATATACCTATAACACAATAAAATGATTATAATTTCGCCATTGTGACACAATATTCACATTCGAGAACGTTATTCATGAAAATTATTATTAAAACACAGGGTTTCTAATATTATTATTCTTCACTGAAAGCAATACGTAATTTATAATATTTACATAGCTTTGGAGAATTAGAGGCATAGGATTCCAACCAACGTCACTCAGAAAAATGGTTTTAATTATTTAAATAAGTAGTACAGGTCACTAACCTATCGGTTGGACTGATGTATTGGAGAAAACATTGAAAAACAATAAATCACATTAGGGAAGAGAGACATATATATATATATATATGTGTGTGTGTGTGTGTGTGTCTGTCTGTTGGATATAGGTCGATCAGGTGATATCTTAAACCTTATAGGTTTACAGAGACGAGGTAGTCTTGGGACGGAATCGCCACTCCCTTCTTTCTAGAAGCAAATGGCGTTGAGGTTCTGTTCACACTTGAGCTGAAGCTAATTTCCCGTGCTCGTGAATTTCACTATGAAAGCGAAATAAGCTCGAGACGATGACCTCAAACCCTTTTATATTTAAGTCGCCAGACTATGTACCACCTAACTTAATTGCAACGACACTCATGTTCATATAGAAGAAAAGCTATACGGCCTGCTGGCATCCAATCTCCTTCTAAAAGTCAGTCTTGAAATGTTCATAACGTACATCGGATGCAGTACCATAGAGTCAGTTGACAAGCGGGTTCACCTGCTCGTTTAGTTGCTTCGTTCTCGGCCAGCATCGCGTCGATGCCCCTACCATCGGTGTCTATGGACGGGGGTGTTGGTTCCAATTTAAATTTTTCATGTAATTCGTCGACAAAGAAGGTAAGTAGGAAGTGGTCACCGTCGCCCGACGTCTATTTTGAACAAGTTAGATCAAATAATGCAATTTGATGGGAAGTAAGTCGCACTAAGCCCAGTTCAAGCGGTTTTATTCAAATTGCTGGTTAGAAGCTCGTTTTCCCCAAATAGACGCAGTCGACAGGACACTTGACGGTGTGCGGTGAACGCTGGCGATCCTTTCACACTTGCCACACAAACGGTTTGAAGTTCGAATTTTCCGGCAACACACTGTACACAACTGGTTGAACATGGAAGTTCGCACCGCCGCCAGTGAAAGATTCGCAGATTAGCATCAGGGGGGCTGTGGGTAGATGTAAAAGGCCAACGGACATTGTGCAGTTGCGTTGTCGTTACATCGTGACGGACACTGTTTAAGTGGTTAAACCCGTATTATTTTTGGATACACCTTTGATCTTGTAATAATTTTTGAATTGACTCTATTTTACGTATAAAGTTTCATAATAACAGTATCATTGGTGTTGATTGTGAAGAATCGATGGTTTTAAATGTAATATTAGACGTGGACAGTAGCAGGATGGGGCGGACTCTAATGCGATAGCTAATTTCTTTGTAGTACTTATATCGTATTTATTTTCACACCGTACAGAATTATATAAGATCCACAATGTATTCGAAATTTGAAAATATGGAATATCCAATATTTCCTTTTAATTCCAAGATTTTTGATTATTTCCTCCCTATTCGTAAAAAAGGTGATAAGGTTTCATACAAGGTTAAATTTGAGCTGAAACAATACACATATATACACACAAATACACTTTTTTTTATTTTTTAAAGTGCCTAACTCAACACATCGACATGTGGAGTGAACCAACATATGTGATATTTCTGGTAAAAATTAAATTAAATAATATTTATTCAAAGTTGGTTTTTACAAACACTAACCAACGTCAAACTACGCCGTCGCTTCAACAAAAGGTTTCGGAAGAAGAAGCGGCAAGAAACTGCTGAGGAGTTTTTTTTCTACTCAAGTTACAGAACGCACTTATGGCTACATATTAAACACATCTCCAAGCAGTCTTATCCATAAAGTAGATTCGCACCGTCTGATAATCGCTAGTGTGAAAGGATCGAATTACATTGGAAGCGATACTCTAATATCGCCGTATAATTAAATTTGAATGTAGTATTCCATTTCGGAAGATATCTGTTGGATCAACCAGTAGCGGTCGGGGCAACGAACTGTAAGGGCTTGCTAGTAGCGTATTTGTGAAGACATTAATACTCTTTGGGGGTAAACTAACGAACCATGTTTGAGAGAGAGCTTATCGCTTAGAGTTTGCCTCTGATCGAATTTAAATGTATTTCGGCTCAAAATATTGCAGTCAGTAAGATGGCAGTAGCTCTGATTGTAGTTGATTATGTCTCAGTTATGGTCGGCTTTTGTATACTGAGATGTTAAACTGTATCGTAACAGTCTTATGGTTTATAATATTTTGTTCTGTTACAATTTGTTGTTATCGATGTATGTGGTGATATCTTAAAGTTAACGACCATCTTGAACATCACAACGCTTTATTTTTTTTAAATTCTTAAAATCTTAACTGTCAATATTCGTCTTCGTCTTATCACACAACAACTGCCTCGCACGACGCGACAACCACAACTCAGTCGTTCTTCTTTCCATTCCATTCGTCGCTGCAAACGGTCATTCGGTCTACTGCCTCATTCACACTCACTCGTTACGGTTCCGTTCACGCACCTTACATTGTTTTATACGATATAAGTTATAACAATATTTGAACTACTATCTTACGATGTCATTCTGATATGAAGATTCGGCTTTAATATACTTTTGTGTTGTTACGTTGTCGTATTCGAGAGTTATTTAAGTCCAGCGGCTAGACAATTAATAATTTTACATGCATAAACCCAAAATAAATAGACTAAGGCCTTGCAGAAGAATATACCTTTGAAACGGTGAAGGATTTTTTCAAATAGCTATCCGTCCCGACCTTGTGCGGGACTAACAATTATTCATTATACCCATACCCTTGATATATAGCTTATGTCCATTCGGAATAATGTACCTTGCAAATGAAAATAGAATTTTTCAAATAACATCTTCAATCCAATAATTCAAATTATCCTCTGCATTTGACGACCTTACAGCCCAGTTGGTAGTGGCCCTGCCTGGCGAGCGAAGGGTCCCGAGTTCGATTCTCGACCGGGGCAGACATTTATGTGACAGATAAATGTTTGTTCTGGGGTTGTGGGTGTTTGTAATGTCATATTTGTGTATGTCCATGAGACCCGCAATACAGGGAATCCTAGTGGCGGGGGTGTGAGTGTGTGAACGTTTATTTTTATTATTTTATATTATACACAAACTCACAAACTTTGCACTCTTTCTTTATTATATGAATACAGATATTGATTGGAAATATACACAGCGAAAAGAAACGAATAAGTGATTTGTTTGAGCAGTTAATTATTTATGTTTAATGAAAATCGTTACTGTACTTGTACTACAGATGCGAAAAGGTTCATTTTAATTTCAGATTTCTTCTCCTACGCAAAAAACTTCACGGTACGTCCTTGAAAAAGAATTTCTACATTAATTACAGGGTCGTTCGTTAATCTAATCTAATCAAAAATGACCGGCTCTGTTTATTTTTAAGCGTCTTTATCATTCATCTGTACTATATTTTTTACTTAGAAATTTTGTTATCAAGTGCCTATCAAATGATTCTACAATCAAAACGAAAAATTAAATATGTAAAATGGGCGCATTTTTTTTAGAATCTTCACGGATCTGTGATGTCTACTGAGCATTAAATCATATCATTTATGGAGTAGAATTGTAGCTCTATTTGAAACTGGGTACCGATGTCCATAACATTTCTATGAACTCCATGTTTATAATGTCACCTAATGTCAAATTATTAAAGCTTTTATATTTCCCCACTTTACAATCTATACTAATAACAAAATTTTAACTGGTCGCTTTCTGTAAATAAACGATATATGAGAAAAAACATTATAACGGGCCTCTATTAACGCAGTAGAACCCGAAACAATAGTTGTTAGAATTTTTGTCTGTTTGTCTGTGCGTTTGTTCGCGCTAATCTCAGAAACGGCTTAAGCGATTTCGTTCTGGTTTTCACTAATGAATTGCAGTGAGAGTCACTTAAAACTTAAAGTTTGTTTCATTGCAATTCGTCCATATACATATAAAAAAGTTATGAATTAATACTGTAATTTGTAATTTATAGAACGAGAAAAACCCACAAAAATGCAGATGCTATTTTCAAGCGTAAGGTAGTTTTTCCGAAGCGAAGCGAGGGCATTTGCTAGTATGTAAATAAAACGGTAATGATATTAAAATAAAAAATCTTCAGAAATTGATCAGTCATTTATTTGCCGAAATGATAATGATTCTTAACTTTGTATTTAACGATCGGTGCTGCATGCACGGCGTGCACCGCGTGCACTGGCCCGTACACCGGCGAGGTGAGCGCGGGGGTGA
>PDGT01000090.1:710053-736389 GCA_003671415.1 Megathymus violae
GTACACCGGCGAGGAGTGCGGGAGCGGCGCCGGGCGCAGGTCGATGTGCAAACCTGCTAACGTCATTCCCAGTTGCATGGTTACGAGGATCTACAAAAAATACATTTTGTTAGACTTCTACATGTGTAATGAAGTTGTAACTGATCGCTTTTTGTACATGAAAGATATATGAGAGAAAAATATCATTAGGGGCCTTAGTTAACATAATAGAACCGAAAACAATAGTTGGTGGAATTTGTGTCTGTTTGTCTGTGCGTTGGTGCGCGCTAACCTCAGAAACGGCTCAATAGATTTCGTTCGCTATGGTCTTCACTAATATATTGTAGTGTGCATCACTAAATATTGAAATTTGTTTCATTTCAATCCGTTCATAAATAAACGAGTTATAAATGAATATATTTGTAATTCACAGAACGAAAAAACCCGGTGCTAAAACAATGAATGTGCTATTCCTAACCGTAAGGCGTAGTTTCTCTGAAGCGAAGCGAGCGCGATTGGCTAGTAAAGTGATATAATTTATGTTTATGTTTCCTGGAAACGCTGCGCTATTTTGTTTTCCACTAGCATTTCCAGTTGCTTCTGTCGAAATTATTTTTATTTTGGGGACGGCTAAACGCTCCATCAGATGGTAATTGGTCGACGTGGTTTTGGTGGCTCGCATTCCCTAGAGTGAGAAATGCAAGAGCATTGTCCTCGTTGGAGCATTCCAGTAACACCATTCGCAAACTTATCTCAGCAACGCAAAAATCTAAAATATCTCAGCGTATAGTACGAAAAACCTATAAATTGTATATGTCGATTTAAATATAAACTTAAAGATAACTTTATAGTTTAATATAAATTCAAAGCATGGTTTGATAATTTCGGGAGAACTTTAAATAAAATTTAATCGTATCTTCTATTCACCCTTTCTTTAGAATGAGTCTTATTAAATTTAGAGTGGGTGGCGCATTGTTATATAATGTTTACAACAACGACAGTCACTCAGCAAGTGGAGAAATATTCTAATTGAAACGTAGACGTTAACTTAAGTTTGATACTATTTTGAATTTCTGCAGCGTTTTAATAAACAAAGTCACGGCTTAAACAAACAACAACTTACTATGACCAGATGTCGCGTCATCTCGGCGCAAGGACGGGCCCGTGTCAGTCCAGTCCACTATATTCACCTCGGTATATATATGCTTGATATTTTTTAAACCATAGACTCAATCATGTAAAGATATGGTATTCATGGAGAGATTTTGAATTCATCTGTCTTCTGCTGACGGCGTCATACATAACAATAACTATTCAACTTATGCGCTGAGCTCAAAATTTGCCGAGTTATAAGCCACCCAATCGATCGTGTGTAGTTTATAGGTAACAGGCAAATTTGTAAAAATTATGCGAGGACAAGGAATGTTTAGTTTTGTAAATTTTATCTGACACGTAAATATACAAAGGAGATCGAAGCCGACTTAAATAACAGAAGTACAACAATATTAATGGGCGTAAGTTGAACCGTTGAGAGTAATGTCATCTGTTTCAAAATACGGAAACGAATGAGAAATGTCTCATGAATTATTATTACCGTATTCCGGTTTAATTCTATTGTCTTGTTCGATCGATGTGTTAATGATACTTCCTGATAGCTGTCGAGTTAAAGTTCTATTACTTATGCAGATAAAATAATTACACAATACCTATATTGTTTTATTTAAGATGCATACTCCATACATACGGGTTAATTTAATTCAATAAATCACTAAATTTTAAAAGCACACCGTGATTATTTAAATTGCATTAATTATTAATATAACTATGCGTGGGTTTCCTATTTGTTGCATATTGTTATTAAAATAAAATATCCCTTCTAATTCATTACCATACCTTCGTGTCACGACTACCTATCACCTTGGTCTTGATTAGTCATTGAGGATGTAGAATGTACTTACATGTAAACAAACATAAAAACTTTCATAATGTATGAAATATGGATAGGTATTATTCAACATAGTAACGTTAGTTTGGAAATTTGAACGTGGGTCTTCCACACCGGAGTCTCGAGTTGGGATCTTGCACGTGCCTATTTCTAATTATTCAAATTAATCAATTATCACTTACTTCGGTTAATGAAACATCGTGTGGAAATCTACTTAAGAGTTCCCCATAATGTTCTATAAGGTATCTGAAGTCTGGCCAAGTCGTACTTGGTCAGCTTAACGAATTATGGTTTCTTTCGTCGTTCTTTCTTCTCCTCAATGTTAAAGCACCTTTGCAAAACGGTAGAAGAAGCCAAAAATGACGTGCATAAGTGTATTTACAGGATACCTATATGATTAAATGATTTTTATTTTGAATTTGAACGCCTTTAACTGCGAGAGCAAGTTCAGCGGTGGGACAGTATGGGGTGTATTAATGACGGTGATGATAACATAATGAATTGTATTTCTATAGCGATAAAATTTACATTTTTATAATGATAATAACCTCAGGTTTTTTCACAGCATTTATTAGCAAATATTTTCATGACAATGCGTATTATAATAAGTGAGTGGAGTAAAAAGTTCATGACAGATTTTTGACAAATTATTGTATGTTAGTAAACATAGCGTACCGTGTGTACTTTACAAACTTTCTAAGTGTATTTGATATAGCATAACCAAATTTATTAATCTATACATATAATAAAATTCTAACTGATCGCTTTCTTTATATGAAGGATAAACGAGAAAAACTATAATTGTTGTTAGAAGTTTTCTCTGTTTGTCTGTGCGTTTGTGCAAGCTAATCTTAGAAACAGTTTAACCGATTTCGTTAAGGTTTTCACTGATCTATTACTGTGAGCACCACCAAATTTTTAATTTCCTTTCATTGCAATCTGTTCAGAAATAAAAAAATTATTAATATATTTTTAATTCATAGAACGAAAAAAACTCAGTCCTAAAATAATGCAGATGCTATTCCCAAGCGTAAAGCGTAGTTTTTAAGCGAAGAGAGAGCAGTGTGTTAGTATTAAATATAACTTGATATTAAACTCAATTTTAAAACATGCCCGATTGGCAAAATGTTGTGTTTTTGATTTTAATATGTCCACAAATTAACAACCTACAAGTATTTACGTTGTTCTCCATCATGAGGATGATGATTTGCCGACAATAAATAATTTCAATCCCGGGGGTCGTCACGATTATCCGGGCAGTGAATTCAAAAAAATAATAACTGAAAACCCAGACATCAAAATCAGGTATTTAGTTCCAAGTACTTTTAACAGTATTGATGGTCCTGTGGTCAAGTCAATATGGAATACTTTTTGTGATCGTGTCACGGTGCGATCGAAGAATTGATAATTCCAGAAACTGATCGATATGTATAGTTTGATTAAGGACGTAGATTACAACATGCATTATCATAATAGATTCAGAAATCAAACTTGATTAGTAAAGGGTTCCATGCATTTTTGCATTAATCATCAATCATGCGGACATTATACTGTTTGTTGACGACACATCTATAATACTTGCGCTAAGGGAAATAAATTAAATTTTGATGATGGAAACAGCGCTTTGTCCCATGTGTCACATTGGTTTACTATAAATAATTTTGTTTTAAAAGCTAATAAAACGAAGTGTATGAATATACATTACCAAATGTCCAGAACGTAGGCAAAGGCCTTAAATCAAATAACGATTATGAAACAGATTATGAAACAATCCAGTTTTTTATGTGTCCCCTTAAATAGCACACATAAGTAGGGGGCCTCAATATCAGTTCTCGCAGGTAAACTAAGTAGGTCTGTTTACACTACTCGAAATATAAGACTGATTGAGGACGTACAAACAGCTAGACTTGTTTATTTTGCCTATTTTCTTGTGATATAATATCCAAATTTTTGACGGTATTCTAATATGGGGTAAATTAACTGACGTTCATTTAAAATTTGTATTGCGGAAAAGAACAAACAGAACTATTAATTAAAGCAATCAGATTATAGTCATGTGAGTCTATACGGGAAGAAATTAAAGAAATTGATTTTATTGAAAAACCTATTCACAGGGAATCCTAGTACGGGGGTGTGAGTTTGTAAACGTTTATAAAAATTGAAAAAAAAAATGATGTCATCACCGTAGGCTATCAACATATTTATAGTGGTTTTGTTTTTATTAGAAAATATTTAAATATGTATGTATGTAAACTTCCTCCCGTGGCTGCTGAACATCGGGTGAGGTTCCAGCATACGGTCCCTTCTTATAAAAGTCACCGTGCGCCTTCCAATTGAATACCGATGGTACTCGAGAATGGTGGTGGAGTTCTTCTAAACAATTGTGAAATAATTTTACGTGTTTCGATTGCTTTGTTTGAGACCTTTGATGTTCATGGGTGCCGGTGTCCACTTATCGTTAGATGGAGCGTCTGTTCATTGGCGACTATTTACATTAAAAATTAAACCGCTATAACATGTACCAATAGGGACCAAACATTACTAAAGAAGGCTTTAAACAGTTTTGACTCAACGGTATTATCAATTATTAAAATTAATTAAAATGAAAGTATTTCATGAAATGGATCGACCATTTCACGAAAATGTCAAATTTATGATCGGACCGTAACATGTATACCGTGAAAGCCTTCTGTGGTGGCCATACTTGTACTGCGACCGGCGCAGTAAGTCAATGCCGACCAAAGGTCTCACCGGTGGCACTAATGCGGTCACGAGCGGATTTATTTATATTTATAATCCAGTAAGTACTTAATATTCATTATAAAATATTGAAATGCTTACGATCAACAGTGGGTTGATTGGTGAAGAGGTAAATGATTAAGTTTTATAAATTCTTACGCCTGGTAATGCCGGAATATAGTAAACATGGCATAATTAATTAATTAGATATTATAGTATACATGAGTACATTAATGACAAGGATGCCTGGAAATAATAGTGTCGAAACCAGTTCTGCTCAGGTTTAAACTTTTGTAATTACCATTTGTTGTTTAAAAGATGTGCTAAGGAGTTTCTTTCGCCGTTTCTTCTTCTCATTGCTAAAGCACCTTTTCGAAACGGTGGTAGAAGCAAAAAAATGACGTTCATAAGTGTATTTACTGAATACCTATATGATAAAATGATTTTGAGTTTGAATTTGAATTTAGAGGTAATGCTGGCATCCCGTCAGTACTAGAACTGATTCATATGAATGTCCTCGACAAATATGATCGAGCCCTAAATAACCAAGCGAATAATGAGCGATGAGCCAAGTTGTAGACTTGTCCTCGTGAAGGAGTCTCCTTTGATGCGAGCACTGACTGTTCAATGGACTGGAGGAGTGGAATTCGTCAGTTGACAAATTTGTACTCCCATTGCTGAATCTCGCATGATGGCAGAAGAGTATGTTACAAAGCTGTGGAAACGTACTGGGTATAAGTCTGTAATGGTTTTAAGCTTATATTATAAAATAAATAAATAAATGACGACTGCGATCTGATGTTTAAACACTAGCGATCAAGTATTGGACTCAGGGCCGCCTGCGACGAAGCCATACAAATTTATAAAAAAAAAAAATGGTCGGCTATGTGCAAGTAAAATTAAAAACACGTAGGTTGATTTGATGGATAAGTCAAATTACAAAAGTGAGTAACACCAGCGTGCACGGTTCGGAGAACAGAAAGGCTCGGAGAAAAATGGTAGGTGACACTCTGATCGATGACCTCAGCTAAGAGGAAAGGAAATGTAGAAATATATTTCTATTCAAACACATTTAATTAATTAGTGTTTTTCTTATTAAATTATATTAATACGATGTAAATTACGAATGAATTGGTTCGTATTGCAAACGGCGCGTTGAAACATGTCGTGGTGAGTGTCACATTCAACACACGCAATAATTAACGGCTCGCCCATTACCACTCGCTGTGTGAGTTGACCACAGAAACGTTCCAAATTACAATTACATTTTAACATGAGCGTAAAAAAAGTAATCATTGCTAAGACCCCTCACGCCCATATACGCTCTAGTATCATAATTAATAAGGGCGCACGTTATTATTACATCAACAATAAAGGAGATCCGAAAACAACCTTTACACAAACAGTCATATAAATTTTATAACAACAGAGAATAGAAGCTGGGATCGAAGTTTTTATTCTATAACAATGTTCTCTAGTCGCTTCGGCAAGAACTGAGTCTTAACAATTAAATTGATTTATTCGTCTAGGGTTTTTTTTTGTAGAAAAAGAGCAGAGAAGCCATCAGATAATAAGTGGTCTTCACCGCCCGTGCACATCTGTAACGTCAGATGTGTCACAGAAGTATTGCCGGCCAAGAAGGAAACGATAAATCAACCCACATACTAGTTCATCAGCACTGCAACCGAACCAGGTTGACTTAACTTGGTGTAACTTTATGCTCCTATGCGTCAACGGGCACTTCCGCAACTAATTAATGAATAATGTGCGGCAGACGGCAGAGGGAATGAAACAGAGAGAGAGATAAGCAACGAGCGGGCTCACCGGTTTTTTCCTGACCTCCAACGCATCGTCGACGGTGACGACCATCAGGCGATTTGTAAGTTTCCCCCTGTACCATTCGTCCTGTGTTACATAGAGAAAGAGAGAAATAAAACCAGAAAATAAAACGTTTGTTTTTTATTGTACACAAAATTATTTACACCACAATTAAAACCACCATGGCGAATGTATAACATGAGGTAGCGCGGGTAGCAAAAAACTATGCGTCAATGCGACCGGGGCTGCGTGTATAATCGGAGCCGAGTGTATAATCGATGCGTGTAGTATAGGTGGGTGGTAGACGATGATGGGCTTCGGTGCTGGAGCGGCGCTCACTGACATTAATAACGCAGTGACGAAAATCTAAAACAAGAAATCGTTTTTTTTTTTTTTATATATTTGTTGAAGTACAGCTTTGTGGTTTAACGTTAGTCGACGTTACACGAAGACCGGGGTTTGAACCCAGCTGCCTGCACCTCTAAGGTTTTAAAATCATGCTTATATTACAAATATATTAAATAATATTATGTTTTGGTAAAATAAAACATTCCGAGGAAAACTGATTACTTAAATTTTTTTCATAATATTCATTAATGTTTACGAAAACTGATTATTTGCGTCTGTTCACGAAGTTAGACTGAGCCCAGCTGTTGGATAAGTATGGGTTGTTATCATAAAGCAATTGTTTACTTTGATGGTCGCTGGTAACAATGTCCCATTAATTAGGAATACAATCTTGATCAAAGCAACGAGAAAGAGTTAAAAAATAGTGACGTTAATTCCGTTCAAAAGAATTAATGGCCGATCTATTGCTAAAATTTCATCATTACATGAAAGTATTCATTTCAAATATTCATTTCATATGAGTAATTCTCACTTATGTGTTTTATTAGTATACCTTAAAATTACGAATTAATGAAATGGGTTCTTTCTTAGTATTTCACGCAAAAACAAACTGGTTTTGTAAATGATTTAAGCGACGTATTAAAACACAGCCCATAGGCAAAGGATATTTATGTATATGTTTATGACAAGAAAGCTTGGAAATAATACTGTCGAAACCAGTTCCATACAGGTTTAAACTTTTGTAATTGCTATTTGTTGTTTTAAAATCTTGCTGAGGAGGTTCTTTCCCCGTTTCTTCTCCTCAATGTTAAAGCAGCTTTTCGAAATGGTAGTAGAAGCAAAAGTTGACGTCCATAAGATTATTTACAAAATACCTAAATGTTTAAATTATTTAGATTTTGATAAATGTATACGGAAGACATTGTAGTACTAAATACAAATATATGTAGGTAACAGTTACAGAGAGTTGAACTTTAAAAAAATATAAAAGTTGTAGTGTAAGTAAAAAAATAAAAGTGTAGTGGTAAAAAACTTACTTCGCGTTGAAAAAGTCACTTTATTTCTATACAGGTAAATTATCATTCAAAATTAAACAAAAAATATACTTTATACCTTTGCCATTAGAAAAAAAATCCCTAGTATACATATATATCACCCACTCAACTGTAAAAGGAACTTCACTGACAAATTTTGAAGTTACATAATTTTCTGTATCCACTTATGGTTACGAAATGCATGTTTTACAAAGAAACCTTAAAACCTCTAATGTAAAAGTGTTGTTGACTCACCGCTCGGTACATTTCCGCTGGTAATATCCTGTACGGGTTGTAAAAGAGACTGGCTCATCCGTAGGGCTCTTACGATTTATATTTTGTACAGAATTCTACTCCCAAACGCATCTGCCAACGCAAATGGTCAGGAATTCCACTAAAATACCAGACTGGTAGATTACATGCTGATCCAGCAATGTTGTGAATGAGCTAACACCATAGACTTCATAAGAATCAGAGTGGAAATAATAGAAAAACTTTAACTAAAAACACGAGCTATTTAAATATTTACTTCTGCGGGACGAGATTATTACTTTATGGTATTTAAAAGAGGCATCTATGACTGACGTTGAATGAGACCTTTGTTCTATCTATAGATTTATCTTAACAACAGATGAAATGTTTAAAAAGATTTACATATAAATATGGCGCACTGTTGTATTATTATTTATAGGGCTCTACAAAAAATACAGAGTTTTTATGTTGCCAACATTTGATCGGTGTACCTTCCTATGTTTATCAGTGACTACTTTCCGTTTCATTGATCATAGGACTTTAACACTATCAAAAAGCAAATAATATTTATTCTTTACATATTACATTACATTACATTACATATTACCCCTAGCCATATTCACGTGTCTTGTGTGCTTCGTAATTTATAGTTTGGATTGGAAAGCTACTCAGATTTTAGTTTAATGACCACTACATGCCTTTTCTAACGAACGTGATGTATCTGGCTGCTTCTAGTAAATGGAAATTTTATGCGGCTGCACAATCTGAATGCGGACAGGACTGCAGCAGATATTCGGTCAACTGACGCCGCGCCGACCCGAGAAACACAGCCAGTGTCTATAAACATCCTGATGGAATATCTTCATCTACTTCAATAAACGCGTTAACAAACCGTACAGTTTTATTGCATTGCACAAATTTAAACACTACACATACCAGTGCCTATATCTATCTCTTAAATAATGCCTTAACAATCTGAGTCAGTATATATATATACAGTTACTAAGAAAGATTACACTTATACCTTATTTTCATTTTAGTGCCAGTTAAATACATCTAAACGTTTTCCTTAGGATTATGAAATGTTGAGTTTTTAGCGTTAGTACCCTCATAACTGTCTATGTGTTTGTTAAAAATGCCGTGTTCATAGGGTAGATACTTCATAGAGAGTTATTGATCCTTAGATTTTCATATAAGTTTTCGTGTTTATTGATTTATAATTTTTTTGGCTAATTTAAGACATAACACTGGTAACAATTAACAATGACGTATGATGTATAAATCGAATAATTTGCAGTAAAAGCTACTAGAAAAATACTGGATATCTATAAAATATGTACCTACCTCAAAGTCACAGATCTTAGAGGATCTTAACATTTATATATTTACGTGAATCTTATGTGCCACATATCGGTATATTATTAGAGTACATTGGAAAAATTGAATTTTGCGTTTATTAATTTGACCATTCTCTAAATATTGACAATGTAAAATTTTGTGATATTGAAAAATGAATAAAAAATGTTTTATTTCCAACTCTGTAGTAACCATTGGTGGAAAAATTCAGCCCTGTTATAGCGGATCCTGCTCATCGAGCATTTAGTTGCGAGCAAGCTGCTTACCAAGCTTGGTCATCAGCGCACATCTGTAAGGATTCTGCCACACCAGAACTTAAAGCAAAGTTGAATGCCGCCTCCCGGTCCGCAAAAAAGCAAATGTCCAAGGCGCGAAGGCCAAAGACAATTAATTACGGTAGAATTGGCGAGCAACTGGTTGTCAAAATATCTGGAAGTTGTGAATTCTGGTCAAGGGTATTGAGGTAAAACTAAACTAGAATGAACTAGTACTTCATACGACAAGGGAAAAAATTGAACTCTTCGGTATCCTCTTTGCCTCCACCTCGAATCCTAATATGGTAATCATACGAAAAAATAATTTGCCAAAGGTTACTAGTAGCATTTCTTTAACCAAGGGGAAAACAAACCTTACGTTACTTCATACAAATTTCTTCACTACACTTACTTGAAATATTATATTTATGCAAAATCTGAGGAAAATATGCTTAAGTAAATTGTAACTCACGTTTCGAATAATATTTTTACGAACCCTTCATTCTCTTTCTCATCTCTCTACATTGACAATTCTCTACGATTTCGTCGAACACATTTAGAAGCGAGCAACATTAATTAGATGGAATTTAATTATGCAATAATGCAACGCACGTGTTCGTCTCCGTAATGGCATTACAATTTGAGGTATTCCTGCTCCGCCGGAGCTATTAGCTTTGTGACCAGGTAACATCAACGCGAAACATTAAATAATTATACGTAATCATTAATTTGTGAAAGTGTTCAGAGGGTGGTTCCATCTGACACCTGTCCGGTACTGTGTGGAATTACTATGGGTGCGTGACCCCGAACTGCTCTAGCTGTTGTTGGCACACCCCTTTATCCTGTGGCAGTGATATCCCTTTCCTCTCCCATCATTCCTACCCCACATATCGCCTCTTATTCCCAACGAAAGCAATCCCAAGAAAGGTTGGCGTCAGGCATTTTTACTCGAAAATCGAAAAATTTTTAGTCGAAACTAAATATGGTGTGTCTTAATAAAGAGTGTGACAAGATTAGGGGATACCCCGCAGGCGACGTGCAGGCGCAGCACCCAGCTCCTGTGGGAAATGGACAAGGGTTGTCGCGTCAGTCCGGATGGGTGCAACGTAAAAAGCGAGCCCGGAAATGTGGTATGTTTGCAGGAAATAAAATGGAGGGGATCGAAAGCTAGATAAATTGGTGAAGGATACAAGTTTTTCATAGTGGTAGCGATGGAAAAAGAAATGGTGTTGGTATTGTACTTGACAGTTCATTGAAAGGCTCTGTAACAGAGGTAAGAAGAGTGGGTGATCGCATAATGGCTATTAAGGTGATGTTTGAAAATATAATTCTGAATATATTGAGTGTGTATGCGCCGCAGACTGGATGTGATGATGGACTGAAAGATAAGTTTTAGGAGGAGTTTGATTCTGTGGATACAAATGTCCCTGATAATGAGGAGATTTATGTTGTTGGTGATTTTAATGGATATGTGGGAAAAACCTGGAGGGTACTCCGTCTTGCTGTTCCAGTTCGGACTAGTGGAGTGGTTAGTGGTAAATTTTTCTCTAATGTTCTTTGACCTCGAAGGCCTTATACAAGTGCCATTAACGGCATCGTGTAAGTTTAATAGCTCGGTAGATCGCACACTTAATATTATTTTACATAATGTTTTAGGAATAACCATGAATTCTCCCAGTCATTCGGATACCTATGACTACAGTTACGTTTACGTTAAATTTCACCTGTACTCCAATACAATTGTTATTAATATTTATCAAGCATTCGATAAAATTTACGTTTGTCCATTTGAACATTTTAAAGTTGGTTTTCCTTGTTCTATGAGTTAAAAACCAATTAATTTATGAAATATCTACAGAAAAGCTATCTAATGTTTGTTTACTACTCTCTTAAGAAAACTTCACTAGTTTCCGCATGCTGCATGAACAGGAAATTAAAAAAAAATCTTTTGGCCTCTATGTCGATAAAATTGCCCGCCTATATTAATATTTTAAGAAAAATATTAATATAGCACCGATTTGGTCTCGTTATAGTTTTCATTGTATAAATATTCCGGCATTGGTCGTCGGTTTTTCGTTTCGTAGCTCTTCTCTGTACCAGTTTTCGACACGTCCAAAGCACATCGAAAACGACGATGAGGAGGAAAGAAAGGTCAGATGGCAACAGGTGGAAGTTCTGTAACTTGCACCAGTGCGTATTAATACCATGTGTGTCGGTGGTTCTCGAGGAAGTTTCTGTGGGCAGCAATGCCAAATAACTCAGAGAGGCCGTTTATCCGGTATAACTGCTAAACAGCAAGCCCATAGTTGTAAAAATTAGAAAAGAAAATAAAATTAGGGTTGTAACAAATTTATTCTAAGCGTAATTGGATCTAAAATACTGCTTAATGAATGGCAACAATTGGAGCATGGTGAACCGTGGTGGAGCTGCTGTGGGCGACGGCAGCCGGAGCGGTCTTTACGACTAACGGCGCGTGGACGATGGGAGCAGCGTGGACCACTGGCGCGGCAACGATCGGCGCGGCGTGCACGAGTGGCACGCTCTTGACGACCACTGGGGCGGCGGCGACAGTGTGGACCAGCGGCGAGCCGTGGTTGACGACCTGGCTGCTCTTGGTGACGGTGGTTTTGGCGGAGACGACTGGCAATGAGGCGTGCACTACCGGGGCGGCGTGCACCACCGGGGCGGAGTGGACTACTGGGGTGGCGACAGCTACGACGGGTTGGTGGGCTACGAGGAGACCAGGGGCGGCGGCGGCGCACGCCAGAATGGCAGTGAATACCACCTGGATATAATCAGAATTAAGTTAACAATTTTGAAAAAAAATCTAGATTTAAGTGACATACTATTTGTAAATATTGCGTTCTTTTTTAAGGGTGAAATATTTAGTTAATATATTTTATTGGTTTTTTTTTAGTTTCAGTCGCTCTTTTCATGACTTGATAGTATTTCTGAATAACCATTAACATATTTTTAGTCTATTAGCGCTTTTAGTTGAATTTTTAAAAGTTATATTTTGAAATTGATAACATTTTTACAAAAAAATATTGAAAAGCGCAACTCACAAAGCTCTGCATGATGGTTGTTTGAAGATTTGGTTGGTTTCGTGAGGAGGTGAGGAGGTGGCCGAGTTATCTAACGACTGGAGCCTCAAGACTCCTTTATATACCGGCCCGCCACAAAATGCGTACTTGAATTTCGTTATTATCCGATGTGCGAAACAGAGCTTACGGATGGACGCGGCATGCTGGTTACATTGTGGCGGTAGGCGATTTTGTGACCTTGCCAAAAAAAAGTAAGACTTTGTTATTCGTCTATAAACTTTTAAAGTGACTAATTTTGATGTATCATGTACCATATCTTAAATGTATTTCCGCCTTCTTACAATGTGGCAGTCTTTAAAAGGAGAGTGAATTGGCTTTTATAAGTTAGTTCATTCAATATCTTAGACTTCATGACCACTTTTAATCAGGTGGGATTGTTGTCAAACATTAACTTATTCTGTGCAAAAAATGTAATATTTTTTAAGTCTAATAAAATTTTTCATGGATTACATTTTTCTTAACATTCATTTCTACAACATATATTTTTTCTTAAGAAGTTAAAACAGAACTATTTCAAATTTCAATTTTTAAATTAGTTTCAATTTAAATAACTTGTAGAATAACAAATAAGACGACTAGGTAGATGATATAACGAGATTCAAACTCTTGGAAACTACACGAAAATTAAATAAGTCGATTGTAAAAAAATACCGCATCCTAAGAGCTTTCACTGGCGTCGCAGCTCTCTAAATACTGGTACAAGAACGCGATTGGGCGCAGTAGGCTGATGCCAAGTTCACTCAGTCAAGTTAACCTCACGTTACGTAACAACACTCGCCGGCTGGCTGTTTGTCTGAGTGTCTGCGATTGGAAAATGGACGGAACATGTTCGGGATGTATCTCATTATGGAGAACAGCGCAGAACATCTTCGCTGCTGAAAGTGCTTCGTATGTAACATACCTAATTGAATTACTGTCTTTGTTTTTGCTTTTACTGCTTGTCACTTGTGATTATTTTTAACTGAAACATGAATATCGGTCGAAAATTCTTTATTCATGTCGGTGCAAAAAGATTCGTTAAATTAATGTTTTAATTGTTTGTTTATTACAGATTGCTAGAATGGTCGAACTTAATATCAAATGTCATTCTTTGGCAAACAAACCATAACTACATTGTTCCGAGTGAAACGGGCTATGTTATCTATAGATAAATAAAATTCTAACTGATCGATGTCTGTACATGAAGGCATATGAGGAAAACTAGTATGAGGGGCCTTTACTAACGCAATATAATCCAAAACAATAGTTGTTAGAATTTTCGTTTATTCGTCTGTGTATTTGTTCGGGCTTATCTCAGAAACGGCTTTTTTGATTTCATTGCGGTTCTCACTATGCATTGCAGTAAGCGCCACTTAATATTTAAAGATCGTTTTACTTCAATCCATCCATAAATAAATATATGGAACATACATATATATTTCAAATTCACAGAACGAGAAAAACCCAGTACTAAAAAAATGCAGTTTCCTTAAAGCGAAGCGAGGGCATTTGCCAGTGTATATATATGGTAATGGAGATATCTGCCTTTAAGAACGTTTTTAGATAAATCTGTTTAAACTCTTGCGAGCTTTTCTTTTCTGATATGTGTTGCTTGAATTATATAGGAATATACATACAATTTATTGAATGATGTGTTCAGTTTAAAATTCTCAAACAATTCCTTTCTAATCGGTATCCCAACGAGAAGGAAATTTTGTCTGTAACGTAGAAGAAGTCTAGAATTAAGCCTGTAACGAAACGAAATTCATTTGTTAAATGTTACGGATACGATTATTTAACAAGTGCTCTAGTCCATTAAAAAGTTCTGATAGGTTCGGGAAGAGCATACATCAGAGTAATCGATGATGAGCAAAACTAGTATATGCATAAGCAAAGCTTTGCCTTCTAAATAAAAACCAGTTTAAAACGGCTAAGCCATTGTAACGTGGCGATGGAGTGGCGTATCGACAAAGATATCTTCGCCAACTCGAAGAACTCACGATGGTGGACTAAGAGTTGTCCAAGAGTTGCCCGATGGAATCTGAATGTGGATGGCAACTTTTCGTAACCTATCTTAGCCAGTATTCTTGAGGAAGAAATTACACAGGTATGCGTGAAACTGGCATAAACTAGAAGGCTGTTTATTGACACCACCAAATCATCACTACAATCCATAGTGTCCCACGGCTAGACTCGGGTCTCCTGTCACAATGAGAGAGTTTAAGGCAGGTTTAAGTTCGTTAAGTACAGATTGTCAGATTTAGTGTATCTTATTGGTCTTACTCGTAATTGTAATTAATTAAGAAACATTTACAAATGGGTTCACTACAATGTTGATTTCTTAAAATTCCCGCTAAAGAACGTTTTCGGTAATATTATTTAATGTGATGCATTTATTTGTATTCAGTTATCACGGTACGTAAAATGATGCAACACTGCCGCGCATGACATGTACTCGTAAACCATAATTATTATGTAAAACATTCGGACTTATGTAAATATCTTGATTTAACTAAAAAACCTTCATACTATCACATGCTCGCGCTACGGCTTCCGGTATCACGTATGACAGGATTTATACTATTTGAACACCACAGATAACCAAGACTTAGTAAAAAATATTAATATGTCACGTAAATGCTTATTCGGACCGGTAATAGAACCCGAGAACCCGAGTCGGTCGATTGGAAGTTTGACTACCGGCTACGCGGTTTGACTGTTATACGGAAGATGGTTATATCAAGTTATACTTTCTGATAATTTTCTACTTTTCAGCATCACTGTTTCATCCGAACAAAGTACAGGGCTGCCTGCTAGTTACGTGACAAAGCTGCTTATTATATTAAATATCGCACTGTAAATACAGAAATAGTTTCACTGACGAACACATCAGCGATGTTATACTATATTTTTATAAGATTTATGGAGTTCTACAAACGTCTACAAACAAACAAACAACAAACAAACAAAGGTCTACAAACTTCCTACCACCGTCTATCTACCGTCGACCGACTGCTCAGTACCGCTCTCCGTCGTGGCGTCGGACAGCTAGGCAACAGCTGGCTCCGCGCTCGCTCTGTGACCGGCGACGGCCGTCCGGTACCTATGACGTACCCAGTATCAAAAGTGACCGACCGACCTAATGACCGACCTTCCAATACTGTCCAAAAATAGCATATTTCGTATAGGATACGATAATGGCGATATATTAGTATCGCCCGATATAAAATCATTATTTCATCGCTCGTGAAAGCACGTTAATAAATAACGATATTTCACAACTTGCCAATAAATTTTACACTTAAATCAAAGTGAACCTTATCAGGTGCTACGAGTTTCCTTACACGGTACTTTATAATTACAATAATTCACCAATATCAGCAATACATTATTTATTAAGATAAAAGACTGCCTATCTGTCAAGACAAGCACCGTAAGTGTCTTCGCTTGTGCATTAATATTTCAACCGATTCCAAAAATACTAGTATAGTACAACCAGACAGCGCATTGATGGTCAACAGAGTGTATAGTGGAGTTTCATCCACCATTATGTTATGATCATAATCTTGTTCCATGTCCATTTTAGTGAAAAAGCGACGTATGTCCAGCAAACACAAATCTATACATAAACAAATTCACTTAAACTTCATATATTTCTGGAACTTATTTAAAACAATTTTAATATTATTTTCTTCAAAATATTTTCTTTTTCATTATTCTTTCATAAAAATTTCATACAATGCACTAACATATACCATCCGACGTCATCAAGAAAAAACGAGAACTATATTTATGTAATTTCATGTTTCATTCACGTTAATAGCCGGCACTGTAGCACACTAGCTAGCTAGCTAGCTCATTTATAACGATAACAGCCTGGCGCATTACGAAATACGCTGTTCTAGTAATTACCATGGAAGGTTTATCAACCTTTGAATTATCAACCTGATCTCCGATTATCATTTACAGGAACTATTAGGCTATAGCCGCTTCAAAAGCATAAGTTGCAATAATGGCAAGGACAACGACAACGATGGCTAACGACAAGAAAGTACAATGTTAACATGACAGTCTTAAGCGGTACCACCGGTAGCCATATCTTAAGTGGTGATACTCTCAAAGGCAACCTTCGGCCAGTAAAATGTTTGATAATTGAGACAAAACTAGGGGTATATATTTATTCAAATCTATACATGATTACCTGAATAATAAATTACATTATAAAATATAAACATACAAGCGATGTAATTTTCGTCCTTGTGTATAAACACAACTTACATTTATTCTCTGTTTAAATATTTAAGTAGAGAGTCAATTTCTCGCGTGGTACAAATTAATCGATATTATCTTTTACATTGATACCTTAATAAGCAATCGGTTTTGTTAATGCCATACGTATTAATAATATTTCTTTTAAAATTGCCCGTTAAGTACTTTATTATGTTTCTACGTTAAACATTTTCGCAGGCATACTGTAACATTATAATAATGATTGTTTTGAAAGCAGTGAATTTATTTCAGTTTGTTTAAAGTTTTGAGTATCAACTAATCTAATATACAACCGCAATCCTAATCAGCGACCACTTAACAATTCTACTCATAAACACAAAGCAGTACCGATATTCTGCTGTGTAGCTCGCTAGTTCGAACTTCAAAAAGAGAGTCTAGACAATAGAACATTCTGTTATTAAAGTATTTCTGCATGACAAAAGCGCCAAATCCATGATATAATTGTCACTCCTATATTTGACGTTTTCGAATTTCGTTACTGTTAATAAAATATACATTCTTAGGCTCTCAGGTAACATAATTTAATATCCCACATTAAAGTTCAGAGCAGAATTTTCTCAAAAATTTTTGTGGGTCTCATGATACTTAAAATATTACAATAGTAATTGTCGGTATGTGATCTTATGTTTTGATTACAAAAATAAGACATTTGTTATATTTATAGCCATGATATGAGCTATATTTGAGTTATATAACCCACGAAGGTTAGTACTCCTCGAAAGCAAAAAGGAGTATGCACCAACATGCGTCGTCAACAGCGCCACCAGCGATTGGTGGAGGGAATGATGCCCTCCTGAGTATAAACAGTGCTTGCACAGTCTATACCTCAAGCGTCTTATTAAATTATCATGTAAAGTTTGACACATACAAGTGGTTACAATTAAAAATATTATACATCAGAATACAATATTGAGTGCAGTAGGTACGAGGTAGATGCAACTGGCTTGGTATAATTTATTTAATGGCATGATTGGGAATGAATCCGTCGCAGCGCGAAGCACATCTGTTCCTTTTATCTCACAGCGTGATTGAATTTTTCTGAACTGTTCTTTTGAAGTGACGATGAGGGGTTTTTCATTATAAATTAGCGTTGTTTGATAACTTCTGCTGAATCTGATTGGTCAGCATATTATTGTTTATGTATTTTTTTATACCCACCTACTGCGTTATCAAAGATGATTACATTGGTGCCGTGGCCAAACTCCTATTACCTGCTCCAAAGCTATGACAATGAAATACTAGAGCCCTGAATCAGACGCTTAATTCCAGGGCTCTATACGTCTATTAATAGAATAATAATACGCTGAAACTTTTAAATTCTTCCGTCCTTAGATTCTAAAAAATATGATGTCACCGAAAAATACACTAAAAATTCTATAAGAACTCCCTTTTGTCATCAGACACACGAAACCCTAAAAATATCAACGAAGAAAGATAGAATAATTGTTTTTCAACAGATCTAGTTAACATTCAATCATCTGGTTAGTTTGTCGGTGTCAATAAGGAAGGTGTAGTTATTAGGCGTGGGAGTTCCGCGGTGGTTTAAGTGACGTGCAAATTGTTGCCTGGTATAACTGTCGAGGTAATCAAGAGAACTTTTTAGTTATTAAGATGTACCATCAAGCTAATCAAACAATATTATTATGAATATATGACCGAACAAGGGAGCTCGTTGTAAATTTTTATGATGATTGAAATGTCTTTCACATGTATTTATGCTGTCTTCAATAAATTTTTTTTCGTCATACCTAATATCCTGCAGTCAGGCCTACTGATTGTAAGTGGTCGTTTCAGTTAAGCACGCCCGTGACAACGAACGTTCGATTCGGTGCCGGTCAAAATAAAAGCGAGAACCTGCTTACTAGCCTACTCCAACTCGAAAACACGTAAAAATATTTCATGTCGAAGCAAACTGATTTTAGCAAGGTAATAAATGTGTCTGTTTGAAGGGTATTAGGGAATAAATCAACCTGTAGTTTCTTTCTAATGTAACAGAAAAACGAAGTTAGTAAGAATATTCGCTAATATTTCTTACTATTACTTTACGGTATTTTTTGTTATATTGGTAATTATAAAATCTATGCGTAGGTGATACCAGCCGGTAGAAGATTCTGTAAACCGGATGGCAGTGATTCGACGAGTCGAAGTAAGTCTCCTGTCCGATTCTCGGTCTTTGCTAACATTACTGATGAAATCTCGGTTTTTGATAGATCTTGGGTCTAGAAGTTAAACTTTTAATTTAAATATCTAATTTCTGTAATTCCATAAAACACATGACACAGTTTATTTCTGTACAGGGATGTAAGTATGTGGGTGCATTTATCATTATGATTTAGTTAATAGAACCGTTCTCAACACTCATTACTATCAGATGTACAATGCATCGGACCAACTTCACAATAAGTTGATAAGTTTTAGATGTTCATCGATTGTATTGGCCACCAGCTAGAAATACAACTGCGGTCTATTTTTAAGCCATAAAAATATTTTACTTACATATTAATAAAACACAAAAATACTAACTTAAAATTTTATTTTAAACCAACAATACTTAAGAAACCATTCAGTGCAGCGTATATAATGGTAAATGACTGACCACGGGTACCGTCTCGTGGACGGTGGAACTGTGATGAGATACTGCGGAGTCGCCGGTGTACGAGCCCGGGGCATGATACGCAGAGATGATTGGAGCGTGATAGGTCGACACCGCTGGGGCATGATAGGATACGAGTGGTGCGTGATAGGATATGAGAGGGGCATGATAGGTCGAAAGTACTGGAGTGTGGACAACCGTAGTCCCACCATGATTGACGTTTAGGTGAGTCTTCGTGACGGCACTTTTGGCCACTGGCACATGAAGCATTTCATGAACTAAAGGAGCGGCGTCTATCACATGTGTGCTTCCATGGTTTACCGCTTGACTGCTCTTAGTGACTGTGGTCTTAGCGAGTGGAGCGGCTTGCAAGAGATGAGTGGAGCCGTGATCTATGGACTGACTGCTGGTGGTATAAGTTGACTTGACTGGCACGTGGTAGTCGGAGTAATAATAGCCGGGAGCTGCGAAGCTGGTAGCCAGGAAGGCGCTAAAGATTATCTGGAAAAAGAAAAAGAATAAAGATTATATGACAAGAATTTTCTCCTTTGTGACTGCATAACTATTTATATAATTAAATTAAAAATTTTTGTTTCAATATTTCAAGATTTTGTGAACGTTTGGTCGTTTGTACTCATAATTACTTATAAAACACATAAATAAATAATCATCTATCTAAATAATTGTCCAAAGACCCAGGTGGGCCAGAATCTCATTTCTTGTAATTTTTTTAAACAGTTACACAAGATGATTTATAGCCTTCACCTTCACATCAGCATTAGGGATGTTATGGATATGAAATTTCGGATTCGGATATGGATACGGATATATCAATATTACTTTACCGGTTTCGGTTACGGTTACGGATATGAAATTATTTCGGATTATCCGATTGATTCGGATAATTCCGGTTACGGATATTAGATGATTTACGACTTGGAAAAAAATATAATGTATTTACAAAGTTTGACTTTGTTTCTACGTATAATCACAAAAAAAAACAAATTAAATAATTAAAACTGTCTAAAATGAGAACGACGCGGCTACTGTATCGGCTCGGTCGACGTAAACCTGTCATAACGTGCTTTATTTAGACTCTGCCTCTATCCGAAATTATCCGAAACGTTTTTTATGGCGTATATTTCTTTATTTCGGATATCCGATAGTTTCGGTTACGGTTACGGAGCTCCATAATATCCCCGATCAGCATCAAGTGGGATCATAAGCCTTTAGTTAGCAAATCGTATAAAAATTCCATCAGACACCGATAATATTGAAAATACAAACATTTTAATATGGAACTAAATGGCCATTTACGTAAAGCGGTCTTTTCGCGAACTTACAATTTTAAGCATTGCGCGTAAGTTTGGGTCTGTGACACAACTGATGGGTAGCGGTCAGCGTGACCTTTTTATATGGCGTTGCAAATTGTCGGGCGCCCCACATTGCGAATTCCAATGTACTTGAGAATTTCTTTCTGTGTTGGTGTTGCGTCAACATAAATGCTCCAAATAAAGACATCTTCGTTAAGAAAGCCATTCTGTTAGTGAAACAGATTTATACACCCTAATAATTGGCAAATAAGTCGTTATTTTATGTATATTAGGCAAGCGTGGCAAGATGATATAAGATTCTGAAAGGCCTTACAGTCACAGTAAATTTTTCAAATATGTAGTTGTAATGTTTGTTTGTAAATTTTCTTCCTCCTTTCTTTTTTCTAAACGAGTATGGGATATTATTGAACTTTTATTTCGCTTCTATCCTGAGAGTTGTGTCTGCATAAATTACCTTAATCCGCACTTCCCACTCGTCTGCCGACAGCGGTGCGTCAAATGTTTTTTGTTGTTCTTAAGCCTCCGGAGATTTGACAAACGGCAACTGTCAACTGTTTTGATAGAGGCGGTTTGTTTTGCATAATTATTTAATTGAAATAATTGGCTGGAGGTCACAGGTTTCTATGTGTCGAGGCTAGTTAGTTTGTCTAAATAATTTTGAACTTGATTACTTATTTGCGAGGAGCAGTTAAGCATTGAGCAGGCAAACGAGAAGAAAGGTTATTGGATGGTAACTGATCATTGCCACCCATGGACATTCACAAAACGAGGAAGCCGGCAACGCGTTGATTGTTGTCGATGGTAGGTCGAAAGGGTAGCTTAATCATTGGTTTCCCGATTGAGGATCTAGGATTGGAATCTTGTACGCATCTCTAATATTCAAAGCATGTGCTCATTAGAAATTAAACATCATTTGCTAAAGTTTTTTATGTGAATAGCCGACAAATGAGCATACGAGCCATCTGATGGTAAGTGGTCACCGTCACCCGTGGATATGAGTAACACCAAACGCGTCACTAATGCATTGTCGGTTGAGAAAGAAGAAGAAAGGAAGAACGTACTGTCTCTCAAGCTCCCAGCCGGAACACGACGAGTCGCTTGGCGGCTGAAACAAGAAGGAGGGTGGTGGCTAGCCAGGCAGGCTTCACGAAAAGATAATACCAGTAATAATCAGGGCCTGGAAAACCCGTACATTTGATTAAGTCTTTGGAAGGGGTTAAGCCGTTCAAGTGTTCCTCGTTCGTTTGGGTTAACCTTCGATCAGCTTAGCCAGTATAGTGATAAGCCCTTCGATTGGGTTAACCCTAACCAACCCAAGTTGTTTGGGATAGGGTTTTGAAGGGTTTTTTTTAAAGACTTGTTATTTTTAATTTGCTTAATTTAACAGCTTACTTTAATGAAAAATAAATCTTAATACAATCACATTTAAGATCAGAATCGATTGCGTTAAATAGGGAATCACCTACCGTTGAAAACCGTGGAAGGGGTTAAGATTGGGTTTTGAGTTAATTCGAATTAGTCAAATGAACGGATTAGCAGCCTTGAATCGAAAACGAATCGAATATGTATAGAGTTTAAGACCGATTTAGCTTGCGCTCAGTCCAAAACCGGTTACCTACAAAACCTCTTGAGGGGGTTTTGAGTTAACTCGAATTAATTCAAACAAATTAGCCATATGAGCGGTTAATTTTTGAATTTACCAGTATGTAATGGTTTCTCAAAACCAGTGCTACAAATACCCACTCATTGGTTGTGAAGAAGTATTACTTTACTGCAATGTGCTTTATTAGTCGTCAGTGTCGAAAGAGACATTTCATTCCTTGTGAGTAATCAAAAAATGGCATTTGAGAACGCACTCTGTTCGTTCCTCATTGATATTGATTGTAGATATAAGATTAGACTTTATCATCAGCGTCTAAAACATTTTTTAATTCTCATAAAGGGTCAATCTATTGCATCAAATATAATAAAAATAAAAGTATAACTAAACAGCCTTAGTAACTATTTATGATTGATGTTAAATTAACTTATAATTTTTTTAGCACTCGATCGCTAAAGTATGGAATTTAATAAGTATACGTTATTCATAAAAGTTTTAGGGTGAACGACTGTACGTTACATCTCAAGTTTCTTTTTATTACAAACATGCAACCCGATTTCGCTTCACTACCGAAAAACTACGGCTTACGTTGAGAAATAGCTCCTGCGTTGTTTTACGCCTGGGATTTTCGCGTTCTATGACTTAGAAAAATATTATTTATAACTTTTTTATTTATGCACAGATTGCAATGAAACAAACCTTAAATATTAAATGATGCTACCTACAATAAATTAGTGGAAACCATGACGAAATCGGATAAGCCGTTTATCAGATTAGCGCGCACGAACGCACAGACAAACAGACACAAAAAAAGACACTGAACTATTGTTTTGGGTTCTATTGCGTTATTAAGGGCCCTCAATAATAGTTTTTCTCATATATCGTTCTTGTACGGAAAGCGATCAGTTACAATTTCATTATATGTTTATTATCAGAAACTATATATATAAAACTAACTTGTTGATCCTCCGTAATGTTCTTAGTAGTAAATCTTCTTAAAGTTCATCTCAAAACATTCTGTTATTATTTGTCCACTTCTTGTGAGCTGCGCCGTTGGCAAGTTTCAGTCGTTACATAACTGCTGTCGTTTAGAACTATTCAACTCTCGTAAATATATCCGCGCGACCTTTACTGTTATTTGATTTGGATCTAGTAAGCATTTATACTTGTGTAGAAGTATGTCAAAATTGGGAGTCGGTATTGTGATATGATCTGTGATGTCTTTTATGTAATTTGTACTATTTATATTTGTAAAATTAACGTCGCTCTACCGTATTAATATTTAACCCGGCGGGAAATCGAACCTGGGTCCCTTTGCTTGACAGGAAACTCTCAGGGCTTTAAATGTTTTCCTTCGTTTGTATTTATTTATTAAATCAAAAAAAATACTAGCTAACTTTTATAGTTTCTGGAGCTAAATTTCGGATCGATCACACGTAAAATTTCCAAGTTGCATTTTGAACTCGGACCGCCTCATTAGAAGGTTGAATTTCAAAACACTACTTCGTTGTATTTATTCCCGACTTAGTTAAGTCTCAGTTGCATAAACTTTCATATTGTTTATTTGCTAATAGTATTTTAACATAATTACCATTAATTGTTGAATCAAAGGCTTTAATCAATTTCGACAACGATACCGCTGATAATGAATTTATAATTTAAGCACAAAGAAATATCAAGCGACATCTGGGACACTCGCACCGACGGATTTGAAAAGAAAGCACAAGTCACGGTTGCCAAACAACGGATCTAGTGATAAGCTGACATTGCAACATCCGCGCGTAATGTTTACAGGCCAATGGGTTACTTCTACTTTTGTCTACTAAAAGTGTGGTTTAATTGTCAAGATATATATATATATACATGGAGGCGTTGTTAGACTTAATTTTAAAATATGGAATAGTTTATTTCATAAATTCTTCTTATTCTCTGGCCGACAACGATAATGAGTGATACCTTAGGTCTTCGTGTTGTCCATGGGCGACGGTGCTCACTTACCGTCAGGTGGCTCGTCTGATTATTTGTAGGATGTTAACATAAAAAAGGGTAGGTAAACAAGTGGTTTTTCTTTTAAATCCATGATAATTTTTTTCAACTTTATAAATACCATTTTAAACGCTTTATTCTGTACGTAACAGTATACGTACCCAAAAGACCCATATAAAGATAAAATGGGTTGATAAAAAATTGTATTGTATTATGTTGTACCAGTCAGTGAATTTTTAACAATGGCAAAATGTTCACTATAAGATAAATATTGATCTGTCGCGGGCGTTTAGCAATCGACGTATTTATGATGTCGGTTGGCAACATTGGGCACGCGGCGGCGCGGTTTGTACCGTCAGCTGTATCAGATAACACGATTCATTGCTGTATGTTGTAACTCTTCGCCGTAAAAAGAAAAATCATAAGAATAATTCTTATGATATGTGCCCATCAACCATGACAAGACGTCTATATAAGATATCTGTATACAATTATGTGATCTGAAGTTTATTTGTGTGTGTTATTTGAATCGCCTTCTTTAAATATTACCATACACACCATATAATTGTAATTCCTGTACTTATAGGAATATTTTCAGACTGAGTTCGTGTTCGATTCGAACTTGAGTGGTTATATTAATAGATTACTCTTTATTGAACGATTTTCAAAGAGGTTCTCTACCTCTTAAAGACTTTCTTTCACATTCTATGTTAATTAAACATCTACAACTATAATTTGAATGTGATTTTAATTGAAACGTCAACAAATTTAAGTGTCATTAGAAGAACGCTGTGAACAAAAACAAATATTAATGGGTATTTTAGAACTCGAGTCTCGTAAATGGTAATGAGAATGACAATTTCTTCCATTAATTTTTTTTTTCAGTAAATATTAAATATTCGAATTCAATTTTCTGTATTACCTACAGGCTGGATTTACAATTGTTTGAGAACTTTTACTAAAGCCTAATTGCTCTTCCAGTCTGCACTCGAGCAACGTGGCAAAGAGATCCGTGGAGTTCAAGTAACTACTAATGGGTTACTTTTAATATATACTGTTTGTTCATATGGAACCGGCAAATTTCTGCTTTCAATAAAATTGGCAATGGAGTTCCATAAGCGTTTGTATTCAACTTTTAGTAAGGCTTTAGTTGTGACCGTAGCTTAAAAAATGTTGCTGTTCTCGAAGACTGATGAGTAAGGGTAATTGTATTTTCTTAATGATTTATGTTACAATTAAGTCTTATGTTTAGTAAGTCTGCAAATACATTTTTCAGTACATTTATTACATTCGTCAGAGCGTCCGAATCATTACAGTAAAATGTCAAGAAACACGCTGTAAGTCTCCGAACGGAACGACGGAAATAACTTAATTGTGCCTACACTTACGACATACGCGTGCCACAACTTTAAAGTGGTTTGCGTAAACTTGATAAATCGATTAGTGGACGAGCACGTGGGGAGAACTTTATCCTGTAGTTATTGCATCCTGCCATGTAGTCGCTGAAAAGCACACGTTACGAGAAATAGAAGCCGATGGAATTTCTATTGTCCATGGTAATTCATAACATCAGCTAAGGAGTAAGTGGTGATTCCACTTGATAGCGAGTTCTCCAAATTTTTTATTATTCTAGAAGGAAATTAGTACATAGGCATGCGTTCAGGAATCCGGTTACGTTCCGTTGGAGATCCCGCAATCCTGTACATAGCACTGACGAAATGTCAC
>PDGT01000090.1:736411-762629 GCA_003671415.1 Megathymus violae
GTTTAGTGCGGTAAAAATCTCACATAACCCGGTGTCGCTTCCACCAGGTACCTTTTGAAGGTTTCCCCCTCGAATACAAGAAAAGCTGGTAAAGACCGTTACAACTATACCTCAGCCGGAATTGACTCTCGTTTCAGAATGACAAACTAACAATGCAATAGGAGGTCGCATTTGGAATAACAATTATCATGAAAATAAACGCAAATTATACGCATTCCGTAATGATTCAACTGTAAAACACTAAATATCGCTCCAGTATGAATTATTAACAATTTTGTTTCATAAATTGCACGTAAAAGTCAGTGAGGGCGTTTTTTATTATTAACAATATTAATTTCCAATAGCAGTGTCGATTTATAACGTCCAGACATTCAGACAGTTTGTCGTTACGAATAACCCGCAAATGACCTTAATGTTTTACGACATTGACAATAAGCATATTTATATATATATATATATATATATATATAAAGTAGCATTTCTTAATGAGCATACATTAAATTATTGCAAGAGTTTGAAAATATTAACGTCATAAGTTTCTTTAAGTTTACCTCAGTAAAAATTAATTTCCGCTGTGTAAGAGGAGCCGAGCGAGTAAAGACCTTAATTTTAAACATCCATTAAAAACTCACCGAAATGAACACTCATATAACTTATTTGCAGTCCCTGAAATCTGTATTGCGCAGTAGTAACGGCTACTTTGCCGTGGCTAGAATAACTCATATCCTGTAAAGTTTTATCTGATAACCATTTTGGCATTAATCGCAGTATTATTCGCACTTGAAAATAATTAACTTCTCAGATATAGGACAGCTGATATGTGGGTAGGGTTGTCGTTATCGTTGTGTAATCTTGTGTGTCAGTGTAGGATTTATCGTTTATTTTGATGACCCTACGCAACGGCGCTTAAAGCGCTAATGTGACATTTTCAACGTGTGTCAGTAATTTAACGAGCGTTATTGAATTCGAGATAATAAATGATATTGTAATTTTAGTTCAAACTGCTTGAGCTACTTCTGAGATTTTGTATTACTATTAGTTGACGAATGAAAATAATAATATTCAAAATGGCATTCAGGCCATAATGATGATGCTGACATCGTAAGACTTAATGAACGAACAGCTTAAGAGGAAGGCTTAATAGGTATAATATTTAAAGGGAGGTACGGTGGTGTAATATCACATACCCGATAAGCTAAAAAATGCGGCTCACTTTGGGCAGGACATTAAATTGAAAAATTGTTTTTGGAATTCTCTAAGAACCTTACATAATTATGACCTCTTTTCCTTTTGTACGTTTCTTACATTTTGTTACAGAGAATAAAATAAAACTATTAACGACATCCTATTTAAAAACACTACCTAAAGATCACTTCATAGGTGTTGCAACATTTCGATTATTAAAGTAAACAGCCACGTGGACGCACCGGCCGGGACATGTACGGCGGGCTAACTAATATTCTTATTATCTGGTTAGCGGGTTTCGTTGTCGTATTTGGAGTTAAGGCTGTTTACTGGTCTGAGGGAACATCTGTGAAGCCGTTGTTAAAGGTTAATATCTAGGGTTCCGCCACAACGTGAAAATGACAAAAACGAAACTTATTTAACGAATGAATATTTACAAATACATATAACACAGCATTTGTTGTTAAGTGCCTAATTCGTGCGGTTCGTCAGGGATGGAACTATCATCAGGATAATTTCTGATGCGAAATCAACTGTTTCAAATGTGCTACTTTTCGAATCTTTGCGAAATCTAAGTATAATGTGGAACAATATGTATGCAGAATAATTCGCAGAGACCCTCTAGCTGAGCTCCAAAAGGCTTTACGCAGAGGAAGGCGGCTTTGTGTTCATGCCAGATCCCGCTGTCATGTTTCACCGCTGCTATATAACCCGGTCGATTCCACAGCTTGGTATCTTCAGATTTTCAAAGCAACAAAAAAAGTACAAAACCCGGGTAGTCACAATGCCGCTCGCACTTGAGCAGTTTTATGATGAATCCCATTAATGAAGTAACAAACGAGCACGGTGCGTGATGATAGCAGAGATAAACAGAAGTTTGCAACATCAGATTGGAGGTCGCCGGGTACTATTCGGCTCCAGACTTTAAGATGCTTGTAAGTACTGCAGTGTGCTTATCAAAAGCTTAGCCTAAAAATAGATTCCCGTTTGTAATGGAAGTCTTAAATAAAAGGCTTCAATAGAACCCTAGTGAGCAACACTTACTTACATCTGCGCGTATTCTGTTAATTAACGTGTAAATAGCAAAGATTATTATATTATAGCTACTTGTGGTGTGTAACAATGTGTGTCCTTTAGGGCGTTGCTGAGGATTTCGGGTTAAGATTTTGAATCATATTCATGTTTTAGAATACTAGAGACCCGCGCCGACTACGTCGCAGTTAAACAATTATGCTTATTTATATACATGGTATATAGCATACGAAGTAATGTACCTTTAAAATGGTAAAAGTACAGGTCAAGTAGGTGTCATGGTTCTGAAAATTACCCTCCGCATATTCACAATCTCAGAAAAACTCGCACTCCTTTTATAATATTAATATACGAAGATAGCACTTCGCGCGGTAGTTAACTTAGCTTCTATGTATAGACGAATATATTAATGACAAGGACGCCTAGAATTAACAATGTCGAAACCCGTTCCGCGCTGGTTAAAACTTGCTTTGTAATAGCCAAGTGTTGTTTTAAAAGATTGCCGAGGAGTTTCTTTGGCCGTTTCGTTTCTTCAATGTTAAAGCACCTTTCGAAATGGTAGTTGATCCATAAAAGGACATGCATAAGTGTTATATGCGTATATGTTAAACTTATAAGTGTTATATGTTATAATTAATTATTAAATGATTTTGAATTTGAATTAAATGACTAGCAGGTTTTAGACGCAATCCAACTACTGAACATAATGAGACAATCTGTAAAAAATGATAATATAATTCCATGTGTCTGTAATTGTTAATTTAAAGCGCATGTCAATTACATTCTTATTATGAAACGCAATTACATTCTTATTATAAAATGCATGATTATTCTGAACTACAGTGAATTTTTTAATATAGCAACTATAAAATTATAACGGACTGAATTTTTTGAGAAGATTTTTTTACTAAAACAGTTTTTGGGCATTTCTATCAATGCACTTGTCCCGAGGAAATCATTAAATTGAATTGAATAGTCGTTACTCAGTATGACTACTCAGTATGTAGTAAGTGAAATATTCTAAATTAAAATTAAATAATAGCAAAAGAAATTCATGGTTGTCGTATAAGGCGTTTTCTTTTCACATAACATATGTAAGTTAATGATTGACAATAATTCCACCTGATAGTAATCGGTGATGAAGTCTAAGATACGTAAGTCTAATAACTTATAAAAGTCTATTCACTCTCCTCTTGAAGACTCCCACATCGGAAGTAGCCGGGAACACCGACACAGGCACAGTGTGCATAATGAGTGACGTTCGATGGCTGTTCTAAAAAAATGTGCTGACGAGTGAGTGACCGTGAGTGATGTTGATTGATTGTAATAAACATATTAACTATAATTTTAATGATACTACACGCATGTATTTTTTACCAATTTTTGTGTCACCTTACTTTCACTTTCACACTTATTACCTATTATAGAGGCTAATTATGTTAAATTAGCAATTACCTTCTGCGACGGGTTCTGGCGCCGGTGTACTACTGTATGAGGCGCGGATGACCTTATCACTCTGTTAGCAAAAGTAGATCACATTACAAACTGACTAGACGAAAACAAACTTTAAACTTTTGCTGTACGAATGTCCACCTTATTACATAACGTTGAAGTTATTGAATATCATATGCACATGTTGGTTTTAATTATAATTAAGTCAGTGTCTCGACGGAGAGTGACGTCAAGTATTGATCCTGTCATTTCTTTTGACAGTCAATAAACCCGCTCTGAGTCAACATATCAACTATTAAAATGTTGTTTCTTGATCGTTATTGCAATTTTTCGACAATTTAAAAACGATAAGGTATAATATTTATATATTTACGGTACTTTAGACAGTAACGAACTCTAACAATTTTGGTATATCCATATGTCCAACTGTCTATAAATGAATACTATAAAATACTTTGAAGTCCGAGGATAATTTAGAAAAATCTGCATCAGCTGCCTTAATCATGTATAGATGTGATATTATATACATATCTATATTATATGAATATCATACCTACATACATAAGTCAGCTGGTAAATGACCCTCTAATCCCGAAATACGAGTATGAAGGGTATATGCTGGTCATAACGATTGAAATGGAACGTTTCATATGTAAACATCGCTGCTCCGACCATCCTCTTTAGAAAACCACAACATGACTTTTTTTTTGTTGAAAGGCGTTATGTAAACAGTTGTGATAATATCGATTTCAGTTTCGACTTCAAATTCAATCAATAAAATTGTATACGTGTGTGAAATTATATATACCTGAATTTCTGAAGTTATTTATTTGTTCGTCTACGAATTTCATTATTACGAATTTCGTCTCGTATCTCTCTAACCTAACATAGTTCTCTCCGTAGCGCGCTGAGTGATTCAGCTCTTGGATAAGGTGAACAGTACGATGGATGGGTCTTAGGTCCGTGTGTGATCATCGGCAACACATACTGCCCGGACAGTTTGACTTCAAGCACTAAACATTATACATTATACAGCCATGGTCAAATCTACAATAATATGTTTTGACTCGATCGTCTGGCACGCCGGGTGGTTTAACTTTGATGAAATTGCACATAAATCAAAAACTATATTTAATACACTATTTACAAAATATTTTTTAAATTCGAGTTTAATAAGTGTTTTGACGATTAATGACAATAATAGTATAAATCCAAAAAGTATATATCAAAAACCATAAAAATTCCACTTTTGTAAGTCACATTATTTTTTTGTACTAACTAAATAATTTAAGTATTTTGTAAATAAACTTAGGCATGTAATATTTTGCTTCTACTTCTGTTTTAAAAAGGTACTTTATCAATAAGCGGAAGAAACGGTGAAAAAAACTTCTCAGTACATTATTTAAATCAATATATAGGTATCTTATGTAAGAGTAATGAAGACGCAACCAAATTATAACTATCACGTTTGGATGTATAAATTCTTTGCTTGTTCATAGTTAATTTTTCTATAAATTGGAATTTATGACTTGTGTTCAAAACAATAAAGTACAATAAGTAACTGATGGACTTGAGCATCTTGAAAAATACATTGACTTAATGCATATGTTGAAATTCTCTTTTGGAAGAACCATCGCAAATGCAAATGTTACAAAAATGCTTTAGCGACGCGCATCGTCGCAAAAGGAGTCATTTAAATTGAATGATTATACGTTGCAAAATGTCAATGCAAAGATATTTGCAAGTGCTTTGGGGTTCATTTAGTAAATTTACAATTATCATCATTAATTTAATTATAATTTAGTGGAAATCTTACATCAGATAAACCAGTTTTTGAAAATTTGATTTTGTTTCCTTTCAAATGTTCACGGTGTTCACTTTCAAAAGATTAAAGAGACGGCTATTTAGTACTCCCTGCTACGTGTTTCTATATATATACTTCATTAACTATCTATATGGATGATAATTTTGATTCAGCTTTTTCTTTTTTTTAATTATTAAATGCTTTACTACAATTCGACCGATAAGTGATGATACAGCCTTAGATGGTAAAGCACGTCATTCAGATTCTTATTACAATGGTGATAAACTATGACAATAGACCAAGTTCTAGGTCCAAGTTCGATATAGTACGGGTTGTAACAAAGCAATCGTATCACAGATCATTATGCAAAAGTTGCTAAATTTACTGAGCTCCATTGAATTAAATCCTGCTGAACCAACAGTATTCGAGACGTTCTTACCTTGATTTCAAAATCCCGAACGTAAAATATGCGGCATCCTACAGATTTATAATCCTCGAGGCTATGTTAATCAAGTGCGCGCGATCCGATAAAGCAATCCAGCGCCTTTTTTTCCGCAGCTGGTTGAAAAGATAATATAATAATAGAAGAAAATATTCAAAAGATAAAAGAAATTATCATTATTAACGTTTTTAATTTTGTCTGCCTTTGATTTTTTTCAACACCAAAATATTTTGAAATGTATCGAATAAAATTATTGTCAAACTTATGTTGGTTTATTTGATACAAATACACATGTATTGACACACACAGACCTAAACAAGTTGGTTCAGGTCGACTCTGTGTTGATCCTGACTCATTTTCTGTTATCACCTGTTAAGGCGATGTCAAATATTTACGAGATTGTTACGTTACATTAAGAAGAAAAACCTTATTTATTTATTTCTATTAGTCGATAAATGGGCTAAAGTACGGACCATTTGACACCAGCGGCTTATGTCGGTAGCACTGAAGTTAATTTCGAAGCTTCGTCTGACGTTAACACAATAAGCTGATCACTCACTGCATCTATCATGACATTTAGAACAATTCAGCCAGCCAGCTCAAGAACCTTATCACGATACACGTGTACAATGATGTATATAGTATGTTAATGGTTCAAGGAAAGAGTTTGGCGCGTTTCATTACCACTAGTCAATAGTTTTGACTGACACGGGGCGAGAGGCCCCGTTTTCAGCTTTCAGCAAAAATGTGAAAAGTTAATTAATGCTAAAATTCGTGAAAGGAAAGCTTCAATGGAGATCTAGCAGTAATATTTTTTAACAAGTATTTTATAATGGAATTAGTAACAATCAATAATATTTTTGCAACGAAGCATACATGTTTAAGATTAATTCGGTTTGAAATGGTTACATTTTATTAAAGATAATTTTAGTTTATTAATATATTTTACAAACTGGTCAATACCAACTGTTCTTTGAATTATATTTTGAGAACCCCGTTCAGGTAATCGAAATTCAAGTATTTAGTAAAATCAATGAAGTTTCTCTTTTGAATAACAAGATAAAGGAACTAGATAAGAACACTGTGTCATAATTACTATTAAGATCATTTTTTGAAGGCCTTTGGTTGTGAATATGTTTAGTGGGTTTCAAAGATTTATAGTTCAGTTAAAAGGAAGATTTTGCGCCTCTTACCTCCCTAAGAATATTAAGGAGTACCTTTTGCCGGTTATATTAACATCCTCAGATTTTGCTTTAGGAAAGCAGTGATAAAAGTTATTTTAAAAGCATAGTATCCCCTATATTCACTTCATGTAATTTGTTAGGTTAGAACTTAAGAAGGCAGGAGAGCGTGACGCGTTGATAAATGGATGTTCCATAGGTAGACTCCGACGAGCAGAACCGGGGGTCGATGATCTCGCGGATACATTTTAAAACCTCCACAGGCCGTTGATCGAAATTAATGGATTGCAAGATAATGGGGTACCTATACAGGACTAAGGTTCACAAAATCAGCTGCGAATCTTCGTATTACTAATTCCTTTAATCCTCCAATTAGTTATTCGTAGAAATCCTCCAATTAGTTATTAGCACAGGGTTCTGTGTTCGATGCATTTTTAGAACTCATCCATTCGATGGAAATTTCTAACTTGAATTGAACACTATCTTATCTGTCTTTCTGTCTATCAAACCGTGTTCTGATCTATAGACGAGAAAAAATTTAAATTTTGTATAGAACACTGTAATTAAATTAGTCTTGATTTTGAGTGTTGTTAAGAGACACCTAAAACAAATAAAAAAATGTCTAGCGACTCATCTAGTGCAAGTCTAGTTTGGACTTGATCGATTATTTTTTTTATTTATGTACCACTGGAATAAGTATTTACACGTCCCACAACTTCGGTCTTAGCGAATGTGTGGAATTAATTTAATTTGAGTAGATCAAACAAACTAGATGGATTATAATTTCTGCCCTTTAGCAGTTGATACTTCTTAGATAGTACTTAAAATAAATCACTGCACTATATAAATGATTAGAGGGTAATCACAACGTGATAGTTCAACGTGTTAGTTCGATAACTTTTATCGTTATATGGTACAAGTGAGCCTTGTCAGGTTAGTTATAAATTTTTTTGGTCGGAAACACTTAACGATTATTGGTGCCCAGAGCTCATCAGTAATAAAATCCAGCGGTCTTTTGCCCTCATCTTCGTACTGTGATGCCACGGGATTTGCTAGCATCATAATGTTCGTACAGTCCTTATTCAAATTGGGTTAGATCTCTGGTTGACATTCATGTATCAGATATACGTCTTAGTTCCTGTGATTGTTTCTGATGTTGCAATCCACCTGTAATCGAATACAAATGGATTTTATTATTTATTAGGATTAATTTGTTTATTGGTAAAGTCACAAATTACCCTATCCCGCATATATATAATCATTGGTAACAGATAATTATCGGTGTAATTATTATTGATTGTTTAGTTTGTAACGAAGAGACCGATTAATATTATTAATTATTTTTCACAATAAATTGGTATCTAGAAGATGCCTAACCACGTTAAAATTCGATTGATGGCGTTATTGTGATGTTACTAATAATTTCAATATTAACTAAATTAAATCATTTAACATTTTAAAACTTTTTATTATTATGATTATATTACGGAAAGTGTTCTGGTCGTTAAGTTAAACATTCAGTTCGTGGTTATGATAAACTTGATCTAGATTTCATAGCTACTTAAATCATTATTACAATATATGCATACTATTGACAGTCGAGTATAATTAGATACGAGTATTACATTCGTGATAAATCACTGTATACAATCCACCTGACTAATATAAATAGATAATTGCTATACATAAACATAACCTTGTTTCGGCTGTAAGAACCTTAATACGTCAGCAGTAATACAACATAATTATTGAGATGCATAAAATTAATGATCCAGGGCTATAACTATGTTATGTTTACTATAACTCTTGATGCACTGGGAGCCACGAGAACGGTCTTAAATGGTCTCGGGACTCTAACGTCGGTCTCTCCAGAAAATATTATAGAAAAAACTTTCAGGTATACGAAATCTTTTGTGTATTCAGAGTAATCGTATATTAAATGTTTATGATGAGTTATTCTACCCAAAACTTTTTTACAAAAAGGAGAATAATCTATACTTCTTTTGGAATTTCTTAGTTTAATTAAAAAAAAGTATTAATAATAATTTGTTTATATGTAAGAAATAGTATCTGAAGAAAATTTAATACGCTGCAAAACTAATCTTGAATACCAAATAAATTATTTCTAAATTATATTTTCGTGAGTCAATAACAAAAGTATCACCTTCATTCAGTTGAACGAACTCCCAGATGTAATAAGCACCTACCACTTATTTCTCCTCTCGTTGTCTTACCAACTTTACAATGCTCTAAAACCATATTACTTAATTCAAGTTAGATTCATGGTTCATTAATCATCTTTGTCAGTATAATTCGATAGATTGTTTATTGCGAGCAGTTTTGTCAATTTTGCTAGAACTCCAGCTTGTTTTAAGCAACTAGGATTTAAAAAAATCAACATAATTAATCTTTCTGCTAAAATCTATTTATTTCACAAAAACTTTCTTCATCTTCTTCAACGACATCGAAATTCAGTAAATAAAATCTATAATTCACACTTATCACTTGTCACGTGACAGAGTGCGACACTACGTGGAGGTCTAATCACCGGATAACAAACTTGTTAGGACTATACATTTTTGCGTCGATTGCATCGATACATTCTGAGACGTAACTTATTTTTATGTAAATAGCCAACAAACGAGCAAACGAGCAACCTGATGGTAACCGGTCACCGCTTCCCATGTACATTAGTAACCCCGAAGGTTGGTTAAGATGCGTTGTAGGCCAAGAAATAAGAAGAAATAAAGTTATTGTACAAGCTTTGCAAGTTTAAGGAGTCCACGACTCCAGTTCATGGGGCTTCGGGAGGCGCTCTCAGTGAATCATCATTGTTTTAAAATCAATCGAGTACTCTGTTTTAGCTGTCATTTATGAGAGCCAATTAACTGGTCGATTTCCCTCGTCGATAATTGTCTGCGAAGCGTGTGCGATGATGCCTTTGGTGACATGGATTTATTTTAAACTATATAGAATAAGGGAACAAAGGCGGACGTAATGCTGTAAATATTCTCATTCTTCAGTGTTGATGGCAACTTAGACTCAAATTTGTTAAAGTTGACGCTTTACGATCGACGGGAGATGTAATTTTACTTTTAATTGGACATATTTCACAACCTAACACAAAAAGCTACACCAAATACACGCCACTGCTCTATGAGCGCTTCTTGTCACCGTAATTTCCAGCTAAATGCACAAATATCTAATTAGATTGCTTCTGAATAGCGTGTTTGTTGGAATAATTGACATTGAAGTAGTTCTACGAAACAGCAATTAGCTGCCGAGGGCGATCAAAGCTTCGAACAAGAATACACAGCGACTTAAATCGAAGTTGGAAACTCGAAACAACGTCCCCAATTCCCACTGTCGAAATGAGCAACAACTCGTTAACACAACTAAGTGACTTAAGTTTTGAATCAGACAATAGGTTGTTTACATTACTTGGCATTTAATTTAATAATTGATCATGTATAACATACACAAATATTATTAGAAAAAGAATTTTTGGTAACTTAATCAAAGGACCTTAAAATGCGGCATCAAACCTATGTAAAGAGTTAACTTGTAGAACTTCATTCTGAAACATACAGAATTTTGGTATTGGGTTTGAATCTGAGATGACCCCGTATTTATGAAGTCGCAGTTTGTCCATAGAGCTATTTTGATAAACTTGTTAATATATAAGTGGTCGTGTTAATACGATTTTACTTATGCTTATAAATGTGTTTTTGTTGCAGATTCCTTGCCATCTGGTGGCCACTAAAGTGCCAGATCACAAAACGACGTGCTCGCCTGATGATCGTGCTGATCTGGATCTTCGCGATCGTCGTAACCACTCCCTGGGTCTTCTTCTTCGATTTGGTCGTCGTATTTGAGGAGAGTCCGCACGTTCACCTTTGCGTCGATGTTTGGCCGAACCCAATCAGCGAGATGCTTTTCTTCGTTATCGGCAATCTGATCTTCTGTTACATCTTGCCCATGGTTCTCATCACCATGTGCTACATTCTCATCTGGATCAAAGTTTGGAGAAGGTCTATCCCCACCGATACCCAAGATGCGCAAATGGAAAGAATGCAACAAAAATCTAAAGTCAAGGTGGTAAAGATGCTTGTAGCTGTTGTCATTCTTTTTGTCCTCTCCTGGTTTCCACTCTACTTAATTTTTGCAAGAATTAAACTTGGTGGTCCAATTCAAAAGTGGGAAGGAGAGATTTTGCCAGTTGTGACACCACTCGCTCAATGGTTGGGTGCTTCAAATTCCTGTATCAATCCTATCTTATACGCGTTCTTCAATAAGAAGTATAGGAAGGGGTTCGTCGCTATAATAAAGAGCAGAAAATGCTGTGGCAGACTGCGTTATTACGAAACAATCGCTCTCCAGTCATCTAGCACTTCGACGAGAAAGTCCTGGTATTACAATAATAATAACCCCTCCATCACACGACGTTCTCCTCCTGTTGACAAGAATGCTGTGTCTTTCATCTTCAACCACACGGGAGTTTAAATTTTGTTATGGCTACCATTGGAACTAGTTCTCTTTTAAGCCAACCGGCGCAGCATCCGGTTTGTTGGGGAAGCCAACGACGCATTTCATCATATCGAAAAATACGAAGTTTTCTATGCTTGTTGTATATATGTAACGTTAAGTAATCAGTGACATATGAGAGTTAAGGACAGTTAAGGTAAACTTTTATACGTAAAACGGTAAATATTTTTACAAAAATTGTAATACGAAATAGTGGTCAGAAAACGCACATTGAGCCCAGATTTTTATAGAAAATTAATATTTTTTTACGAATATGTCAAAAGGGGACAAGGTTTTTTTTTAATTGTATACTTCAATAATGTCTTTTTTAATGCAGCTTCGACACTTATGTAAATACTTTGTACCGGTTTTTAATACTCACATGCATTAGCTTTCTAATAGATTTTTATACAAAAATGAAAAAGTTTCAAGTGGCCATCTAAAGTTGCAACACACCGGTATTACGTTACAACTTCATTATTTTAAACACGACAAATTAAATAATAGTTCATCATCATTATATTAAATATGATGATGTATCGAGTAATTAATGAAGTTTATAATATAACAATTGTTATTTATCCCGGTCACTGAAAACAAAATAAAAAAGGAACTTTATATGAAAATAATAGGAAGTCGTTAAAACAGTACAAAGAAAAATCACATATTATACTTTACAAGCTTTTTAAAATTTTAATACCTGAGTAGTAGTTTTATAAAACGTTTCTAGAATTGTTTTGTTATTATTAATCGTAATTAACGTTACTTATAAAATTATAATAGAGGGGTTCTTCTTAGAATCTAGAGTAATACTCGATATATGCAATAGCGCTTATTATTGTTTATTTTTACCTATGTATTTCTTTAGATGAATACCTAATAACACTTATATCAACTATCCATGTTTCTATAAGTCTTTGCATGAATACTATCGAACAGGAACTATGTGATATGTTTACTATACTGGAACGAGTATGTTTTTTTAATCTTATCGTTTTCTGTGTACCATAATAAGTTACTTTTTAAGAAAATCAAATAGTTTTGGTTAATTTGATGTGAAAATATTATTTAATGTATATTTTATGACGTATGATATGTGAATTACACAATTTCCATCTCTGTCATTAATTTACTTTAACGCACTTCCTGGGATGTAATCTTTATCGTGTTATTAATATCTGTATCAAAGTAAATATTATCCTCTCATATTTGTAAGAAATCTTTTAAGGGAAAACGATAATAATTATTGAACTTAGATAAATAATTATTGCTAAAATATAATAATGTTTTGTATTAAAAATCTTTGAAAATACGTTCCTCAAAAACATAATAATTATGATTTGAATTATTTTTTTTATATGTCATTTATGTAGAAAAATTAAGTACAATATACCTACCGTTACTGTTCAAAGATTTTTATTACAGTCGCCTGCAGGACACAGGCAATTAGCCGCTTAGAATGCACAAAAATTAACGAGTAATTAAAATAAAACGCCCAAGAAGTTGGAGAGCGCTACGTCTAAAGTAGGTTATATTGATACGGCAACTTGTATCGTTGTCGAAATAATATTTATAAATGAATAGATAATAAATTATTCCTAACGATAATATGTGTACATACGTTTGTGCACTGTAACTGCACGTAGTAGTAAAAGGAACAAAATGTTAAAAAAATTAATAAAACATAAACATATAAATGATATTTTTCTACTGCGTAATGAACGAAACGGAACAGCATATTGGTGGTTAACAATTTAGTTATGTAAACCTTGTATTATTAATTCCTTGTATTATGAAACAGGTTCCCGGTCACATGCTATGTACCATACGTATTGACGTAGTAATTTGATGAACGGCGATCGATCTAGTTATTGCGTAAGTTTCACCTGTTAGATCGTGACAGTTTTCGATAACGTACCTCACCGGGGTTATCGTTGTGTTTGTTTGGTCTGCTAGGCGACACTAGGCGAGCTGTTCTCTTTTTGCTGCTGCCGTTGGAGGATTTCCCACCCTCTTTGGTTACAGATGTTTCAAACGACATGAAATCGTATGCGTCAATTCAAATGACGAGCTGTTTTATTAAATTGTTTACGTTTAATGATTTTATTACTTCAATAAGAGATTGTGTCTTAGATTCTTACAAGTTCACTTGTAACACACAAGCAGATGATAATGATATGATGTTTTTCTAGTTTGAGAAACTCAAATCAGTCATTTGTAGTTAGTTCAAGGCTTACTCCCACGAAAACCAAGTTTGTTAATCGAATCAAATTTAATAGCACGCGAATGACCTGTGGTCCAAATAGTAAACAATTTTGACCTGAAATTGAGTTTGAGTAACTGTAATACTTTAATGTTCTATCAATATTTTCTTTATAAATTACATAAATGAATATAATGAATATAATATTACAATGAACTTTCGCCTTTAATACAGTTTACCTTGAAGATCAAAAATTTTATCAAAAGTCAGAATTCACCGCTAATTAAATTAAGTTCTTGTCATTTCGGAGTAAGCTGCTTGAGCGAGGTTATTGACTTTTTTTTCATGTTATTTATTTATTTAATATTGCATTACTTATATTATCATATTTTTTTCTCAATATTCGTTACAACGTTTTCTGAATTAGTGTTTAAACAATCTAAATTAAACATTCAACAATGTTTGTTTTTTTTTTCTTAATTCATTAAAAACTGTATCTATGAAACGGTTAATTTGACTTATCAGACAAAGTCGAAGCTTGCAAGACTGATACTCTAAAATATATAAAAAATCCTTCTAAAGGAAACATTTATGTGATAAGAGCGAACTGGAATTTAAATTTGGCTATTTTTAAAAGTTTAAAACGAATCCTTTTTTAATTTTATAAAGGATAATTGAATTCTGCCTCAAAGGGTTTAACTTTTTCAAACGTTCCGTTTTCAAAAGTAATTCATAGGTATCTATGGGAAAATGAAGAAGAAAATTATATTGAAATATCATAAAATTAGAAAAAAAATTCCAAAAAAAAAACCAATAAAAGACACGTTCTTCTCACGATAAAGTAAATCAGTTAGAAATTAGATCAGTGGTAAAAAAAAATTCGAATTATTTGAAGACAGTTAAGTTACTTGAATAAATACAACAAATTAGTAATTTTTTGGTTATTGGTAATGTTTGGATTCACAATAATAAACTAAAACGCGGTTTAAATATAAAAATCTAGTGTTTGGAATGTTTTTCAACCTTTAAACAAAAATTAAAATTACATCGAAACATTGCGCGCCTCACATGGAATTTTTCATTGAATTTCACTAACCGTATCAAGGTTATAAACATAAATTTGATAACATTACCGATGTAATATATACACAGCCGCTGTTAACTCATCAATGTATAAAAAACTATAAAGTCTGTTTTCGAAATATGTAAAAAAATAACAAAAATAATTTGAATTCACTTTACTGATGCACATGTTTTATATTCAGAAAGAAATTGCATTTTCACACGTTTCTTTTCAAAAATTTTGACATGACGACGATACGCGAGCCTGCCGAGACTACTGTTCTCACTTATTTACGAAATCGGCTTTAGGAATAGTTAACCGGACCGCTCCTTGCCGATCTGTTATCACAAATGTTAAGGATGTCGAACGAGTAGGTTGACCTTAACCCTTTTCCTTTCGATCAGAAAATAACGAATACAGTCAATTAATCATTTTAGTTGGGTGTGCAACGAGAAGTTTAATGGATGGTACAAGTACATATGTAGGATATATTACATTTTTACAACGACATCACGTGAAACAAGCATTGCTGTTTTACATAAAAGTACAGATCTATATTTGTACATGACAGTTTTTACTCGTAAATTTAACCTTCTGTAAATAACAAATATGTCAACGTAGAAAAATTATAACGGTAAATGTAGTGTATTACATTTAATTTATTCATGATGGCATAACTGTAATATAAAAATGCTTATATTTATTTGCTGTGTTTGATGTTGTAGTTAGCGTACACTTAATGATACTAAATAAGTATAAATAAGTATAAATAGGAACAATCATGTGTAATAAAATGTTGTTGATTGAAATCGTTGGCGACGTGATTGTAAAAAAATTAATCGATATCTGTTATTAACTTTGAAATACTGATTAAAGGACGAATACTAATATATCTAAATGTATTTATAATTATGATAACACACTTATTCGAATCCTGGCGATGCGAGTTGCACCAGAATATCTTATATACCTATTATATGGATAACATTTGTAAACGTATCATCAGGTGTAAATGTCGTGGTTATCGCTATATATGTTGGGGTTTCTATGTGGGAGCCATGTGCCATTGCCGACATCCATTACACATCAAATGTTCCATTGTAGCATCACCTGTGTGACGCGCTGCAAACAGAACTAATGTAGTTTTGGGCGTTTTAATGTAAAATAATAGAGAGACGTGACACCAGATGTTAAGCGATAACAGCCATGCACTGTCCTTAACATCGATGGGGTCGCCAACGCATCGCCGGCACGGGCTTCGAGGTCCCGTTTATTGTCTCGTCTATGACTATCAGTGGACACGTAACGAATACGGTTTGCAGGTCTGCTCGCCTCTGACAGTTAACAGTTTTATAGATAAACTATTGAATTCCTCAGAATCGATTGAATACAATTGAGGCACAGGTTTGCCCTGTATTGGGAAGTTACTCATTGATGTAATTAATTGTCGGACTACACAAATATTACCGATAGATATATGTTAAGTGAACTTTGAGTGGCCGTACTCGTAGGGTCGTGGCCATTTATTTATCAATTTAAGTAAATTGATTGTTTATATTAAGCATACGAGTAAATATGATTACTTTATAAGCTTTGTAGTTTAAATAGGTGATCATTAAAATATATAAACATTTACATTTTTGCGTATCGACCTAGTTTGGTGTTCGAAGCAATGTTTAAATTTCAATAGGGGTTTGAATTAATTTTAGTGAGCTTTAGTGACGCGTTCGGCACGATTGCTACAATACATATTATTTTTCACTGAAGATGGTTAGATATGCGTTCTGTATATTTCTGTTAACGCTTTTTTTAAATATTAAAGAAAATAAAAAAGACCCTTACCCTTATAGGATTCTCTTCTGAATAAATTATGTTAACTGATATCTGACTCAATACTATCAACTTACAAAATAAAAAAAAAACTGAATTTTAAATTGTTACTTATACGTAGGTACTTTAAAGGTGCAAAAAGTAATATAGTTAAAGGAAACCACCAAAAGCAATTTCAACATAATCTATCGCCATACAATACTAACATATCAATATACTAACAAATCTTTTTGAAATATTTTTCAGCTGCTAATTGCTATTAATGCTTATTTTGGATTTTAATACAAATAGCAAATAATTGCACTGCCTTACTTTGAAATTAAATTTATTCTATATTATGTTGAATTAAATACAGTTTATACCCATTTATACGAGCTTGGTAAAATTATCTGAGAAATATTATATTTAAATTGCACTCTAATATTTTAACTCTTTGATGTACCTCATTATAATACACAAATTTCATTAAAAATAATTTCATATTTGTTTTCAATTTGTAACACTTTTTATATCTTTTTGAATTTTAATGAGTAATTTAACTTGTTAAAGATGCATTAATGTATTTTTAATAGTACATTGGTATATATTAATATAAAAGAAAAATATCAAATGTTGTTATTCTATATAGTACTGAATCAATGCCACTAAATTAATTTGAATGATATTGTCAAGTTTAACCTGAAAATAAACGCTTCACTTAATTAATATAGTTTATTTAGATTTTTTTATAAAATACTTTCTGTAAAATTTTGGTTGATTTTTTGGCTTTTTTTAAATAGATTTTATTTAGTTTAATACGCTATCGGTTACTTACGTATCCTATATGACTTAATTTTTCTTCTTAATTAAACGATTCTTCCTTTGCAACGATTTTCGGTCGAGAGCACAGTTTAATAATGTGCACCGCAGTCAATAATTAAAAACACCAGACTTAAAAAGTAATTGAATAAATAACTTTATAAAATAAAAACATTCAACCGTCTCTGCGATCTGATGGTCTCGTAGTGGTGTTCTACATACTAAATAGTACGTACTAAATACTACGTACTAAACTAGAAAATATAAATTAATTCACATCTAAGTCTCGCATGGAGCTCCGCGCCGCTATGATAACGTTCATTTTGAAAATATCAATATTCGAATATTTTCATATTTTACATGTAATATGCTAAGCAATTGTTGTAGAATTATCGTACACTGTTATACAACTATGTGAAGCGACAGCAACAAACGGAGCGGGAATAACAATTATGGTATTCGGTTTCATTCATTAACAAGTAAATCTTAAATTCAGTATTTGTTATTTTAAATATTTGAAAAAGGTAATTAATTGTTAAATTTCCAAATATTACATCACTGAATGATGAATCACATACATGAATCCCAATCGAAATTATATTTTAAACCATTACTCGATTAAAACTGAATCGAGTATTTGGCGTACATTACCAGCTTGATTATGTTGCCAACGATATTTATTTTGAAATTTAATGATTACGTAAGAACCTTATTTTATATTACATACAATTTATAATTGCGTCAACGCGTCCCACTGTCCGCTTCGCTCCGCTCGTCGCTGTTGCTAATGATTGTGATGTACAGCCCAAACGGGTCTATTTACTACTATTTACATATAAAATAGAATACTGTGTGAATTAGATGGTTCATATAAATGAATAGTGGTTTTTCATGCAGCTTAGAAATTGTGACACAATCCAATCACTGTGAACTGTATTTTAATAAACTAATTTAATGTAAATACTGTTTGAGTTTTATTTCACACGAGGTCCCTAGTTACATAACTGAATAAATACCTAAAGAGTTATACCACGCATAAGGCTTTTCGGTATTGTAAATGGATATAATAGAATTAAGACATTGTTATAATAATCTATATATAACCCGAGAAGAAACATTTTATAAGTCACATAAATATTTGGTCGGCTCCGAAAACAAACAGTCATTCTGTCATTCAATCACTCACTACACAAGTCGATATGCTATCATCGATTTTGAACGTAGTATGATATTAATAGACATTTCTGTCCATTGTTAGCGCTTTAGATGTCGACGTCGGACCATTATCATAATTTACTTAACCTTTATCACTAATCTTTAATTATTCACTTTTCCAACTGCCGTCGACCGTCGGCCCACTTTGGTAATCGATTCCCAAGTGTTTGGAACTGACTGGTGTGGCTGGAATTATAAAAAGAAAATCGTTATTGAATAATATAAATTCGAAATCATTTTAGGGATTTTTTTGCAAAACACGTGATTGACATAATTCATCCGTTTTCTGAATATTATTTTAAAATTAAATAAAAACATTCTTTTGATTTTATTATTCTTATTATCGCGAACATTAAACGAAACTATAACGGGTTCTTATGTGTTCTATTATCCGTTGAGAGCCAGCCCGTTTTATTTGACCGGTATAAAAGCTTCTGTGGTTCCAAATTCCAATTGGTTTTATATACCGCGGAGCACAGATGTGGATCTACTCGTAGATATCGAAAGGAATATAGGAACGCAAGATATCATGTCGCTGGCTTTTACGCCACCGAGCTTAATCCCGATGACACTCTTCCATGGTGGTAACATTCTTAACCTGCCTGGCTAGTTACCACCCTCCTAGAATCAACAGTGAAATAATAGTAATAAAACCGATGTAACTATAACAATAATAAGCAAGTCTTTCGCTTCCATTTTGCCGCAACGACTCGATTAAGCATTTAGTGTTATATTACCTGCAGCCTCTGGCGTGTATATTTTTTTCGAAATAGCGTCAGCCCTCAACATGTGGTGTAGTTTTACTCACCAGTTGCTGAAATTCTCTAGCTAGTATTCAACGAGTCCATAATTTATAAGTGATTTTATCCAATAGTATCCGGACCCTCCAGGATCGTTTGTTATATTTGAAGTTTCATTCTAGCTGTAAGAGTTTAATATACATCCTTGTTAGTTTTTGTGTCACCATTTATTTTATGTTCATAATCAATGTGATCATTCACAACTGTGACATTGTTCCTATTACTTTTTAGAATGGATCGCGGTAGGTGACACGTGTTTAGCAGGTGATTTACTTTTGGGTAATGTAGATTTCAACTACTTTACTTTACTGGTTTGTAAAAAGAGTATAGGTAATTAGAATTCTTTTTATTAACATAGGACCAAATAAAAGCTTATTTACACGTTCTTAAACTTATATAGAATTAAAAAAAAAGGAATTGTATACAAAGTATACGTATATACAAAAAAGAAATACAAAAATAGAAAAAGAAAAAACTTTACCAAAAAAATTTGATTATACACCTCCTTGTCAAACACTACACTGCACTCTAAATGTATAACATAACACAACATGTTAATTATAGATTTATTTTCTCTATAATTTCTCACTCGTGGTGTTAAGAATATTCCTACGCGGTTTTATTATAAAATACTTGGGAATTATATTCGAGTGTCGAGACACTTTCTTAAGGATATTATTAGAATGACACATAACTTCACGTTTTCTGAATACATGTACTACGCGTCGGCTTTTTACAATTTACGTTCACAAGATATTATTTAAAGTTATGTTATTGGGGCCATTTGTTATTGTACGTTTTTACTTGAAAACAATATGAAGCTCAAAATTCCGATAATTATCTGTCGTTAGTCTTTCTCAAGCGTCCACTGTAACAGTTTATTCTCGTATAAACTATGAAAATCGTACTCACGATTACTCAATCATAATTATTACAAGAAATTGCACACGGTTAGTGGAAACTGATATTCAATTTAACTAGTGTTGATTGTTATCGATATCGAATCAACCTAAAACATTACTTTTACATGACCTATTACTGTACGTATACTATATATATATATATACAATACTTATTTGAGTCCAACAAAACGTATTGCTACCCCTGAGGAAGGGAGGATCGTGATGAATTATGAGAAGTTGTTAGGTTCCATTGATTACTTCTAGGTGTTCTTTTACTTAGTTGTCATGACCAGCTAAAAATGTAACTATGTTTTTTGTCTTTAAATCAAACTTATACAGCTGGGTCGACTGTAATAAAATATGACATACAAGTCCATGCGATGAAGTAGTTGTAGCACAATCTTTAAAACTAAACATGTTTAATTAACAAAGAAAAACCTTAAGACATGGTCAATGGGGAACACTTAAAACCAAGTGGCGCGACTGTTCGTTCGCCGGCTGTTAACATAGAAAGGTGACATGTAACAGATAATATATTAAGCAATCAAAATAATCAATATTTCAACAGAGAGATAGCATAACAATAAACCTGCTTGCACCCTGCACCGACCTGCCATTGACCCAATAACCCAAATCGCAGAGACGAAGTTCACGGCCGTCGGCGATCCATTCCCGTTTTTAAACTATCAGGGAATGCGAATGCATCCAGTTAGCGACCGCTTCTCATATTCATACTTAAAACTAAATAAATATTATCGGCAAGAACTACATCTTCCTTCCTCAATATGCAACAGTAAGCAAAGTTTGCATTAACAACATTAACCTTCTAACTGCTTTATAAGGACCCAATATTTTTGGTATGAATTTTTTTTCCGAATTTGTTCCGAAACCTTAAAAATGAAAGCTAAAATACAAAAACGTGCAGAATTATTGGAAGGCATTTCAATCGGTGATCCCCATTATAAACATCTGTTTATTTGTGTTAGCATTGAAGACTGACATTGCCTTTGTTACAATATTCCTGACAATTATCACTTCCGGTGAATAAATTTATTAAATACGAATATTCAAAAGTAAGTCATTTATTAAATATTAAGTTATATAATGATGATATAATTACAATACCACTGTTTAATTTATGATTTAATATAATTGTTTAGTGCTAGAGACTACTTCCGGCGAAAACCAAGTGAAAGATTACGAAAATGAAACTCGACAGTGTCGACTCAGCATCCGAGGAGCGAACAACTGGAAGACACAGAGTAATGTTTGTTTGTGTAAAATAAACTGCTCGAGCGATAAAAATACGAAGGAATAAGACACTTATTTAAAAAAACATATTTTAATTTTGGCTTTAATTAAAATATGTCACTAAACTGTTGCATCAATTGAAATGAATTAATAAACTAGGTTTGTCGATTTTGGTATGTGCCTATAGTCTTTTTTATTTTATCTATTTATTGAATTAAGCAGGACCCTGGTTATTTAATCAAATGTATGTGTTGTAATAACTGCTGTCATTTGCCTTTTTAATTTATCTCAATAATTAGCAAGTGACACGTTGTTATTCCAAAGTAAACAACCGTCACCTGGAGTGCACGTTCGCTCTACTAGACCTCGTGTCTGCAGGGGCCTTGTGCCGAGCGCTGACCCAGATATGAAGTTCACGGACAGAGCGATCCCGGACCGTTTCCTGATCGTTAGAACGCGGTCAAATAGTGATACACGTTAAATTGACACAAGGTTTAATGCAAAACAGTTGTTTGATCAAAGTTCATTTTGATTCAAGGGAATTATTTAAATTAAAAATTTATTTTAGAATACCGAACGTTCAACTGTGGAATCGCTTAAGAAGGCCCCTACTAGGAGCGTGACAGGGAAGAGGCAGCAAGAGACTTCGATGTAAATAAGTAGTAATCATAAAAAATATACTTGGTTCAGTCATGGGTGACACGAACCCACAAGTATAGAAAGTCAACAATAACCATAAATATTTCAATCACATAATTTCACTTGGTTGAAAAATTTCTTCCCACTCTACTCGTTCACCTAATGAAGCTGTAATTAACATCAGAATACAGTAACCAATTTAAAATTCATTTCATTGAAACCGCACACATTTCTGCGTGACCCTGTAGGGTTGTAACTTTTACAGTTCAACTTTATCCGTAATACATTGAACAGTATTGTTTATACCATTTATTTCTTATTTAGTAATTACTCTCCATTACTCTGTTTCTGGGATACCGATGACTATCAGAGGGCGCCCGAGAGAAGTAACTGGCCAGTGTAGTCAACAATTTTTTAGGACCTTTAGGACTATTGTGTAGAATTGTCGTAACTTTAAAAAATTTGTAAAAAATCGATAATTTGAACCCAGATTTACTGTTACAGATTGCTGAACTTATAATTTAGAATCAGTTTATACTTTTAGGCGTTTACGAGTATTTTCATACCTGACTTAACTTAAATGAATAATTATAATTAAATCCCGAGCAAGGAGCCGGCACATCCCTACGACCCAGTTTCGACCGGTTCAAGGGTACTGCACCGCGCCCGGGAAATCAATAACAGATATAAATTTGAAATTGATGCGTTTCGAATCGTTTTAAATTTATTTTCAATCACTTCGTTCCATCGGAAATCAGTTCGACGGTGCTTGTTCTTGCAATTTTATTTTATTTTATGAACGGACGTAGAATGGCTTAGATCTGACTATAAGAATTTTATTGGTGTATCCGTTCATATATTGTAGATACTGTTTGATATTTATATATTTTTGTTCAAATACGAATCTCTCAATTATTAATCATAAACCTATATACACTCATACCCAATGAGATTAAAAAGAATCGTTTTGATTCTTTTAACTATACGTAAATAGAAATTGTTCATGGGACCTATGAGAAGGTTGCAATCTATACTCTATACTAATAAATAAAATTCTACAAGCATATGAGTGTATATACAGTACATATACTAAAATAACATTTTTACTATTTTTGTCTATCTATTAGTCTGTCTGTCTGTTTGTTCCGGCTAATCTCTGAAACGGCTAGACCGATTATGACGGGACTTTCACTGGCAGGAAGCTGATGTAATAAGAAGTAACTTAGGCTACTTTTATTTATACAAAATAACTTTTTTGTTAAATTCCACGCGGCCGAAGTCGCGGGAACAGCTAGTCTTTAATATATCTGAAGCATTCAAGTAGGGTGTTACCCCCCGCATAGACGCGGCTTCCCCGGTCAATGCCATCGCTGCCAGCTTTACGGCCACGCAGCGGCGAATTCCGCCAACCCCAGGTGCGTTAAGTGCCTGGAGCCCCACAGCACCAAAGAGTGCTCGCGCACACGCGACTCAGAGTCGCCTCCGGCTTGCGTTCTCTGCGGCCAAGCCGGCCACCCGGCCAACTACCGTAGCTGCCCTAGAGCTCCCCGACCTATCCCACCCAGGACTGCCGCTTGGAAGTCCTGGAGAAACACCCAATCTGGCCCTCCGCCGAACACCGTAGCTAACTTCCCTCCTCTGAGGACGCCTATCGCACCGCCTAGACCTGAACACTTTAACTCGTGGAGACGTACTGACACGACCACGACAACTGTAGCTGCTCCCCGTCCCGCCCCGGCCGCCCCGCGCGACCGGAAACAGGCTGAACCACGCGTTAATAACACCGCGCAACCAGAGGGCAAGTCGTCCCTGGCCGACGACATGAAGCTCGTTTATGACGTCATCCAAAACGTCGACATCGCTGAAATTTCCGTCCTGGCTCGCAAGATACGGGCGGCAACCACACCACAGCAGCGCCTTCTAGCGCTCGCTGAGCACAGCCATTTATTAACGTCGTTATAATGGCCCAAGCACTTAGTGCGCCTTCCTGTCACTCCGGTCGTACCAAACCTAAGGGTATCTCGCTCATCTCATTCAACACTCGCGGTCTCCGCAACAACATCCCTGAATTAAAGGAATTCGTTCGCAACAACGCCACAGACTTACTACTAGTTCAAGAAACTTTTCTAAAACCCGCCCACACCAAGGGCCTATCAATTCCCTCGTACAATCTTATACGTAACGACCGACAAGACAGAACCGACAGACGCCCCGGCAGCACCGTAAGCCGCACAAGCGGTGGCACCGCCATTTACTTTAGAAAGTCGCTCCACTGTTCCCATATTGAGACTCCTACATTAACTAACTTAGAAGCCACTGTATGCAAGCTAGGTATGACTGGGCATCCGTCCCTGATCATAGCCTCGGTTTATAATCCGTCGGGAACCCTGCTTTTAAACACGGACTTAGAGGCCCTACTCTCACTAGGAGACTCGGTAATTTTATTCGGAGATCTCAACTCCAAACACACGGATTGGAAGTGCCGATCGACCAACGCGAACGGAGTCAAACTTAGACAATTCATAGAATCACGGGACGTCGATGTCCTTTGTCCTTCCTCCACTACTCATTACCCGGACAACGCGCTCAACTCTCCGGATATCATCGATCTCGCGTTAGTTAAAGGAGTCGCGCTCAACTTAAAAGCGATCGAAACGCTCCACGACTTAGGTTCTGACCACCGGCCGGTCTCGCTCCAATCCGGGCCTTATGCCACCGATCCATCCACTTCTACTAAAACCTTCACCAACTGAGAAGGATATAAAAAATCGCTAGTATCAGGTCTCGATGCCGCCGGCTCACCACTGGCATCCATCAATTCAGATTACTTCGTCAATACGGAAAAGATTGACTCAGCGGTCAACTCCCTAACGCACTTAGTTCAAACATCTCTCCGAAACAACGAGCGTGCAGTCGAGGTGCCAAACCGAAAACTACCACTCGATGTCAGGAATCTTATTCAGGCCAAGAATGCAGCCCTTAGAAGGACCGCACTCTACCCCACTTCAACGTACAGGAGGCGTGCCAACGCTCTCCAGCGACGTGTTTGCTCTCGACTTGCTGAAATGAGGAACTCCAATTGGGACTCCCTCATGGAGGGAATCAAACCCTCCCATCAGGCGTTCTACAAGGTGGCGAAAGCCTTCCGCGTAGGCGCCCAACCTCTCACCCCGCCTTTATCACGCCCCGATGGCAGTATCGCCTTCGAAGACGTCGATAAAGCCGAATGTTTCGCTGACAGCATAGCTTCACAATGCTCACCCAGTTCGCAACCATGCGCTCCTTCACATATTGAATCAGTAGAGGATGAGGTCCGTAAAAAGAACTCACTCCCAGTCACCGCTGAGCCCATCATCGTTTCCGTTGACGAAGTCCAAGACATCATCCGAGGTCTTAAACCCCGCAAAGCACCAGGAGCCGACGGCATCTCTAACGTCACGCTTAAACACTTTTCCGAGCAGGTTCTCTCTCTCTTAGTTCTCATTTTTAATGCCTGCTTGCATCACTGCTTCTTTCCAACCGCTTGGAAGGAAGCAATCGTTATAGGTATTCCTAAACCCGACAAACCGTTAAACATACCGTCCAACCACCGCCCCATCAGTCTCCTCAAGGCTATGGGGAAAGTTTTCGAACGCGTCATACAGACTAGACTGAAGAACCTTCTTTTCCCAGTAGGCGGTCAACCCTTAATCATCCCTCATCAGTTCGGTTTCCGTGCCAAACACTCGTGCCCTTAGCAAATCCATCGTATAGTGGAATATATTCTAAGCAGTTTTTATCGCAAACGAAAACGTACAGTCGCGGTTTTCTTCGACGTTGCCAAAGCTTTCGACAAAGTTTGGCACGAAGGACTCCTTCTCAAACTTCACTACCTAGGTCTGCCTGATCGCGTTGTTC
>PDGT01000090.1:763098-786952 GCA_003671415.1 Megathymus violae
TAGGAGCATTCACCACCCCCCTCCCGCCCTTTTTCGGAGGGTAGCCCATTTTCCATCTTCTGGGCGCAAAAAAAAAAAGTAGGGTGTTACGCGGCAGCGTGGTGATATATTAAAGACATCTAGCACAGTCATTCTGGACGCGCTGAATAAGATTATGCGAGCGCGCTACAAGTCTTGGACCGATCACGGGGTCAGTGTAGTTTGGAGAAGTTACCTCACTTTGCTTTCCTTACGAGGCACAATATCACCTGACCACACGGCAAGATATAATTTTTCCTAGTTCAGGATGACTAAAGGGGGCTGATACTAAGCAATTATGATCATAATTATTAAGAACATGGTTAAGTAGCGATTTTCAATTTAAAAATACAACTTATTGGGCTTCTGGAAACTAATCCTATTCAGATGCGAAGAAGTGTGTCAGGACACGAGCCGTTGGCCCGGGATATATGTAGGTCATATCGGTGTAGGCCGCGACTACCTGGCCACAGAATATAAAACAACATAACGTTAAATGTATCCCAACGCACCTACAAATGAATATAACGTATTTTTAACTTGTCATTTGTCTGTCCAGTTTTTCTCCAAATAAGTACATTGTTACTAACGACACGTCCATACAAAAGTTTTTTTGTTTAAACTTTTACCAATTATATAAATATTCACGAAGAAGAAATTTATATCGAATATTTTTATCTTGAATAACATGAATTAATTACATCAAAGAATGGTTGGTTACACTTGAATACTGGTTAAAAATATTTGTTATAAGTCAAACTATGTCATATAGAAATTCTCAACAAGAAATTCTCTACTCACAGTTATATATATTTATATTACTTTTATATTTAAGTTTTGAGTTACATATAAACATTCTGGAATAACCATAGCCATACTGTTAATAATACATTGTCATCGGAAAAATGTCTTTGACATCGTAAAAAATATTTATTTAAAGAGCATTTAAATAAATAAAATGTTATGTAGGTATGTACATAAAAATCAATGGTACAGCTACTCCACCCGATGTGGAACTCTACGGTATCAATTGAATTATTAAAAATATCGAAATACTAATAGCAAAATATATTCAATAAGATGTAAATTTTTGCAGGAATATATTTTTTATGTTAATAGCACACAAAAGAGAAGATCTGAAGGCCATCTCATATGAGGGTAGGCACGATCATCGTTTTTGTATTTTGCCCGCACTAGTCGCTTTGCACATGCCGAAACACATTTTATGGTATCAGCGCGACGCAAACCGCCTGCGACAGATTACAGTATAATCTAACAGCGTAAATCATAGAAAGGGTTCATTGCAACTGATTTGAAAGAGAATGCCGTATCTTCTCGCTGTTCCCAGTCAATGCCGTGAACCAGTATTCAATCAAATTACGAGTATTCGAAGAATCTTCAAGTTCATTTTAAAATCCAAATTCAATGAATGTAATTCACAAGCTCTTATTCAATAAGGCATAATTAATTTGCATAGAAAACAGGGATAGGCTTAAATGGTAAATGTGTGCTGTGATCGTTTATTTTTCCCTATTTACCTACTGGGTGAAGTTATTATATATTCCATTGAATACAAACGAAGTTTGTTTAAATGTCAACGTCTGTTACATGTGCTTGATTGAAGAATTTAATTTTTTATTATAGCTGCAGTTAGGTTGGCAAATTTTATTTAATGTCCTCTTGATAGAACTTTCATATTAAATTTTACGCGGTTAAAAATCCATTTTCCGGAATCAATAATATCTTAGATTGTATTCCATGGTTTTAGTGTGATACATGGTCAGACAAACAGACGAAAATTCATAACATATATGACCTCCGTATCGATCGACCACTTAATTATTAAAATTTAAATAATTAATTAATACACAGATTCGGCCCTATTACAATTTTATTATAAGTATGGATAGGAAGATTCATGGTATTACCCTGTATCAAGGTTATACAGATCAGCTGTCTATTAACTGTCCAAAAGGTATTGTTACGGTGGGGCCGGCGGCCCGATTATTAATGTACTGAAATACATAAATAATATCGTGAAGCTCTATATTTAGTAAGATTCCACAATCTGAGTGTTACTATTAATTAATAATTAAATAGTAGTAATCGGACAGTGCGAATTCGTCTACGCGAGGTTGCGTAAGCCCATCTTGCACTAATTGCATTTGATGAGAACATGTATGTTGCAACTTATTTCCACAAATTTTGAGGTTATATCTACGTACATAAACAAACATCATATGCAAATATTAATTGTAATATAATGTAACGTAAGCGATAACGGTACATTTATTCAAATTCATATATATGGCAACTTTAAGCAGAACTATATTATCACCAGTAAGCTGAAATATTGAAGTCTATTAAAGTCAATTCAGTGGTTTCTGTTTGATCCTCGAACAACCAACCAAACGAACGAACCCACTAACAGATTTGCAACTCACGAAAATTGTTTTTTCGTAACATGTTATTGCATCGTAGAGTTTATTTTAGACCAATTAGTTAATTTTTTATTTTAACTATCAAAATGTGTTATACAGGTCATTCAGCATTTCAGTATTCATCCCGCTGCTTAATTAATCGTAAATTCAATATCACAGCTGTTGACTGCGACCTCTGCATATTTTGCCGTCCTTGACTTGCGAGTCAGGGTTGTGTGTACAGCACATATTTAAAAATTGGGTGCATTGAAATATACATTAGCGTTAGAAGATCATTGGTGCTGTTCGCCACTGCTGCAAATCGAACTTCAAGCTCTTCGGTACATACAAAGCACCAAATAAGTTACATGACTGTCTAACACACGTGGTGTATGCAAGTTGCAATAGTCACATCGGTCGATGACTAATCTACTCATACATCCAAAAATCACTGAAGCAATTCGCAGTAACATGGCGTAGTCTAGTTTTGTTACCAATCCTCTCAGTTTTTTTCTTTTTTTTTTTATCGATGTGAAAATAACACGTATAACAAACGGTGAAAATAACAAACGGTAAACTTCATCTCCATCTAATGTTCAGATGTGCAGGTGCTGTACTGCGTCCAATGACTAACATTAACTACTCCTGAGAGTTACATCTGAATGTAACTGCTGAATTCCAGGCATAACATATAAAGATCCAGCTATCTATTAAACTTAATCGCGAACAGCATAACTATTCGTCTGGAGTTGAATGATTATTGTTATACCGATCGATTGATATACCAATTTGACATTGGTAAAAGATACCAATTACTGAGATAAAATAGGTATGTGACTGTAACTCCGTCCTTTAGGATGAAAGTTAATTTAAGGCAAAAGTAGCAATGATGACACTTCCAATGTCAATCATGGGAATAATTCTTCCAAATTTCAATTCAAAATCATTTCATAATTTAGGTATTTCGTAAATACTTCACCTGTCACGTTGTATGTCACTTGCTGTTTCTACAAATGTTTCGAAAAAGTGCATTTGCACTGAGGAGAAGAAACAACTTCTGCTTATCAATCACATGTTACGTCAAAACGTCCGGAATATAGACGTTTACGCCTAGATAACCCTAATATAATAGGTCAAGGGCTTACAGTAAAATAGTATTTAGGTTAAGTGAGCGTGTAATCCGCATAGGTATGCTATAATTAACTTACGGTCCACCTGGAAACTTCTGGATTCTTGTTTACTGTCTACGTATGTACGGTTTACGACTCCAACTCGATGTTACGAAGCCAGACCGAGTGGAAAAACACAACCTTGAAACTTTGTAAACATAAGCACATATTATGCTTCAGTGTTTCATTCTTGAGATTATATATACACTCGTAGTCTCGCGTACAATGTGCACTTGTTTAAAAGAAAATAAAAATAAAAAAATGTGGGTAAACACACAATTCTCTATAGATTACCTGCGTTCAATTCGTCATTTACATTTCAGTGTTCCGCCAGATTACATTATATTATTGCATGTTGTTTTAATAAGAAGATAGTGTATTTTTATCAAAACGCTGAAGAGGAAGCGTGATGATAAAGATTCATATACTTATATTACGAAGAAAATAAAAAAAATTGAAAAGAATTTTCAAAAATGACGCTTTAAACATAAGCAAATATTATTATACAGATTTTGTTAACATAAATTTAATAATCCTTACAAAGCTATTCCTGTAGGCTATTCGATGATATCACGGCACTAACTATGTTTCTAAAGATTTGATCCGTCTCCAACTGAGAGTATAAAGTAGAAAATTCTGGAAACAAATGTGTTGAAAGAAAATAAAATATTAATCGGTTTTATTAGTACGAGTATTACTATCAAATTATTTTGTTTTTATTTACATAATTTATTTCATATATGAAATAAAATTACAGGAAACAAAATAGGTATGAAAAGTATGTACACATCAAAAACTGTTACAGCGAGACCAATTTAGTGCGGATCTTAATAATAACACTTATCAAACACAGAAGAGAACACAAATTTTATAGGGCCATGCAAGATTTTAAGAGTAGACACAAGAGTCGAGTGTTCCTGCAAAGTCAAATAAGATGTCACAAGAGAACTATGACATATTAAGATATTAATTCGAACTTTTTTAGATTCGGAGATTAAACGGATGGAAATGTTTTGCTAGTGGTCAAGTTTATTTAAAAGCTCCTCTGTGATATCCATAAAACAGGCATCATCATTAAAAGTTGAATTAAATGTGTGGACTAACGACCGTTTTGTTTAAAAGAGCAAGACATTTTGACGTACTTTCAGCGAATGTAAGGACATGTGAACCATTGTAAAATTACTTTATAATATCATTATTAAGTTCTTCGCCGTATCAGGGTAAGTTATAAGAATATCATCATAACAAACAGAAGGTAGTGATGGTAGATTTTATTGGCTAAGTTTAATTTGTTACCTTAAAATAAGAGTTTTGGATTTAGCAGATTTAACTAGGAATTCACAAAATAATTGGACCCCATACTGACACGAATGAAATCAGAGTTTATTGCGTCTTTACTGAGAAATGGTGATAGATTTGTTACTCTTCTGCATAAAGACGACAATTAAATGAGATAGCATTAAATATAGAATTATTGAAAACAGAAAACAATAAAGGAGACAAAACGTAACCCGCAAGAAACACCCGCGTCTTCATCACACCAGTAGGACAGATTGTCATGAAGCCGAACCCGTTGCAAACAATCCTGTAGATAAGAACTAAACAATGTAATGGTGGGTGAAGATATATCAAAGGATATGAGAATTCGACGGAGACCATCAATGTAGTGAATTTGGATATTGATAATCTGTAAAATTTCACTTCAATTTCATAGCGTTTTTTCTTAGCAGAACATAAATTCTATTTTAGTTTTGATATTCTTATCTATAAGAAAAGATCCATACCATAATTCATTTAAGCCGGGATAAAAATATTCTAGATTATGGCCAATTTTATTAATTCCGAATACGGCGAGTATCATCTAATCCTATATTATAGTTTTCACCCGATGTACACAGATACAAATTACTTCCAAGATGTTCATACGAATATATTTAGGGAATCAACTTGTATGAAAGTCAATCATTTCGTGAACGCAAGTCATTAAAACAGCCAGGATTTAATGCTTTATTTATTTCGCCCTAACATATTTATCAGAATACAGGTACATTTTGTTGCTGAATAACCTATGTAAACTTAAGGGTAATGTGGAATTTGTTTGGTAACAGAATATTTTAAATCTCTGCAATGCCTCCACAAAAAGGATCACCCCCATCTTATTTCATTGGCAATGCCTTGGTCGATTGCTTCGTTACGTTCGTCCATTACGTCAGGGACTACTAACTAACATGCGGCCCATCATCTGGTTTGTGTGTATGAAAATAAAATTTCAGAAATTATCTAAAATACACGAACAATCAAAGATGCAATTTTGCTCTTTATAACGTTAATGTAGATATAAATACAAACGACGTGTTTGCGGTAGGCAGTACCGTCAGCGGTTCGGAAGGAACTCGGGTCTAGGCCATCGCCGCCGACGTCGTGCAACCTAGATTCCCAGCTTATCTGACGAGGGAAACGCATCCGTACTACACGGCACCTAGGTAGCACTTCTATCAATATACATAGCTGTCGCTAACCATGCTCGAAGGTTACTGGGTTAATCAAGACAAACCGATAATAGACAAAGATAAGGCTTGAATCGTGTTTAAATATCGACTGTATAATAATTGCTTCAATGCATTAGTTGCTCCCTGTAACATGGTTACGATGTAAAGTCGGTTACAAGAACATTTTCGAAAGCTTCTATGGTGGTAGACGGCAACTGATATTTCAAAATGATGTTATCTTATGAAAGCAAGTTGCACGTATCAGATAATTTATCTGTAATTCTTATCTTTTCAACACAGTCAACACAGGAGCAGACGGGCAATCTGATGTGATATAGTCACCGCCCCGTGGATGTCAATAACAACTAAAGTATCATTGATGCGTTGTATGCCGATATAGACTCGGAGGATTCATTTATTACTGGCTTTATTTTATGCCAATTGAAATACTTCAAAATTGTTTCACGGTAGATTATATAAGGGGAGGGGTAGCTAGCCAAGTAGGCTATTATTAATCTTGGTGGTGCTCATAGTCCGTTATTTTGCAGAATGCAGCACAAGCAGAGGAGGGTGGTTTGGACTCGAGAATGTGGAAAACTTCGTAAAATAACAAAGTATACGTGATATAGCGTCTATTACTCAGCAAAAGACGTGAATGTAGCCTTAGCTTAAGTGAAATAGCTCAGATATTACAGCCAAAAAATAAATATTAACAAATGACATTGGTAGTATCAAGTGGTGTGTTATTTCATTAAATAATGACACACGAGCATAAGTATAAAATATTGCCTCGACGGTAAAATCAAATGTAAATTTTAATACTCCACACAAGGACAATCCCTTACCTTTTAGCTGGCAAGACCTCAATGTGTCAGCAGAATTAATCTGTGCCCCAAATTGTTTACAAACTTGCCTAAACATAGGCATTGATTTATGCGTACGCTTCGCGAGTAATCCCAAGACGGTCGCTTTTATTATGTCCCCGGAGGGTGTTACATGAGTTCCGCACTGAAACGGTCGTTCTTAATGTTAGTCGTATCGATAATGTCGTCCTGCGTCCTGTCATTGTACGTCGTTAGGTCTGATGGTTTAGTCCGTCTAGCCACGCGATTTGCCGCTTCACGGAAGTCGAAACAAACTATAGCTAGGTTTTGTTAATAGTATACAAAAGTTAACACAAACATTTGATTGTATCTAGTTAAAGAATGATCATAATAAAATGTCTTCTGTTTGTAATATATTGTATGATCCGACCGGGATTTACAAGCATCAAACCCGATTATTTTTTCTTATTATAACTCGGTATGTAACAAATGAAAGAATTTGAGAAGACAATATAGAAAATAACACAAAAATACAAACGAATAATGTCTTTCTAATAGCAGCATAGGTTTAAAAGGGAATTTGCTCCCTGACTGAATACCTGCGTCTTATTTTGTCGCGTAATTTGGCAGATGTTGCAACTAAATTATGGATAGATTATCATTTATCAAAACATTTTGATACGTTTTAACAGGAATGTTATGGATCTCCGTAACCGTAACCGAAACTATCGGATATCGGATATAAATATATCTGAAACTGTAACCGAATCCGATAAATAGTTTCGGATAATTTCGGATAGAGACATAGTCTAAATAAAGCTCGTTATGACTGTTTATGCCGACCGAGCCGATACATTAGCCGCGTCTTTCTCATTTTACACAGTTTTTATTATTTAATTTGTTTTTTTCTGTGATTATAATACCACATAATATCTAGAAACAAAGTCAAAGTTTGTAAATACATTATATTTTTTTTTTCAAGTCGTAAATCATCTAATATCCGTAACCGAAATTATCCGAAGCAATCGGATAATCCGAAATAATTTCGTATCCGTAACTGTAACTGAACCCGTAAAATATCATATATCCGTATATATATCCGGATACATATCCGGATACATATCCGGATCCGAAATTTCAAATGCAAAAAAATCTAATTTTAACAAACATATGTACTAAATACGTGCATGCTGATTTGATATTAAATAAAGTTAATGACTATTTGTATATTGTATATTGTTACATGATCTAATACAGATTTTATTAATTTATAGGCGGTCCTTGAAACATTTAAGCTTGAGTTGAGATCCATCTATAGAATTTAATGAGCGGCGTACGTACCTACAAGGCTTGAACTATTCCGATATTGCTATGATGAGGTTTCACCTGTGACCCAATTTAATATTTAACCTAATAATATTATTATTCATAATAAGTTATCATAATATGACAGCCCGTCTATAATTCATTTGCGTGTCTCACAAGTGTCTATTGTGTTCTAAGTGTTTAGGAATTTCAATTATTCTAAAGTGATTAAGAAAATCGAAACTATCTCGTAGCATAATAATCGCTACGATATAAAGACAGTAATAAGAAAAAGAATATGTAATAAGAATATGTTGGTCATGTAATTTTTACTCGTATTAGACGATGTAGCCCAATTGGTGGTGACTATGCCCGCCGTCCTGGGTTGTCACACACAATACAAGTTGCGAGTGTGTGAACGTTTTATATAATGACTTTGTTGCGGAAATTGAATTTTTTTATGTTAATAGCCGACAAACGAGCAGAAGAATCACCAGATGGTAGTTGGTCATTGTCACCCATTGACATCAGCAAGATCAAAGGTATCCCTGATGCGTTGTCGGCCGGGAATGAGAAGAAGGTAAGAAAGAGAGTATTGGCTCTCAAATCCCCAGCCGGAACACGACGACTCGATTGATGGCTGACTCAAGCAAGACGGTGGTAGCTGGCGAGGCAGGCTTCACGGAAAGATAATAATACCAATAATAATATTAATGACTTAATACGGTCAAAACTTAATTTTGAATTATGTATATTGTAACGTAGTAAATAATATTAAACCTCACTCTGTAACTGTGAGATAGAGAGGCACTTAGATAAGAGAAATACATAAAGATGTAAGAGGTAGCCTTAATTGAGAAAGGGAAGGGGATATGTCATCTTAAGAAAACCCCAAATAAACCCGGAAAAACCCGAATTCAAATTTTAACTAGTCGCTATCTGTAAATATTTTTTTAGTACTTAACTCGATTACATTAAGGCACTTGTGTGTGCCCTCGAATAAAGGAAAATCAATTCAGGAAGATAACCTTTTATTGAACACAGTCCACTGCTCTGTAATAATAAAAGGTTAGGCTCTGTGCTGAACTTCATCACGCCTCTAGTTAGTGGTCTCCAATTACCGACCATGCTTGATATATATATATATATATATATAGTTTTATTTTAATTACTTATTTTTGTGTGTGTGTTATGACTGTGTATCGCGAATTACTTTAAAGTTGATCCTCCACAGTTCGTTTATTTCAGGGTATTACGTCAGTTGTCGTTTCACCTATTTATACCGAACGTCAACTTTACACGTACTAATAATTATGTATTTAATACCAATACTGTACAATATGCAATTTAATATAATGAAGTATTTTTTTACAAAAATTGTCTTCATGTTTTTGTTTCTCACCATATAAAACATTAGTAGCCCAGTTGGCCTATGTTTGCGTGAAGATACATTTGCCTAAAAATTCCATACGAGTGCTGCGGAGGCTCCGATATTAGTCAAATTGAGAATTTAATTGAAATCAGTGCAAATCACTGAATTTGGTTGCATATCGCGGTGTCGATGTTGGGTGAACGTCAGTACATTCCACGAGGAGCGAGGGCGAGTACAATATAACAGAGAAGATGGGTTTATTTATGTACTTATTTGTATTGGTGTTATTTAATTTAATTCGCTCAAGCGTGGAATCACAGAGACAGTGTGTACGTTACATAAAGCCGGTGTTAAGTTTACCGTCTGAACATATGGTTAGTGTTGTATGTTGCGACATGATATCTCAGAATATAAAATGAACTAGATGTAAAACTCAAGACAGGCTCATTTGCCATTAAGTGAACTGTGAAGAGTATCTCCGTGCTTGCCCAGTCTCAGTGTGACCATGGTCAAAATTAATGTTCAGAAACCGTGAAGTTAAAATCTATAATATCCACTTTGATATACGACCGAAGTTATAGTTAATTTCGAATAAATATTTTGGATATCGAATACCTCGGTCGATGGTAAGACGATTTGACTGTTTTAAATACAGTTGATAGTATCAGGCGTTACTTTGCGGAAATTCATTGTATTAAATTAGTATTAATTTACTTTGCAACAATCCGCAAACGATGTATGATGATATATATTTCTATACCAACACGTGTTTCGCTCCGAAACAGAGCATCATCAGGGTAGTAGACTGTACGACTGTTAACACAAAGTCAGGAAAAACTAATAACACAAAGTCGACGTTAACGGAAAACTGACGGAAACAGACAGATAATTGCAATTTTCTTTATTGTATTATTTATAATTTGAGTAAAAGAAAACTATATGTGAATAAACTCTTAACAGCAGTTTACCATCCATTGACGTATCGTCTTCAATAATTTCACACTCCGGACAATGGGGTGAGTTGGTTATTACAATTGATGATCACTATATCTTAAATGTCACCGGTGGACTAATTTATCTATACGTAGGTATATTAAAATTGTAACTGATAGTTTACTGTACAATAAGAATATATGAAGAAACGATTATCAGGGGCCTTTATAAACGTAATAGAACCCAAAACAATAGTTTTTAGAATGTTTGTTTGTATATTCGCGCTAATCTCAGAAACGGCCTTACCGATTTCGTTCTGGCTTTTAGAAATGTATTGCAGTAAACATCACTTAATATTTAAAGCTCGTTTCGTAGCAATCCGCATATAAATAAAAATGTTACAAATTAATATACTTTTAATTCATAGAATGAAAAAAACCCACTCTTAAAACAATGCAGGCGATAAACCATCAGATGGCCCGTTTGGTTAATTTCGACAATGTACCATATTTACATGAAATTTTTTTATGTTAAAAACGTCATATTTTAAATAATGAAATGAAGAAAAAAATTATACTGTAATCACTCTCCCAAAAGACAGCCATCAAATCGATAGACAAACAAAGATCGGATCTAATGAGAGTTGTAAACTCAAAAGTAGTAACAAAGTTTTACCTACAATTTGATGACTACTTCAGTTTCGTTGAATTAGTAAGTTTATCGCCGTTGCGACTACAATGGAATGTTCAACAAATAAAGCTAAAGGAACTAATTAATACTTAAGGCACTGTTTCTTTTATAAAATAGAACTCCTCATTATCAAACCTTTGGAGAAGTCGTTTCCAAATGGTATTAAATAAAGCTGGTGTAACACTTAATATTTTATAGCTGGTAAGTGGTCAGCGTCGCCTATGGACGTAGACAACACCAAAGGAATCACCATTAAAACGCTGGCCTTGGAGGAGAGGTTTTGCTACACCTTTTTTGAAGAACTTTTTATCGTAGCACTCCGGGAACATCTCAGAAGGAAGGTCGTTCCACAATTTGCATGCGCGCAGTGAAAAAGATCGCGAGAATCGGACCTTGGAGGAATGCCATGAATCCCGTCGATGTGGATGGAACTTTATTTTTCGGCAGGTGGTGCGATGATGGAAGGGTGACATGGGTACCAGGTCGAACAGTTCCTCGGAGCAGTCATCATTTTAATACAGATGGAACAGTCAAGAGGAACCGATGTTTCTCCTAGAGTTTAAAGGTTTAAGTCCGTCGGTGATTCATAGCTCGTTGATAGTTTTGCGCAACTACCCAAAGTTGAGAGCAATACTACTTGTGAGGCTTGACTTGTGTTTTGTAAAGCATGAGCAAGTGATTCGCAGTGAAGTATCGCTTCGCCGTGTGCAGAACACCGAGTTTTTTTAATTAATCAATGTTATGATGTTTACCTTTTTATATCAATTAAATAAAAATATACGACATAAAAAAAGGAAGCCTATTGAAACATTTTTCATAAATATTTCCTGGCAGACCTCAATTAATTAATAAAAAGATAAAACTGTAGACTTTAGACTTTAGACCCCATTGGATATTGTTCGATACCGTTGCAGCATGTGCCCTTGTACATGAATCTGTAAGATATCTGTAAGATCTGTAATCTGTACAGAAAATAATCGTATAGAAATTTAATTTCTTTAATAATATTTTTCTCCTCTTTTTTGGTTTGCAACCGTTTTTGTTGTGTTCGCGAAAAAATGGTTTATTTTAACTTAATAGGTTAAGATAAGGCTTATTCATATTTTTATTTCTAGCATCTCAGTAAACTATCTAGCTCCTCGGGAAATAAATTTTAAACCGATGACATTCAAGAAAGTGAATTGTTAGAAGTATCTTTAAATACTCAAATTTTGTAATATTTAAATACCATTATCCCTTTTCTGTTGTTAACCATTATTTTACTCTAGGATCCTAAATCGACAAAAATACGTTAAATGGGAAACGTTTATGAGTATTCTTAATGAATTTATGGTTTGTACTGTTTTAATAAGTTAATGGTGTCACGAAACAATGCGGTTATTGATCTCTTCAACGATAAGTGGTCGCCTTCTTTGTATTAATCTGTAATTTATCAGCGGTTTTTTTTTGTTTTTAGCGTTTCTTAAATAAAGAAACTAACCATTATATTATTTTGATGCCATCCAAATGTAATCTTTTATGAATTTAACTGAGTGTGTGTATAATAATTAATTGTTGAACACGACTCGAAAAAAAATTAAAAAATATCAAACACCTAAAACGGAAAATTAACGAATATTTAACCAACTGAACTGAACCTATAAACAAATTCTGATGATTTTTGTTCAGGATTACCCATATTGGACGATTATTTTTATTGACTAGGATATAGAAAATATTTGAGGTTTAAGAACTGTTTCTCCAGACCGCGCCGCCGCTGCCGCCGCTGCCGCCGCTGCCGCGACGCGATCGCCACCGAGCTGCGTTTGTTTTACGTTTCACATACTTAATGTGTTACATTTATTGTTAAGTACTGACTCGACATTAATTATATACTACACTTTGGAATCTTATTAAATAAGACTAAAAACCTATATTTTATAAGAATTTTTCGGCTTAATAAAGTGTTTTATTAAGTGGATTAAATATTGGGTTGGAACCCAAAACGCGTCTTTAATTTTCGAAGTAACATACGTAGGTGCCTACGTAATTATAACCTGCTTCTTTAAACAAATTGCCAGTTATCTCCTGTTATATGTTTACTTCTATTATCCTGAGAGGTGTTCGATATCTAACAACTGCCATGCCTGCCGTGTGATGATCTTCCCCATTATGGGTGGAAATCTGCGCCTAGTATTGGGTCATTTATGGATTATGATTTGCGTTTCGCGTTATTTATCATGTAATCAACTTCATGTAAGTCTACGACGACTGGATAAACTGCTTTTGACCAAAAATTTGGGTTTCATTAAAACATTTACAATTAACTGACAAATTTTCACCGACAATCACTATCTCCCCAAAGTAGAGATAAGTGTTAGTCAATTGCACCCGTCACCTTGGTGCAAGCATAAACAAAACAAATATTGACGCGGGATCATGGCACAATATGTCGCCTGAAGGCTCAGTGTCAACGCACTTTTGATAAAGCTTTTTTTGGATTCGGCCGGTCGTGAGAAGCCATTTGTCGACCAACCGCGGTGTAAAATACCAACACCGAGAATAACGCACTGATGACACATATATTGGTGTGCGATGATATTATTGTCCGATGCGAGTCATATATAAGACAATTGAGAAAAACGACGAGAGAATAATAAAATTGATTGCCAAAAAAAAAGTATATAACGGCGATTGTTATTCTTGCATAGAGTTATCAATTGAACTTCAACACCATAAGCTTTCAAGTAATAGGTGATATTATATGATGTAGCATATTCATATTCAGTCGTGATATTTCACATAATCCAAAAGACTATATGACTTTCTCCTAAGGTACTGATTACTATTATTGATATAATATTTAATCATAACGTTTTGTGCTATTGTGTTAAATGACATAAAGAACAGTGATGTTAAATGTCGAGGGATATGTATTCCTCATTGTTGCCTTATGTATTTCCTAATTTCCCAACACTATAGATTATATGCCTAGCCTCTCCAATTACGACGCATTCTGGATTTCTTACAGTAGCGTAAGATAAATTACATTGCGAGAGGCAAAAAATGGTTTCATGTGTAAATGCCCTTAGGTCGTAGATGAAGAAATTAACATGTGATACGGGCGTGCATTTTATGATGAGATTACTGTTGTTGATGTTACAGGTTCGTTGGCTCCGTACGGAACACCGCCGGCAACAATATCTTCATAGCTTGACGAAGTTGAATATTGAGCGGAAAACTTAGAAGAGGCAATTTATACTAATATTAAAATTGTAATGGGGTTGTCTGAACATCACATATTTTTTGAAATTTTTACTATCGGTAAATTTGTAATACGTTGGTTTCTTGTTATAAATGTCCATACATTTTTTTTTGGATGCGTATCGACAGCGGGTAACTAATGTTTAGTAATAGCAGGAAATAAATACTATTATATCATCGGCGCTTCTCTTGGTGACAGATTAATTTTAGATTGGCTTGAACATTCGTTTATAAACTGTTATAAATTACTTAAGCAATGGTCCATAGCCGGATAATTCAGGTTAATTTAATATTGATGAAATTAAGGGATGTGTTCCGACTTACGACGATGGGGATCTTTGACGGCTAAACACTGTCTTTCGAGCCAGGGGATTTGGGTCTGATTCCCGTCACGAAATAAAACACGACAGGTGAATGTATTTCTATTAATTTTACATATGTAGTGATTAGTAACTTTGTATAAAGTTAAAATTAACAAACTTATAAACGATAGCATTGTCGGGGCAATTCTTTCTTACCTTCTTCTCGTTTTCTGGCCGACAACGCATCAGTGATACCTTTGTTTTTGCCGATGTCCACGGGCGACGGTGACCACTTATCATCAGGTGACTCGTCTGCTCGCTTGTCGACTTTTTACATAAAAAAAAGTCGTAACATCGGACACGATGTGCAACACTACATAACTTATTTACTTGACTAAAGGCCGGTCTCAATTCAAGGTGTTCTTAATATCATAAAAGAAAATCAGAATCAGACTTCTGTGTTAGGTTACGTTTAGTCATATTTAATATAATATAAATGTGATTTGATAATTTTTTTCGTCACATAAATTCTAGTACTGACTGACAAAAAACGCGTAGCTTAAGCTGATGAGTCTAGAAATTTGAAATGCACGGGACATATAAGGATTACCTTATACGGCGTTAATAAACACATATATATCGATTTAACTAAATTCGGATAGTTTCGAAATCTCGTTGGTGAATTTTAAAAGTAATTCCTGTTTATCTGTTTATCCTGGTTTCAAACTTTCACAATTGAAGTTCGCGAATATGAAGTACGATAAAGTCGGCGACCTTTACTGGCATCACTGAACTTAATTAACGTAATCGTCTATCGTGCCAGTGCCGGCCGGGGTCGTGTGGACGTGGCAATGACTGACTTAAACATTCTTCGCAGGCATCGGCCACCAGATCAACCTGCGTGAACTCAACAGTAGATTTAACTTATTGACGTAACTAGCCGAATCTTTCACGTTCGCTGTACTTTTGGAGTTCCATATAACTGAGGTCTTCTCCTTTTAGAGAATCCTTTTAACATCTCTCGCGTGTTCATCAGTTTCATCCATATTCAAAGTTGGTAACGGTTGTGGCGGCATCGGCCTTAGTGCCGGTTAGCGGTCCGTTTAATTCTTGCATAAACTCACTTATCGTTATTTATCTTTGGTAAATTACTACAGTACAAACTTTAATCAACGATAAGGATGGATGGTTATAGACACCGGTCGTAACAATTTAAAGCGAACACACACTTTGTCGTACAGAGTTCCCCGTGTGGTAGATTGCATCAAAACATTATCGTTAATATTTAATAAATTTCGTAGGCGCTTTCGTGCGCATAAACAGGTTTTAAACTCTAGATATCCTGCATTATTAAATAATACCCATACTATACTATGGATAGTTTACTTGTATCTCCGTTTTATGTTAAATAACAGGACGCGTAGCGTAATTGAAAACAAAATCTAAAACGTGCTAAAATGCGTCAAAAGCAACCCCTCTACTGCCCTCTTGACCGTTCAAGAGTACAATATTCATTGATTCTCAAAATTAATCAAACATAAACCTCAGAGGTTAACGCCCGGTCCTACTCGATCCAAAGATAGAACTGACAGTTTGATGAACTGCGATTTTAAGTTTTGATATTAAAATGCCCAATATCTACTCGATTGTAACTAAATGTTGACGACCTGAGTGTAATAATTCTTCAGTACGAAATAGAAATAGAGTGGTGTAAGCATCGAAAAATTAATACTATACGAGCGTGGCATCGTATTTATGTTCAAAGCTCGCTTGTATCAGATCAGCCTCCATGTGGTTATTACCGCACCAGCTCTATAAACAGTGCGCTCACTTTAGCAGCAGGAATTTTGCACAAATTCGATAATAAACATGGATTATGTTTTAGACGGCATATTTTGCCTTGATACTTGGTTGAGTCTACATCGAATAATGTCATTATTGTAAACGTCTTTCTCACTTTTACTGTACTGAATCAAGATCAAAATTATTATCAATACAATATTTTCTTTCAAAAAATATTTAGATTCATATTATCAGAATGTATTATTTTTTACATAAAATAAGTTAATGCTTGACAACAATCCCACCTGATGGTAAGCGGTGATGAAGTATTGTAAATAATAATAATAATAATGTATTTAATGTATTTATGAATTTCTTAAAATAGTTCTAGTCAATTTTGTAGTCGTATACTATAGATACAAATCAAGTATTATCTCTTGTCTCGTAAATATTTAAGTGTCACAGCCTCCAATCAAAGCATTATGATTAAATCAATATAATTTAGTATTTCAAATTTAGTGTATATCACATCAGTATTTTCGTCTGCCTGACGGTTATGGCCGCCCAACTCTTTTCTGTAGAGAACGAACGCCATTTCGTCTCAGAGACGTTTTACCCAACCGTGCGCGCGTTGTGATTGAAGGAGATTCCAACATCATGTCGTTGATATTTTATTACGTACCCACATAAATATGTACACGTACCAAAATCACTGCGCACCGCACCACAACGTAGACAACGTGGGTGGACGCAAATTTTCAATGAAGATCCTAACTAAATCCAATCTTAGTAGGTGGCGGGTTGGCATTTGAATTCCTGAGAGAGGTTATATGAAACCAAAATCCAATAGATGGTAGAAAGATGTCGGTACGCCACTAAGTTTCCGACGTACTTGGAATGATTTAGATTACATGGATATTCATTTTAACGGCGATGTTGACGTTTTCCACATTGAAAATATACTTAAATTTATTGAAATATGATGCAAAGAAACCTAATGTAACACTTCCGTACTTTAAAACTTGTTTAAAAATATTTAGTTAAAAATGGGATTGTGTTTTATTATTACTATTATTTTCTTTCTCTTTTTGGTAACTTGCAGTTTAATATTTTGAGTGCTGTGAGTGTGAGGAGTTAACAGGGAGTGCTGTATACATCTGTAAAATCGAATCACACCGAACGAATGACTTGACACATTTTTTACAACTAATGAAGTTATCACTGTATCTGTTTAAATAAATAATATTAGAAATTAATTATATTATATCAGTGTGTATAAATGTTATATTTTTCCATTTTATCCATTTAGTTGTCGGTCTTTGACGTCCGAAGCAGTGTGTGATAATAAATATGTTGAAAGACGTATAAAAAATCTCTTAACATTGTCTTATACTGTTCATATATTTCAACTAGGTGACATAACAGACAGATAGATATACAAGCAAACAAAATATTAATATTGTCTTGTTTAATTACAGTGACGCATGCAGGATACTGAAAAACATACAGCGTCGAACTGTTTTCATATAAATAAACCATTATTAATTTAACTAATTCATAGTTTAAATTTTTCTTGATTAAATTTATTCCTAGATTATGCCTGGAGGAGCATTTAAACTAAGAGTTTAAACTTTCACGTTTTGCTAAAGCACATTTAGGTGTATAAAGTTGTGTAAATAAAGCGAAGATAAAAGGCGAATGCAGTGACTGATAGTAAACTTAAACATAGTTTTTCTAGATATTTTTCCATCATATTAGCCGGGAGCAATCTAAATTGGCTGGTCGACTTTAAACACTGAAGGTCTCTGAGTTTAGTCCAATGAGCGGTGCAGTGTTGTACATTAAAAATCTTTCGAGATATCGACAGGAATTAATGATGACGATAATGAACCTATTTTATAAGTTACGGTATTCACTACGGTCCCGGACAAAATTCGCTCGGTGGTTTCGGTGTTCAAACTTCAAATGATATCCTTTGAAACACTTGATTGTGCTTAGGCGCAAATAGCTTATCTATACTAATTATAAAATTTAAACGGTATCAGATCTGTACATGGGATATTTTATGGAAATTTTATGGAATGGCTTTGTTATCTATATGGAAGACAAAACACATTCGTCTGTCTCTGTGTGTAACTACTTATCACAAAAAAACCACTGAATAGATTTTGATGATACTTGATATTTTGTAGTTTATAGTATTATTATTTAATAAAGAGGGAAGTAAATAAATATTTGATTGTTAGGATACATAAAATACAGATAAATGAGTATTTCTAATTTACAGAACACACACACACACTATCATCATATTTTCTAAGTTTGATTTTACCGACCACATTTTATGACAGACTGTGACTATATAGTTCGAAATCTACGACAAATTCTGACGTTTGGAATTTTTCCCTGCTATAACATATTTATCTCATTTTAAAAAACTAAGGTCAATAACCGCCGTTACAATAACTACAACCTACCTGATCCTCTCCATTTGTACCATTAGGACAGAAATAAGCAACTGAGCTGATAATCGATGGAATCTCGACGAAGATTGATTGACTGTTCCACTAAGTATCGAATATAGCGTTATTGCCTTAACAATAAGTTAGATTTTCCCGAGAATCTGTAACAATGATTTTTTATCATAAAAGCTCATCTGTTTTAAAGAGAATAAGGTACACAATAGGTTGATGAATAGCTTTCTACCATGGGAACAGTACCAGGTGGACGAGTCGCCGAACTGGCCTATATTTATATTTTTCTCTTCAGTGGGCTCTCATCGTTAAAGAATTACCATATTTTATTTTTAACCGATTGTTTTTATATTTGTTTTTGTTTCATGTCGAAATACTGGAGGAACATAATATGTTTTTGAAATCAGTACTATGTAAAAAAAGTTAGTATGTACAAGCAGCAGTGAAACAAGAAGTGTTTATAACGGCTTCAAAAGGTTCAGCGATATTTTATGATAAAATATACTATAAGTGTTTATACTATACTATCTACCGGAGTCGTTGACACAAGTGACAAGTAAATCTTTGGTCTCGGTTTCGGCTTCAAGGTGTCTTGGCATCAACCCATTAGCGAATCTGCAGCCACCTGCAGTTCATCATTATCGTTGTGATTGGTGCTGTCTGTAGTGAATTCAACCTTTGCTTCTTGTGGATTTGTAGTAAACGAATTTATCGGTATTACTTTGCTACCCACAGGGCTCCAAATTGGCTCAACGGCTTAAAATTTAAATGACAACAACGTGAACATAGCTTAATGTGCCTTCGAATTATCCGTAACATTTTACTTCTAATGGTTACCCACCCACATATCGACCACGGCTTATGGTGCTTAATACAATTTGCAGGACTGGGAGCCTGGCACTCATTCATTCATGATATCGTAATCCATGCCGGTAACAACAGGGGAAGAACATTTTGTTCAGTTCACGGCACCTCTATCTATATCTGTAGTTAAGTACTGGTTCATTGTACGAGAATAACCTGGTTATTTAGTTTGAAAGATGTGAGATCAGTGATATTTAAGGGTAACATAAGAGTTTCTTCAAACATCAACTGCGATTGTAGGTATATTTCTGTATATCACACTTAAGACAAGGTAGGTTACATGCTCGTGTGCTTCATTCATATCAATAAAAATATCTTTGCATCAACCTATACCATTTCAGTGTTATCAGCCGTTCTAAAACTGTTGACTTGCAGTATTTCCCTTCAAAACTTCTTGTGTACTTCCAAATCAGTTAGAAAGTTAGGCAATAAGACGAGCACGTTGAACTTGCCGCAAACAGAACTCTCAATCCGAGACATCTTGTTCTGGTATTGTTTTTTTAGATTACTCTTAAGACACTTATGCACTGTCTGAAGTTACTTTTATTGATATGCAATATATATGTTCCGAAGCATTGTCTAGAGGTCCGGTGGTATAAATAACGCACGTATACTCATATTATTATCAATCTTGGCTGTATTAGGGCGGCCTAGAATATTCCCCCCAATGCTATGTTAGTAGAAAAGGGTGTCGTATGAGGTGACAAAAGCCAGCCTGCTTGGTGGTAGAGCTTCGCGTATGGATTATATCAGTATTATTATTAATTCATTAATATTATTAGTGATATTATTATCTTTCCGTGAAGCCTGCCTGGCTAGCTACCACCTTCCAGCTTAAGTCAGCCGCCAAACGACTCGTCGTGTTCCGGCTGGGGGCTTGAGAGTCAGTCTGTACATTCTTTCTTACTTTCTTCTCATTTCCTTGTCGAATACGCATCAGTGATACCTTTGGTCTTGTTGATGGCCATGGGCGACGGTGACCACTTACTATCAGGTGGCTCGTCTGCTCGTTTGTCGGCTTTTAACATTTAAAAAAATCACTTCAAGAAACCATAATTCGGATATTTTTACACGTAATTAGGGTATCAGGAAAACCCAATCTACGGAAAAGAACATTTACATAACTATCAGATGGAGATTTTCCCTGGCCGGAAATCGAATCTTAGATCCTCCCCACGGCATGTATCGTCACTACTAACAATGCTACAATGTTTTTTTACTTAACCATTAATCTACCAGTATAATAGGTAAGTAAACATTAATTTACACAATTGTTTTTTATTAATAGCACACGCCATACGACTAAAGTCAATTTGATGATGAGCTGCTTCGTAATATGCTTATAGGGCTTCTGGGAAATCTAACCTCCCGTGCTTGTTTCCAATCACCATTTCCTTCCAAGAACCACGGTTCAACGTGTTTAACAACGAACAAAACAATCGCCCACCATTCGCTAATTTGTATCACCCAGTGTAATACCTACGGTCCCCTGCGTGACGGGGGGTACTTACACGTGATGGTTCATTCTTAGCGCTCAACGCATCAGTAATACATACTCTTGTTCGTGTACATGGGAGACGGTGATCACATATACTGCATTATGTCGTACTGTAAAGTATAAAAAAGCATGTCACATCGCATGTGCCTGTATCACAACGAATACAGGTATTCGTTGATAAATTACCAACTTTAATTTGCCGTGGGTTACTACTATTATTACTTATGTCCTATGGGCCCTAGGTGGGGCAGAGAGCGTCTACAGTACTCCGCCATCGCGTCCTGTCTTGGGCTACCCGCTTCGTCTCGGACCATGTCGGCCCGATCGTCTTCAGTTCCGATACCACTGAACGCCTCCAGGTGTGCTTGGGACGGCCATCTTCCTCTTCCCTTGTGGAGTCCTTTCCAGAGCTTATCTAGGAATGTGGTTGAGAGCTCGTATGAGGGTGTGACCAATCCATGTCCACTTACGGCGCCTGATCTGATGACCGATCGGCGTTTTATGACAGAGATTCCATAGGTCTTCATTGGAAATCTTTTCCGTCCAGACAATTCTAAGAATTTGTTGTAGGCATCGGTTTATGAAGACTTGGATCCGTTGCGTGATGTATTTTGTCACTCTCCACGTTTCGCACCCATATAGAAGGACGGTTTTAACGTTCTTTCAGTGGTTCCTGGGTCTTCCGTGTATTGATTTTGATGCCATCGAGGGACGCCTCGCGCTGTAGGTCGTCTAGTTCGGCTTGCATGTCGACGTGATTGTGGCTGTGGGTGTTGGCGTGTGAGCAAGCACAAGTCATCAGCGTAGTCTAGGTCATCCAGATGTTCGCTTGACCCCCACTCTATACCGCGCTTCTTGCCGTCGTTTGTTCTGCGTATTATGCGATCTAGTATGATGAGAAATAACAAAGGTGAAAGGAAACAGCCCTGCCTTACCCCCGCGTGCACAGTGACGTCTTCGGAGATCAAGCCAACGTGCTCTACATTGCAAGAGTATTCCCTGTAGATGGCCTTAAGGATGTCCCTGATCTTGAATGAAACTCCAATCTCGTCAAGCGGGGACCAGATTCTGGACTATCGGACTATGTCGAAAGCTTTTTCAAAATCGACAAAGATAAAGTATACCTCTCATTGCCATTCTGATGCTTCATCCACGATGATTCGAAGTGTATTATTCTGGTCCGTGCACGAAAGATTTGGTCTAAAGCCTGCCTGTTCCTCCCGTAGCAGTGCTTCAATAGCCCTTGATAATCTGTCCAGCAGTACCTTGTAGAGGATCTTTGATGGTACTGAGAGCAAAATAATTCCTCTCCAATTACTGCACTGACTAAGGTCACCTTTTTTCGGCACATTAACTAAGAGACCCTTGTTCCAATCATCTGGGAGATCTTTTTTGACCCAGATTTGTTCAGCAGAGATGTCAATGTCTCGAACGCGATAGGAATATTAGCTTTTAATATTTCCTTTGCCTTTCTTTAGGGAGAGTATAGCCCTTTTAACTTCCCCTGTGGTCGGTAGGAGTATCTTGATGTTAAGGAGTTGGAGCGTTGAGATGCTTTGCAGAATATGAGGCGGGTCTGGGGATAATATGCGGAAGACATCTTCAAAGTGCTCACGCCATCTTTTGAGCCGTTCTTCTGCGGTTGTAAGCAGTCTTCCTTGTTTGTCCCGTAGACGCTTTTCCCTGTAGACGCGCTTCCCAGCTAAGGTCTTGGTTGCATCATATAGCTTTCTCAGGTTGCCAATATTAGCATCTGATTGAGCACGATCAGCTACATCGTCAGCCCATTGTCGCCTATCTTTTCTGGTGCTGCGATAGATGCGTCTGCGCATTTGACGGTATTGTGTCCTGGTCCTGGGTGGGTGCCGTGGGTTACGCTTTAGTATCATCTGCAACTCCTACGCTTAGCTTTATTTTAGTCCATGTTGTGACACACTCCTTTGTTAAAGTTTTAATAAAAACTATTCTGACTTTGTGTACGTAGCTTTAGACAGATGTTTATAGTTTCCAATTTTAGCTTGTACGGCTGCAACTAGAGGGGTGATAGTGTATTTACAGTCAGTTTTTATTGTCGATTTTCAACTTAGAGGACGTGGTGGAGAAAATTTTTCCAGCAATTACTATTTGCAAGCATTCGAAACGCAAACTTTGAAAAATCCAATCGCGTTGCAATAATTTGTAGGTCATTGTTATTCGACACGCTATGAAGAAGAAGATTGTCTTGACCGTAGCTCAATGACTTGCGTGTATCATAAGTGACAGAATAAGTTGTGCAAATTCAAAGGGCTCGTTTAGCCGTCGGTCGGTATCGTCAGATAGCGATAACCCATGCCGGAGGTCTTCTACGATAGAGTTTGGGACCTGATTCTTGGGAACCAAACGTTCTATATGCTTTCAATCCTGTTAATTATAAGGGAAACCCCTACCTGCAGTGGGCCTTTAATGATGCTATTGTTGTTACAACCATATGT
>PDGT01000090.1:793312-859360 GCA_003671415.1 Megathymus violae
CCGAATGGAGTTGCGTTTGTCATGGCGGCGTGATGTCAGACTGTCTTTTCATTCGCAAACCCATTGGCTCTAAAATTTTAATTATTATTTGTAATCCCTAATTGTTTAAGAGTTTGTGTAATTAAAATAGTGAAAAATCTTACGCTATAGTTCATTTATTTTAACGTTTCCTGAAGTTAAACGCCCACGATGGATTCTCGTGTTGATGAGTCCACGAACCAGCAATCAGATGCAACAGTCCGACTCCCCGATTTCCCGTTTTATATATATAAATACATTCATCGAAATTTAAGGGAATCGCTATATGATCGAGTAACAGAGATGGTAAAAATTACAGAGATGATATTATGACTTTATATGAGGTTCATAAGAAAGTCAATATTAAGTTTAATACTGTCTCGGATCTGATATAAATTATTCCTGCTATATTTTAAAAATGTTACATTTATTACAACAAATGTTTATATAAAAAACACTATTTCAAAGCCAAAGCATTATCTTCATTTGAGACCAATGAGTGAAGTACGCTATTTGAATAAAACAATTTTAATTACATTTATCGGTTGACTAGAGGGGTACGTCGGATTTGCCACTTTAACCATGCAAGTAACCGCTCTGCGTTAGTTTAAACACATTTTTATTCGAACTTGATATTATAATATATAACTACGTCAAGGTATTATATTCCCCTATAGGGATTCTTAAACGTAAATGACCTTAATCGATAACCATAGTGGAAACGGTTATGGTTGTGGTAACTGTATTGTTTGTGCCACAACTATACATTATGCTTTATTTTAATAACACGGAGAAAATAGTCGAGTCGTTCACCCATTGTTTTTTACACCATCATATGTAGCGCTACCTAGCGTCAAATGACTCATAATAAGTCATCGTTACAGCCTCAAATGTTGTCTATATTTAAATCTTAGTCGAAGTTGGTAATAAATGAGTACACGGAACCCATTTTTCTCCGAGGTTTTTAAGGATTAAAATTAATTTGCTTAGGATGACTGACAAACGTTTTAAATATGTGAAAATTCACTATGATTATAGGACATTTTTATATGTCCATTTCTGATGAATACAGATTTTATACACTATAGGATAATGGTCATGAACAAAAGAAGTATTTAAAGAAACATGTTAAACAGTCACAAACGACATGATTTTTGAACTTGTTAATAACTTACATAGTAGGTAGTTCCGATAGTGGAATCGTTTCGATTTTAATATTTTCAGCCTGCTGAGTTACTAGAGTGTTGTTACTGATCTCATATCTATACTATTATATAAATCTGTTGAGATTTTCGTGTTTCGATATAGCTATGTATAACTCAAAAATGGCTCGACCGATGTTAATGAAAATTGGTATGTAACGAGAACACGTGATCGCGCACAGAGGCTATATAAAATATATGTAACTGTAATTTCTCTCGGTTTGCACGTTGTATTTTTTGTCAAATTTCATGATAAATATTCGTTTTATGACACATCGACATCAATTTCACCATTTTGAAAATTTTTGTGTCTTTCATATCAACTGATTATGTCTAGTGAAGGAAAAATATGAAATGTCTAATAACCGTGTCTACATAATCAATAGACGCCGCTAGTCATTCCGTAAAGCTGTAATAGTTACGAAATAAATAAAAATACAATTTATGAAACTACAAAACACACACACCTACATCCCATGTACCTACTAGACGAGAGGTCAACATGGACTGTGGAGGTCTGTGATGAAAACTATGACTAAGAAACTCATGAATGAGTTGGAGATACCAGAGTTTTGCTTTTTATGCGATAGCTTATTGTTTCAAAATTTACAATAAGACAATCACACAGATTGGCAGGTGGTTAACCGTGTACAATCGTTTTATGTTTACTTTTAGCTCCTCGTAAAATTCAAACTGAAAGTAGGGAAAAATTTAAAAAGTCTTAAGTTTATTTTCCTTATCATATAAAATCATTATCATATAAAATTATAAGTAAAAAAGTTTCAAAACCACAACACAAGCCGTTTATTGGTTTTTCGCTACCGATTTAAAACATAAAATTATAACTTGTCCTACAATATTTACAATAATCTCTGAGGTAGATACTTTTGCGAAATTTTTAATGTTTATTTTCTGCATTAGAAAGTTCTCTTGTGGGAAAAGTCTCATAAAATCTAGTAAAGTATGTCACATGGTACACAAAAAAATAAACAGCGAACATTCATAGTGGACCAGAATTCGCGAGCCGTTGGATTCCTTATTTATTCCACGCTATAACTCACTTTATTTTTTTTTCATAACTTGTACCGTTATTCGTATATTCTTTTTATAAACGTTATTGGCATTCGGTGAAATAGTAAAATGTAGTTACTTTTTATATTTTTGTATTGCAACGCTTTTGCAAATTAATTCTTGTGTTTTGAGACTGGCGTCTGAGATGGTCTGGACGAATTTGTACTGGAGGTCTGCGGTATATTCCCGTTACGCCCGCATATCCATCCGTCTCGAGATTAATCGGTAACTTCAATCAGGCGTTTTAGTTATTTCATTTCTTTTCTCTCGCGATAAATCAATGACCTTTCCGAAAAAACTTAACGGGATTTCTAAATTCGATACTTGTTCCTTAGTCTACTGAAATATTTAGCTCAAATTTAAAAACGGGCAATCCTAATCGTCAGCGACTCAGTAGTCACACACAGATATAGATAACAGGTAAAACCATTTATGTCTTCGGAGAGACATTGGCTGCCTCTGCGTGTTCTACATACTTTATAATAAGGAGTGCAGAGGTCTTCTCGGAGCGACATGGGGATTTCAAAAAATATGTAAAACGAGCTATTCTTCAGGACTGGCGACTCTTTTGGATTTGCACATGTCCGGAGTAGGCGATGGGTGACTCTCAACGTGTAGTATCGTTTGCATTATAGTTAATCCTTAATATTATAATGTTGTTTATTAAGAATTGCACTTTGTTTCTTAAAATGTTTTAAATTATAAAACAAAAAAGAAGGCACACTTTATCTTAGTAACTAAAATCTTCTAATCTTTCAATTCTGTGGTTTACTTATAGACTTAATTCAGGATAAAAGCGTTATGCTTCGACGTTTGGTATGCAAATGTCAATTGAGAAAAGCCCAATTCTTTCTCTTGCCTTTAATTGTATATCCCGAATTTGTTTAGTAAATGTATTATTTATATATCCCACTAATAACCCGCCCTCGGATAGCTTCAGTGAACTAACTTTTTAAAAGTTTAAAGGATCGATTTTGCAAATATTTGACCTAGAAACATGTTCGTTAATGATATTTAATGTCGATAATGTGAACTTATAAACTTAATTCAATTATTGATTATTTGAAATTTTTTATTTAATATAATAACGCCATTTTCTTAAAGCTTTTTAACAATTTTAAACTTCTGGGAGTAAATAATATATACGGAATTTAAGTCTGTTTAAAATTACCAATAAATATAACGTGCCATTTATTAGTTTGCTAACAATTTAATCATATGAATCAGTATGTCAACAATAAAATATAAATTGTAATATAAAGATTAATGATCTCAAATTAGAAGCCATAATAATTAACAATTGTCTACCCGTCTGAAAACACTCGCCACGCAAGGGAACCTGAGTGGGTAAACCAGCCCCCGGTGTGCTAATATAGATCCCATTGTATTAAAACTAGCTTTTGCCCGCGGCTTCGCCCGCGTGGAATTTGCTCTATCACACAAAGTAACTGTACTGTACTAAGTAATAAATCGTTTCGAGAATCGAATTAGCTAAAAAACCGCAAAATAAACGCAACCGTCAATGATGTCGCGCTTTACGTCTCGCGCCGACTTATAGTAGGCTCTTAATGGCACTCCATTCGGGTCAATCTTATCGTGATAACTTTTAAACTATTCCTCCAAATTAATTGGTGTAAACGACAAATTGATCTACATCAAAAACTATAAGCGACAAATTTACCAATTTTGAATATTATTGTAAAATGTGCATTGTAAAAAAGTATCCAATTTTAATGTATTTATGGCTAACTAATTTAATATAATTTATTCCAATTAAAAGGTAGATATATGCTTCGCGGACTTTTATTCAGAACTATTTAAGACAAGCAATCCTACGATACATTATTTTCGTGTAACTCCAAAGGTTTACGCAGCGTACGCCGGGAGAGCTCTCAGAGAGCAGGATTTTTTCCGACTTAATTGATATTTATTATTATATTATAGCCAAATTACACAAAATCTTTATAATTTGTAATTCATGTGTTATTTTAATGTATAAGCTATTCCATGTGTTATTTTAATGTATAAGCTATATCACAAACTTTCGCATTTATAATATTAGTAGGATTATCCGATTTTTTGGATAGTTTCGGTTACGGATGTTAGATAATTTACAACTTGGAAAAAATAAACAGCAACACAGCAGTAACAGTTTAACTTTATTTCTAGTTATAATGCAGTGTTACAGTCACAGAAAAAACAATAACCTAAAAAATTTAATAATAAAGATTGTCTAAAATTGTAATGACGCGGCTAGTGTATCGGCTCGGCTGGCGAAAATCTGTCATAACGTATGTTATTTAGACTGCCGCTATCCGAAATTATCCGAAACTCTTTTATCGGATTCGGTTACTGTTACGGATATATTTCGGATATCCGATAGTTTCGGTTAGGGTTACGGAGCTCCATAACATCCCTGGTATTTATATAAAGTTTTAACCATACAAACTTTCATCCCCTATTTCTACCACTAAGGGTTTTTCCGTTGTTTCTTACTGCCTGTTTTCGTATTTGACGTTTCCTTTTTTATTTGAAGTTAACATTAGAAAAGAAATCTTGAGTCAAAATTTCAAGTTTCGAAGTGTAGCAGTTTCGAGTCGGTATGCGTTTGTTAGAAAACTTTCATCCCCTCTTTTACACCCTCTGGGGATGAATATCAAAAAATAGGAAAACACGTAAATCTTTATTTTATTTTAACAGTATTTATGCAAATTAAGTTTGCAAATTAAGTCGCCATACAAACTTTCATCCCGTTTTTCGACTACTAAGGGTTGAAATTTTTCAAAATCCTGTAATACATGTTAATTAGTATTTAACCAAAGTGCTTACCACCAATTTCCATGGCTTTAACTTGTGACGAACTTCCATACAAACTTTCATCCCATATTTCAACCCCTTTTTTTTGCAATAAAAAGTAGCCTATATCCTTTCTCAAGGTCTAGTTAATCTGTGTACTAAATTTCGTTTAAATCGGTTCATTTGTTTAAGCGTGATTGTCTAATAGACAGACAGAGTTACTTTCGCATTTATAATATTATTATAGATATTAGTATAGATTATAAACATTTAAAAGAATTTTCACTGAATTTTATATCCTTCCTCTCAAGTCACATCCTAGTACTTATACATTTTCAAAATAAGCTTATAAATTGTATATAAAATACATAGCTTTTCTTACTTAAAATATTTACATACAACAAAATACATATGTCCTGCTTACGGAGACTCTTTAGTCTTGTTCAATTTATGTGCGAGATAGCTGCCTGTGCGCGGTTCTTTACAATCTGTGTTGTCTGGTAAATATAAATATCCATTCCAGCCGCACGTACATATGTATCAATGTTTTAGTAATTTTCGGTAATTTTTGTGTTCTTCATATTTTATCTACCGCGATGTTGATGTGACCGAAAATAAACGCAATCTTCGTCAGTTCCATACTAAAGCGTCTCGTGCCCCGCGTGTCGAGACGGATTAATACAACGACAGTCAAAACACGAAGAGAAACTTCTGGTCGAGAGCTATTAATGACAACACATTCAAACCTTGAGATCTACACGGAGATATCAATTACAGCTGTCATTAATTTGGAACCGTGACAGAAAATGAATATCTATTGACTGCTTGAGCGAATTTTGAAGAACGATTGTAATTCTCTTGTCCAATGCGGTGGATGGTGGTGTGCTGGTACTACGAGGAGTACCACGGTCTTGAAATATCACGAAAAGACATAGAATTAGAACTTTTATTTCTGAATATTAATACATAATATGAATATTAATATGAATATTATTATATACTTAAACTATGATATTGTTTTTTTATATGTATAAATAAATATGTATGTAGGGTTTTTATTTATATTAATTTTTATTATTGCCACCTGCCAACATTTTCTCATCTACACCATTACATCTACACATCTACAAAGGAGAGATTCTTAGGCATTAAGTCCGTTTTTTGTAATAACCTAGTTTAGGTTAATACAATAAAGTATACCAAAATAAAAATGTTTAACCAAATCAAAAATCAAATGAACTGGATCAAATTGTGAATATTAGTTACTTATCCTGAGGAGTTTCTCATCCCAAGTGTCGAAGCCCAATGGCTTAACTAAGGCCAGGCCTGGTTTATACGAGTCTCAAACGTAACGTGACCTTCCGTAGCCTCTAATGTCGAAGACACGTATTGTAGACCTGTAAATAGATTCCTTCGTCGGTACTAGCAGCTAAAACGCAGCGATAAATAAATGTATGTAGCTACGCAATTTCAGGAATGGTGTCTAATACATTTTAATTGTGTTGTTTGTGTTTATACAGCACCAAAAAACTTATTTCTACCATCACCACCATCACCACCACCACCAGCCACCGTTAGCCGAAATACAGTCATTAAAAAGCTCCATAACAGCTTATTTTGTTGTTTGAAGTGATTACAACAGAGGTACAGACAGCTACTGAATATAATCGAGACGCGTATAAAGTCGCAAATTTTCGGATAGGTATGTTAAAGTTATGCTGAAGTTGTTTGATACACTTTGTTTAGGATGAGGGGTCAACAGCCTATTTTTGACAGGTTGACGAACCTTAGTACGAGACCGGGGAAGTAACACCGCTTCATTATTATTCAAAAGTAGCAGTACATTAGGGTTCGATTGTGACCGACTCTAAGCCACCTGTACCCTTATCTTTTATTCAGGTCGGTTTCTAACTAGCTGGGGGAGTATCCTGTGTTGCGATTTGAAGACTTTTCTTTGACGTTAGTGGTGGTTGCAATTTAAATTGGCAAACTTTCCCAAGTATGTTGGATTTTATCATTGCGGATTCGAGCACGTCGATAGGTAGCTGAACGAGTTAATATGTAAGACCAATAGTGAAGCACTGTTCTTGTTCTTTTTCTTCTTGTTCTTCTTCCCCTCCCTCTTCTCCTTCTCGTTCCTTTCCCTCTCCCTCTCGCTCTCGTTCTCGGTCACGGTCTCGCTCTCCCTCTCCCTCGAATAGAACTTTCCAGTGAGGTACATGCACATTGTATTCTTTACATTTGTGGGAAATTTCAAGAAGTCATTATTGTAATAAGTAAAATAAACCAAGGCGGCACTACTTCCTCTTTTATTGAGCATCAAGAAACACCAGTGTACGAGTATTGTACATAATTACCGACCGTGAGAGGACACACGCTAACCGAGGTCCGACGACGTTACACAGTTCCAAAGTCTAGCTAAAACTGGTCAGCACAGCGCCGCAGCCATCAGCTGGTCAGCATCGCAACCACATCCAGAATTTGGTATATTAAATCACAGTTATTGGAAGGAATTTACCGCCCCCGGACATTCACCACATACGCAACGTCATTCCGCAGCGTGGCAGGATTTATTCAACTAAGTACCTTTACTTTTACCTCAACTTCCTATTAAACCATAAGACCTATTCTATATATTTTCTGAATGGTTTTTCACTCGTGTAAATTAAACAACCAAGTTCAAAGGTCAAAGTTAAGAATTGCGTCATATAAAGTTTGGTTTCAATTATAGTTTTGTTCTTTAAATAGTTATTAATAAGCCCCAACGAATAATATCATTGCAATTTATAAGTCCTAAACAGTTTAATTTATAATTTTCCAGTAAATTCCACTAATAATTTACGTAACTACGATATTATTTTTATAATTAAACATCTCCTTTCTTTAATGAATTACTCATAAAATAAACGCAGCTCTGCCTTATTCCTTAATTACGTTTGGTCATTTTTCCGTCGAACATTCCAGATTCGTCCGCGTGTCCTGTACGTCGTCGTGGCAGCAGCGCAGCAGCTCGGCCCTCGGCGCAGCCCGCGGCTTCGGTCTCCCGTACGGCAGATATCACTAACGAAGGACGTGATAGTATTCTTTTTATTGTTTTAATTTTCTTTAAAAAAAAACCTTAATTTTTTGTTCGTGAAAATTATTTTGCAAATTAGATTTTGTTTATTTACATTACATTTAACAAACAATTATAATGAGTTTAGCAGATGGTGCCAAGAATTCTTTTTAGTTACTTTTAAATTGGAGTTATACTTTCAGGAAATGGAAAGAACACCATCATACATTGACCACTGACACACCTACTCTTAAGGACTTTTTTAAGAAGCGCCAGTTCACGAGTATTGTTTACTAGGTATATTTAACTTATACTACGTAACTGAAATTGAGTGATAAACCCAATCTAGTTTACTTTCCATCAATATTTATTTAATTCTGTCCAAAGCGAGATGCCAGTGGCGCAACCGCTGGTGGAAAAATTTCTGGAGCGCTCGTATGTTGCCGGTCCAGTGTCAGTGCTGTTCCTCCTTGGCTTCCTCAAGTACGAGGCCTGGGGCCTGTGGTGGATATTCATGAGGTGAAGTCACAATAGAATGGGTATAAATATTTCATAATTACTTACCACTGCCAACGTGTACGAATACCATATCTTATGTAGATATTCAATTTTATTGACACAGATGCAATTTTATAATGCCAAATAATTTTGGACAACGTGAGCGAAGAACTCTGTAGTCGTGCTATGATTATTGTAATTTCGTATTATTATAAGATATTGAAATCGAGTTGTGTAAATACGAAGCCGTTGCAACAAAAACTGCAAGAGAAGGCGGCGATAATAAAATTTTATGAAAGTATCTTCTGATTATACAAATGATCTATTTACGTTGGTTATACAAAAATGAAATAAAAATCTCTTAGTATCGCATTAAATTGCTAGTTTTTTCTGTTTGAGGGATTGGCTTCTTACGTCCGTAGCAGGGTTCTTCGACGCTGAATTTCCTACAAGTACTCCCTGGGTAGTGCAATACGAACAGTGAAATAATAATAATAATAATAATAATAAATGAGACTTTAAATTTTATGGAGCTGGAATCACAATTTTGCATCCATTATATTATAATTGAAAGTGTATATTTACAAGTATTGCTTATAGGTAACGATATAAATAATGAAAAAAAAAATCAAGAAATTGCAGAAACTTGAAAATAAAACGCGATATGGTTCTATGCATGTACAGAAGTATATACCATCATACGGATTGCGGATTGTTACAAAGTAAATTAATACTAATTTAATAACGATAAATCTCCGCACAGTGACGCCTGATACTATCAACTATATCAAAGTTATTGATTCAAGTGTATCAACAAAGAGTTCATTTTCTGTTACACCCTGAAATCATTCTCTTCCTCGTGACGATTTGTCGTTAGTTTAACGTACTGGTGAAATTAATGAGACATTAAATATTAAAATGGAAACTTGTTATTATAAAACTGTTGAAACTTTATCTGAAACGGAAGATGTTGTTGACGGGGATAGTAAAAGTGATAGTAAGAAGATTCCAAGAAAATATCTTCTACGGCAGGTTAGTAATATTTATAGAGATAATATTACGCAGCAAAGTACGAAAGAATAACGTATCCTAAATATTTATTTTCTGGCATTATTTGCTTTAATATATTTATATCAATTTTAGATATTTGTATGCAGTGGCATATGGGCTTCTTTTTTCTGTTTTGGGTTATGTTTTGGAACGCCGACGGTGATGATACCTCAACTGAGAAAAGAAGCTAACTCGTCGGATGCTATCAGTATTAACATGGAATCTTCTTTATGTACGTAATAATTAAAATAAACTTTTATGTAATAATTATGCGAATAATAGTATTTTTAATGAAATAATGATTTTAATCTCGCAAATTAATATTAAACATTTTCGCAATTTGTTGTGATGCAACTCATGTTATTTACGATTTCTTTATTTAATGTTTAATTTCACGATAGTTCATTATTTACAGTGTAAAACTTACAATGGTGATTTATTAATATATTACTTTTTCTTTTAGCTTCTACGTTGCTTTATACCGGAATAATAAGTGCTGTTGTTTTAGCCATTCTTGCAAGACTGATTGGCCGAAAACTCACATTTTTGATTGTTTGCGTTAATTCATTAATAGCCTATATCGTCTTGTACTACAGCAGAGAGGTAACCCATATTCTAATTAGTGAAATTATACATGGAACCCTCGTTGGCAGTCCGATCACAGTATCAATTATGGTGCTTACGGAGTATATTTCTTCTCATAACAGAGGTATATTTTTGAGTCTGAAACCATCAATGATCGTATGGGGTTCTTCGATAGCTAACGCAATTGGAACCTACATGCATTGGAAAAATATTGCAATTTTAGGATTTGTATGTTCCCTGTATTCACTTTTAACAGTTATATTTTGGCCCGAGTCTCCGTACTGGTTGGCGAATAAAAACAGATTTGAAGATTGCGCAGCATCACATCGTTGGTTAAAAGGACGGAGCAGAAAATCAGAAGCAGAATTACAAGCATTAATAGAATCTCGAAAAATTTTACAGATTCCTGCACAAATCGAATCATTCGCTTTTCTTAAAAAATATACAAAAATGTTCACAAACAAGTTATTCTATAAATCTTTTATATTATCTATGTCAGTCCTGTCACTGTTCAATTTCTCTGGGAAGTATGCTTGTTTCATGTATTCTATTGATATCATCAAGCGGATCACCGGAAATGAATCAACAGCATATACGGGAATGTTAATTTTAGACGGTATAACCATTCTCGCGAGTTATGTCGGTTGCGGCTTGTCAAAAATTCTCAAACGCAGAACGTTATTACTAGTGTCTTCTGCAATTAACGTGATAATTTTATTTTGCTTAACATGTTACTTATATCTTATTCACCACGAAGTAATTCCCCAAAACACTATTATATCTATGTTATTATTAGTGTGTTATGTAGTATCAATATGTGTTGGACCTTTAATAATGTCATCTACAATTGTAGGTGAATTGACTCTCCTTAAGTATAGAAGTTCATCGCTGTTGCTTCTCAATGTATTTTCTAACTTCCTCATTGGTACTATTGTAAAAATAGCTCCCTTCATTATAAACGGCTTTGGGGTTGGAGTTTTTTTTTTATTTTTTTTTATAAGTGAGTCATTCTTTATTATTGTCAATTACAAAGTTTTACCAGAGACAAAAGATAAAACTATTCTAGAAATACAAGAGAGCTTACGCTCTTCAGAATGAATTATAAATCAAATTATTAACGAAACAGTAACAGTAACTAAATTATTAACGAAACCAATACGAATGTATCTAAATACCTAAATGTAGTTAAATTTTGTAATAAATGTTTTATAAGTCATGTGATATAATAAATATTGTATTCTATAATATATTATTCTATGATAATAATAAATATTCTAAAGTATTACTGTGGTGTTATTCGTAATATTTTAGTACCTTTTTCAAATATGTCTAATCTTAATTTCTTAATGGTAAATGGCAATATGGCCTTAGATGGTTGAAACAAGAGTTTTAATTACGAACGGCAATCTTGTTCAAACAGGACTGAAGATCTACAACACTAAATGTATTGAAATATTAAAGGTGTTATATCTTAAAAATGAGTAAATCTATACACTAAATAAACAATAAATTACTTAGTTATCTCCATTAACCGATTCAGGCTATAGAGCACGGCGGGCTTATAACGTTCTAGCGGCCCGACTCGTTCGGATTTAACATTGATTATAAACATGATGCATATACTATATTCGATATAAGAATTTTCCAATAGATGCCGCATACACCTCACAAAACTCACAAAATTCGCAACCTCTTTATAATATTAACCGGTGTTTCGTTCAGGTTCAAAAATTAATTATTGTACACATGCATTTCATATAGCCTATGTCCATCCAGAATAATGTACTTTTGGATGATATTTCTTTTTTATTGAAGTTACACAATGTGAATATATCGTTGTTTTGGTAAGTAAAGTCGTTGAATACATTGAAGTTGTTATTCGACCAAAGAATACGCTTTTACCATGTGAAGCTGTAACTGACGACCTAATTAACAGTGTAATAAATAGAATTTAAGAAGCTCAATTTCACAGGCTTTTATTTTTTTTTTCATGACGAACCTTGGCAGGTGTGTAGCGCAAGATGATACGAAGGCAAGAATGAAGATAACCAGATGGTAACAGTATAAATAAGTCCAATATACATTCTACCGCTAAGAGTGTGCAACCATGTTTGTAGCCTAGTAAGTCAATCATTATATTTAAAATTAATAAATTAACTATGCCAGTATGCCAACATCTATTGCTACTTGACCATTTTGATTTTTTTTATCTATATGTCCCGTTATGACTTACGAACGTCTTGACCGATTTTAATGAAAATTGGTACGTAGCGAGACTGTAATCGCACAGATGACAGGCTGTATGAAATATCAATACACCTAACGATGTCTAATCAGGGTAAAAATATAAAATTTTGAATAATCGTATATTAATTGTGGAACCGTAAAGAAGTGGGAAGGGTCCGGTAGTTCTCTATAAAACAATCGTAAAACTTAACCGTACTTACCAAATAATATTTAAATAAATTAAAAGTAAACAACAACACGAACACCAAATTTTTCGAAAGAATCGGACACTCCCAAATAATGTGATATTGGTGACGGCGACCGTCGCGACGCAACTAGACAACTCCTTTGCACAGATGTTACAGATAAATCGGTCGAAAATATCAGTTTTGAAAGCTTCACATTAAAAATTCACATTAATTTATAAGTAAATATTTGTACTAATTAAAATATTGATTGCAATAAAAACATGAATATTTTATAAGATCATCGAGCATTGTCCGCTTTTGTCTAAACGTTTAATTGGCTAATTGTTTTTCCTTTTTATTGTGTATATGGGCGGCTATCTTTGTGTATTTTATTTATTTAGTTATAAATTAATAGGTTAATTTTATATAATAATATTAGATAAATTTTACATGTAATTAAAAATAGTTTAATGTAATATTAATTTATTACAAGTTAAATCGATTGTGAATGACGTCACTTGTTTTGAGTAAACAGAGTGGCGCGAGGAGGGTATTGGTGGGGTTGTTTGTCACCCAGAATTTCAGTCTGCACCCTATTAGAACATGATCACTCTTATCTTGATTGTTGTATAAGCTGGTACTCTGCTCGAGTATTTGTAGGTAAAGAGCATATTCACCGACGTTGCAACCTTCGCTTTGAAAGGAATACAGTCTCTAGTGAATAAAAGTGGAATCGTGTTGGGCTGTGATGATTAATAAAGTTAAATATATCATTTTCTATTGTTTTTCTTCTCAGACATGGAACCCCGCGACCGCGCGCCGAGAGCAGCGGTGGAATTACAATCAGACAACCGCGCTACTCAACCTCCGGATCCCATGTTCACCATGGTTATGTCTCTTGTTCAACCTGATACTAAACAAGCAGCAGCGTGATGTTTTTTGGAATCTTTCGAGTGAAACTCAAGCTGGTTCGTCATCTGAAAGCAGGAGCATGTGCAATGGCAGTTTCGCAGAGACGTCTGTTACAGTCGAGTGAGTATTTTTCATTTTGTTAATATTCCGGTTCAACATGGCATTTCTTGATAAAATAAGTTTACTTTTGAATTTAAAGAAAAGCGATTACATGACGATGTAATAATGACTGGCATAGTCGGGCTAATCTAATTAGGACTAGTGAAATTGTCATCGGTTGAAATAACGCGTTTTAAGGTTTTATTTCTATTTGTTACTTAATAGTTTTCGCCGGCCAGTCTCTAATTACTCATTGTGATTTGTTACATGCTAATACATCTTATAACTACCGGCTGTGGTAGGCCTAATAGAGAGGTGGAACGCGTCATTTCGCGTCACATTATATGGTGTGCCCAATATCTTCCAGATTAGTGATTGCTATTAAATGTGTTAAGGTTTTGAATTCATCGAGAACTTAAAAGTACCCTCATTTTCATTTAGAACAAATGTGTGACTGTCGAAGTTTTATAGTAAAGATAAATTAGGTTTCTAGCCAGAGTGAGAATTAACATGTTACTTTGCGTTGTGCTGGATTTAGTAAAGTGATAATTGTTTCATTTTTTTTTGTTCCAAATTAGTTTATTGTTTTTAATAGCTTTATCATTTTTTTGTTTTTACTTCTTGGTAATTACGTACAGTGTGGTTTAAAAAGGAAACCTGTGATGTGTCTCACAAGTATTGGAAAGACTTCAAATGAGGGAGACAAATTCAAATTCAAATTTAAATTGAGTGAGTGAGTACGCTCAGAGCATACTGTGTCAAGTTAGGTATTTGACTTAAGATCATGGTAGTGTGGCGACTCACTTCGCCTTTAGGTCTCATAACGTAAACAGCTGCGTGATCAGGATCTTTAGTTGTTGATAATGTAGGTCAAGGAAGGTCAATGTGCATCCGATATTGCTAAAATTTACGACTTGGGGACTAATACTCCCATATCGACATTGTTAAAATTTTTAATATTCCTTCACACGAAGCTCATATGTGAGCTATATTGCAATTAAAAGGTAGAACCAAAACATGAGCTGATATATGGTCATTGCGGTAAAGAACTTTGGAACAAGTAAAAACTGAATTAATCCAGTTTCTTTTTTCTAATGAATTAGGTATATTGATGATGTTCAAAAAGAGAGCCTACACTTCGAACCAGGCACCTAGTTGCGCCGAGTACGCGGCTATTGCTTGGACCATGTTCGGGGGGTCCGGCCTGAAGCTTCGGATGCTGAAATAGTGAACGCCCTGATTACTGGTATTTATACTGAATGTATTTGTGCTGAAGTGCATTAAAACACCAGATTACTACTTTATGTACCTAAAACTTATCACAAGCACAAATAGAAAATACCATCGATGAAAATCGATAAGAAAAAGCCACGTTTCACTGAATGTAACGCTAACAAAAGTCAACCCATTAAAGGAATCTTGCTAAGCAACCCGTAGCGATAACCTCTCCCACTGCTCCTTTCGATAAACGCATTTTTTTGACAGTGGTTCAAATATAAATCTTAAATTTGGTAATAAATCCTCAGTACGTAACTATTGCCGTCGCGAAAGTCACCTCGAGAAAAACTGTTTTCATAGTCAAAATGAGGAACAAAATAAAAGTGTAAATAATATATCTGTAAATTTTTGTTCGACAACTGGTCACAGTACTATTTGATATTAGTACGCGTATAGATGAAAAGAGCTATTCATGCTTTTTAACACCATTGCCGATTGCTCATTGGTTAGAGAATATGTTGCCAATTCCATTCCAGAGAATCTGTCCAATGGTCCATCTGGTTATCAAAAGATCATAAACACAGCCTTGGGTGATTATCGGGATAATATTGCACTAGTTGACGATATATTAGTCATCTCTAAAACTATGCGCGAAGGTCTCCACAACCTTCGGTTGGTTCTAAGTAGATAAAACTAACGCAGGATTTAATCTTAATGTCTCTAAATCTTTCATCTCTAAAAAGCAAATATTGAGGTAACTTAATGAAGTATAGCAGCATCAAACCCAGTCTTAGAAAAATACAATCACTTGCAAATTCACATATAACCTTGTCTGCTTAAGAAGTTCGGCAATTTAATGCTCTGACTGATCATTTTAGCCGAAACCCTATCGACATATTATCCAAAGCAACGTTTTCTAACCGGAACTTCAGTAATAATCCAAATTCTGACTCTCTAGAGTTTCCTGTAAATTCGCCATCCTTGATCATAACTAACCGCTTATTGAACAAAAACGCGATCCCATATTAAGTAAATTTGTCGAAGAATTAATGACACGTAAACTCCTAATGCAGTTCCTAATAACTTGTCATTGCGCCAGATAAACTTTTGCGACGAAAAGAATAAATCTGTAATAAGACTCTTAAATGAATCATCGTACTTCGAAGTTACAGGTGGGACCTTATTAATCATTAGGTACCACTACGCTTTCCTGCTAACTCTTTGCAAAAACAGAATGGACGTGCGATCGGACAGGATTAAAGTTCGTATGATATGTATACATATATGATATGCTATATTTATTGTACCATATTTGTGTAACGCTTAAATATAATTAAAATTTAATAAAATATAATTAAATGTTGTTATTTTTTGTTATAAATTTAAATGTAGGATCGGCACAGGGAGCGCTGGACCACTATGGCCGTATGGGCGGCTACCGTTTTGTATTTTATCTATTTAGTTACAAATTAATGGGTTAATTTTGTTTTAACATTTTTTTTTATTTTTTGATAATTAGTCCGTGTTACAAACTTAGTATTTAATTTGTGTAATTGGTCTATAACCGTGGTAATTAATTAAATAAATAAATAAATAATAAATTAGTTAAATGAATTTTACATGTGTTCAAAAATCGTTGAATGTAATATTAATTTATCGCTTAAACATGTATGCATGCAATTCGACTTGATTTATACCTATGTTGTTTTGTTTGATTCTCGCCTTTCACAAATTTCCGATCGTTCTGTACTTTTTTATCCTCATATAAATAAAAAAAAATTAAAACTTAATTCAACTTTCAGGTCAGAAATCCCAGTCTCCTTTTGTCAGCTTTCATTTTTTTTATTGCTACGTTTTTGCTAATTCGTTTATTCTGTGGCGGACTTCTAAGACGGTTTTTGCATGTGAAGGTCTTCAGATGTGATCACACATCCGCACATTCATCTCTCCCGAACTATAATCAGGAGCTTAATTATTTCCATTTATTTCTTTTAGATATAATTTAATAACTTTTCGTTATAATACATTTTAACGAAATTTCCAAACCCCATGTTTATTTAATTATTATATTTAAATTCTTTAACTTGTCGGAGTGTTTTAAATATCAAAAATACAATAATGAACAAATATTTTATTAAGTCGCGAACCAAAATGCTATTTACATGTTTAAGTATTTTTTACAATTATGAGTATTTACAAAGGTACAAGTGGCGCCGGCTTCCAAATATACAACTTAATACACAAATATTAAAATTTATTAAAGCTAGGCGAGTATTTTATCAATAAGAATCGTATTATATATGAAAATACGACAAAAACTTTAAAAATAATGATTATAATTAGTTCTTCGCGTCAATTAAAAATTCCGAAAAGTTCGATTAAAGAAGTTCAAATGAATTGATTGTCAAATTTTAGCTAATAATATAATATATAAATGAACTTTTAAATTTAACTGTTTGAAATGGCACGCTCGAAGTGGATTCAATTAAAAGTACGAATATATGTAATTTTTACATGAATATTGACACGATGTACCCGACCAAAAGTAATAATCACTTACATACAACGTAGTACATACAGAGTAGAGAAGTTTTTAAAACTTTGATTAAACTTTACAAATACATCATTTACAAAATATTAAATACTCTAAAATGTATTTTTAGTTTTAAAATATCATACAATTTTTTACATCTCATCTGTTCGAAATACATAATTAACTACGACAGAATTTATTTAAGGTATTACATTCAAATTGTATCTATTATTTACACAAAATAGTTTTAAAGAAAAACACAAACAATAAAATATACACTTAGACTATCGGTAGGAATAATATAAACGTCTTACTGTGTCAAATTTCGATCACTAATAACGAGCTATAGCAAACCGCGCAATAGAACTTCCACACAGAGCGTCCCGCGGCCGCGCGCCGCCCGCTCTGGGGCGTGGCGGGGCCGCTGCGCACGACCGCGACACTTGTGACCACCCCTATATATTTATATTTAAGGCGAACACACCGGTGAACTGTTTTGTATCCTGTTCGGTAAACGGTGAAACGTTACCAGAACTATTCATTTCAACCCTGACCTCGTGGAGCTTATATAAAACCTCGCGTGATTCTGGAGAGTTAAATATTGTAACTGTAATAATTATTTCATTTTTCTAAAGTGTTTCTCATCTCTCTAAAGTCACATAAGTTCAACCACAGATATCGCTCGCGCTTCACTGCGCGGGTCTCGCGAGCGCGACTCTGTCGTTCGCCCGCCGCCTCATGACCTCCGCGGCGGCCGGCGTGGCCACGAACACCGCGGCCCGCCCGCCCAGCTCCACGAAGCTCCCCCTCCTTCTGTTGTTCCCGCTCGACCGTCGGTTCAGCTTGACATCGAACAAATCCTCCGCCTCACTGTGATCGTAATCGACCATTGGTTCGTTGACCTCTGTTCTTCTATAATTGTTTTTCCCGTTCATGAAGTAGGAGGGAGGCATGTTGACGTTCGGGGTCGACATCTGCTTGGTGATCCTTCCGCCGGACTGCGTCCTGTCGAAGGTCGGGAAGTGCCGCTGGAGGTTCTCCGAGAAGGACTGCCGTCGGTGGTCGTACCGCCGCCCGTCCGTCGGCTGGTGCGCAAAGGAGGCGCGCCGTAAGAAGCGCGATTCGGAGGTCTGGTACGGCTTGGGCCGGTCGCGGTTGCGGTTTGATTTCAAGGAATCTTCGTAGCTGCAACTGGAGAATAAAGAAGAATAAAGATGCTTTTATAAAACAGAAGTATTTTTTTACAACTAATCTTTAAATATCATATACTTTCGAGCATAATGAGGACTCATAGTTTTTGGTATTAAAAGTGTTGTCACAATATCAAACGATGCATTGTGTATTGGAATTTAGTTGTCGGGAGTAAAAACGAATAATCGCTTTACTAAAACTTGAAGTAGGCTTTTCCTACTTCAACTTATCCTTGATAAGGATACATATAAATTAAAGAAGAAAACTAACAGTCTTTGTAATTTCAGCTGTATATTTAAAAACTAACTAAATAAACATTTACACACCCTGCCACCCTAGGATTCCTTGTGTTGCAGGTGGCATGGAGATACACGAATATGACATCACACACACCCATGACCCGAGAACAAACATTTATGTCACATAAATGTCAGCCCCGGCCGGGAATCGCACCCGAGACCCCTCGCTCGGCAGGGAGAGTCACTACTAACTGGGCCTGGGGTCGTCATACTACTAATAACTTAGAACCGAAAAACTTTCGCTTTGATTTATTATGTAATATTTGTCTTTGAATTTAATGTTACAAAGGAGAAAGAAAAGAAAACTCACCCGCTGCTCTCCTCGGAAGTGTGCGCGGTGGATTGGCCGCAGGGACACCGGCCGGCCTCGGCGATGCCCGAGTCCCGCCCGCTGGAATTCACTGACGTTATCGAGGTGTCTCGTCCTTTTCTATATCGCGTGTGGCGTGTCGCGACGTGTTGTGACGTGTTGTGGTGGAGTATGGAACAGATTATGTTCACTTGTAATGCTTATATGTTATAATATATTGTGTTAGTAAAAATATTATAATATTTTGGGGTAAATAATCAATTCAAATTTATGTTTTTTATGTCATGCCAGGCTTCAGCCTTCTTGATCGTTTATTCCCGAACCGTGTGATAAACGTCTTATGTTAAAAAGCAGATGGAATTTTGGAGACCACAATGAATTTAATGTCAACTGGTACAATAAATACATCACCAGATGACATTCCGTTTACGGTTCAAGCCATTACAATCAAATATAACGTTTCATCCTATGCTCGGTTTATTATTTTTATGTCCAAAATACATAATTGTTATTAAATATCAGAACTACGTGAGCTGGCAGTTAGAATATCGGAGGTGGCGATTAATATAGTGAGTTAGTGTTTCGTATCGCATCCGTCGTGTTAGTATGAGTGAACAAATAAAAATAGTGTAAAACATTTCTAATCATATAACAAAACCGAAGACGCCGTAAATCAAAGTAAGTGTCAGTCTTCTAATCTTTCAATTCCGTGGTTTGCTTACAGGCTTCGTTCGGAATAAAAACTTAAGCTTTTGTTCTGACATTTGGTATGCAAATGTCAAATGAGAAAAGCGAAATTCATTCTCTTGTCTTAAATTAAATAGCGCAAAATTGTTTATTAAATGTATTATTTATATATCATACTAATAACTTGTCTTCGGATCGCTTCCAATCGTTTACAAGTAGCACTGCATCCGAAACAATCGTTATTCATTTGTATCAGGCATTTGATAATCATGCAGTTCGTCCCATTTTACTATTTTAAGGATCGATTTCCTTAGTTATTTGAATTAGAAACATATCCTCCTTCAACTGTTATCTCAATTTGTTTATTGGGTACCGTGTCACACGTGCACGGTCAGAAAGCCAAGTCAGAGGGAGCGACATACAAAGAGACAAAAATTTCACAGCAATATTATTTGGGGTCTATAAATTGATACCTTACAAGTCTAAGACTACAATCGCATCTGATGGTAAGCGGCGATGTGGCCTTCGATGGTGAAACGCACTATTTGAGAACTATTTTCTAGACATATAGTTATCCACAATGTAATAACATGGAAATCGACACGGGAACTACTAATAATTATTACAATTATTATTATTATAATAATTACTTTTTCGTTCTCAGTTTAGATGATAGTTTTTATTTTATGAATTATTTCAACCGACTATCAATTATACGATATATTACAAATATTTGTTACATTTATGTACATTTGAAATTATTAGAAAGTTAAACCAATATTTTTTTCAATTTATTTCATGCTATAAAAATATGAATTATCTTACCTTTTATGCAAGGGTCTCTGATTAAATTTGATGCACATCCTTTCGTGTTTCTGATTAAAAACGTCAGGCATATTACCATCTATCTGATTTTTTACGCATTTCTGGTGTGCCTTTCCGAATTCCTCCACGGTATTTCCGTGGGGACAAGTTTTCTTCAAGGTACTGTGGTGAATGACGTCAATGTAGGAATCGGCTTCGCTGTAAGACTGGTTGAGCTCCTGGCACTGGTTGCCGCCCGATGGGAAAAGACCTCCGAACTTAGTTAGGTGCTCAGTTGAGAAAGCGTTAAGGCGTTGCTGGGAATATGGTTTTTGGCGTTTTCTGTTAAGGCAAAAGATAGAAGAAAAGTCAGTCAACAGAAATATAGAGTTAATATATCGCAGACATCATCTTAGTTAAAGGGCAGCTAAGTATCAAATGGCGCTCGTGTTAACCAGGGCGAAATTGATCAATTTTATTATAAAATGTGGTTCATTTCTCGACAAATATTTAGTTATAAATCGTTAATATCAAAACTGATTTCTTGTAGAAAAAACTAAATATTATTTTATAAATAAATACTTCCCATAACAGAACTTTTACAGCCGTACTACGAATTAAACACGTCACGTTAACGAATACCATAATATCGGTGATCTGAAACTTACAATCTTCATTTATTAATTTATTATTCGAAAATTTAAATTCCGTATACAACCCAACAAGTAACGCCATTTCCTCAAAGCTCTTTAACTTTAACGCCCGAAAGTACGAGTAGATCTAAAGATAATTTACAAAGGATTCAAGTGTACTATACAATATTAACGTGCATAATAAATAACAGAAAGATAATAAAACAGGTTACAATTGGAAAAGATTTATTTAATGTTAACAAAACTGATGCTAATAAATAAAGAAAAGACAATAATAATGTCGTTGTACTCATAATTATGAATAATTATCCCAAGCGCGTGCGTGCGCTGGACTGGCGACAAAAAGCGTTTACATAAAATAGTGGGGCGCATGCTTTCTTTTGTGTTGATGATGACGCCTGAAATGCAACATTAGAACATAAAAGACAAAACTTCGCTTACCCTACTGAAACTTAACATAGTACATTTAAAACGAATGAATAGATTAATCATAACTAAAAACGAATCAGCTGCGAAGTTCGTAAGGAAGAAATAAAATTTAATCAGAAAATTAAAAGACTGACTGCTGAACGTTTGTTTGCTACCGATGGAAAATGTTAATTTGACTTCAGAAGTGTATTACAGTACTGACTAATGTGGATCGATGTGTTTTGAAATTAAGTAAAAAACCCATTCAAGTGACTTTACAATGGACAATTATTGTAAAATAAACAATTAGTTGTTAAAATTACAATAACTATTAAAAACACATAAAACGTGCGTCGATACTCCAAATACTTAAGATTCTTTTTCATAAAATAAGTTAATGGTAAGTGATAATGAAGTGTAAGATGTTGAACGCACTAACTCATAAAAGCCTATTCACTCTCCTCCCAAAGACTCTTACATCAAATTAAAACACTAGATGTTCATGAGTTTATAATAAAATATCATATTGCAAGTTCTGCAACAACTGCGATTGTATTTAAACCGGTGTCTTTCTTCCGATCTTTCCGGTCTAACCCCGCCATCTCGAGGTAATAAATGTAATGTAACGATGTTCGTTACCTCCTGGTTCTTCTGACGCACAGGACGCAGACGGCGGCGGTGAAGGCTCCGACGAAGACCAAGCAGCCGAGCGCTACCGCGCCCATCTCCACGGTGCTCAGCGGCTGGACGGTGCGCGCTTGGACCATCGTCGTGTCTCCGACTTCGAGCACTTTGAACCCGACCAGGTTCCGGCGCAAGTCGACTTCCCTTTTCAGTAATGACCTAGAAATAATGATTTCTGGGTTTACATTTAGTATGTGAATTTATTCATTTAAGATCTTAACATTAGTAACTATTAAATGTCTCGCAAAAAGGATTAAGTAATTAACAATGTAAGCAAATATTACTACACGATTAAGTGGTGATATTATTATTATTATTATTATTATTATTATTATTATTATTATTAATAATACAAAAGCCGAAATAATTGACGTTGACCAATATAATAAATATTTGTGTAATGGTGTATTAGCAGTGAAGAAGTTTCTTTTGAAGAATAATGAAATACACTGGGCAATTAAAATAGCGAGTGGTTAGTATATTTACTTTTGCAGTACATCCATATCAATGATAGCATTGGACATGGGATCCACAGCGTAGATATACATGTCAGTCCTGAAATAGGAGAAAAAATATTCAATCAAAAAAAATGTTAATACGAGATATACACTATATCAAGTTTTTCGGGGTTGATCCAAAGAATTTAATCTTAACTTATATATTTAAGTATTACTTGAATCTTTCAAATACATACGCATATCCATCCATTGTGGTTTTCGCACTGGTCTCCAACTTTCGAACCCTTATATCAAAGCCCGTCATGTCGGAGAGGTACCGAGTAATGTTCTCCATTTCCTTCTCCACTTCCATCGGCTTCGCTGCCACAACAACTATCAATTGTTTGTTTCGGTCCAGTACGTAAACCTTGAAACATATGTACAAGTTAAGTAATTATCAGTAGTTACGTGTAAAGGAACATCACCCGATCTGTAATTACTACTCACTCCTAATAAGTTGACGATAAATAAATAAAAAATGTTAATTTCTACTACAATAAATAATTCTTTCATTAATACATAGTTTATTTGTATATACTCGCTATTGGATGATATTAGGTTAATAAGACTGGCTGTTTTAATGTTAGCAGTAAGCTGTTTCAGAATCTTTTATAGAGGATTCATATTATGGGTGTAGTTAAAGTGTTGTATGCAACTGTTGATAATTAGGTATTTGATAATTAGGTATTAAAACACTCATGTGATACTATTATCACACTTGGGTTCGCCTCGTGTGATAAACACTCATTCGTGTTTTAATACCCCTTATTATACAACAGTTGCATAAATAACTATAATGAAACACAATAACTTACAAATAACGAGTCATGATACTAAGAGTAATGTAGGAGTACGTCGGAGCCTGCACGTTCCTTTAATTTTTCAATATTCGGGGCGTATCTATGCATGTAATAAAATTTTAACTAATCGTTTTCTGTACACAAAGAATATATGAGCAAAACTATTATTAGGGGCATTTATAAACTTAATATTACCCAAAAAATTGTTCTTAGATTTTTTCTGTTTAACTGTGCATTTGTTCTCGCTAATCTCAGAAATAGCTTTCGTAATGGCTTTCATTCATGTATTGCAGTAAGCATCACTTAATATATAAAGTTAGTTTCATCAAATTTTAACATAAATAAAAAAAGTTATAAGTTACATATAAATATATTTTCTATTCATAGAAGTAGAAAAACCCAGAGCTAAAACAATGCAGATGCTATTTCTAAGCGCAAGGTGTAGTTTTTCTGAAGCTAAGCGAGGGCGGTTGGCCAGTTACAAATAAAATACTACTTGTTGCAAACATGGACAACGAACGTCAGAATCCATGTTAATCTGAGAGGTTTCTATAGGTTCTCCAAGTTGTGTCAAACGGTCGATCCGCATTTGACCAGCGTGATGAATTTAGCCGTCTCAATATCGCACGTCTCGCGAACTCAATGGCGGAACGACGATGGTAAATACTTACGAAAACGTTAGCGATGGCCGATCGTCCGTCGTCGGCCCCTCGTCTGTCTGTAGCCTTCACGTCGAAACCTATGATTCGCCCCGCGTCCCTGGCGAAACTGCCCGCCACTCTGACACGGCCGGTGACGGAGTCTACTGTGAACCTAGCGCCTTCGCCTTCGGAGTTAATCACTTGATAACGTATGTCCGCGTTGATACCTATATCTGCGTCCGTAGCCTACAAAATAAAGCAACACAAACTTAAAAAAATTATATCACTTAATTGAAAAATAAATTTAAAATTGAATTGAAAAGCATTAAATTATCCCTCACAGACGTGTTAACACCGTGTTCGTTTAAAAAATCAAATAAAAAAAATCGGTTTGACTGGGGTTGGTGGAATTTGTTAGATATGCTCGATATGGGATCACCATTGTACCTGAAATTTTGCCTTCCCAACAAAAATTTGCAAGGTACGAGGATAAGGATATTGATATAAGGAACTTCGCGGTTCGGCCTGAAGAATGTGGGTGAGAACGTTGTATTTTATCTTGCAAGGGTAGCAATACGTCGGTTAAAATCTTTGTAGCGCATTCATTGGATAATAATTTATTATATTATGTGTGTAAAATTAACAAAACGGTTTAGTTTACTTACTTGCAGTTGAATAACTTCATAACCGAAAGCAGCCGTAGTCGGTATAGCAGTAACCATCGGTCGACCTCCATTGATGAATCTTGGTGCATTATCATTGACATCTATTATCCTCACAATCACCTTAACATCAAACTTGGTCATACCTTCTAAAACATCATCCGCCACTGGGTATATCACGTGCGGAAGTTGTCTGCTAATCTTTTGCCTTTCAGTTCTGATTATTATTTCATAAACATCTCTGCTTTCTCTATCTGGACTTCTTACTAAATATAGTGTACCGTTACGAGGATCTATCGTAAATGTTTTTTTAATGTCAGTATCGTTGTCGTTCAGTATGAAATATTTCATTTTGAAATTTTCATAATATTCTGTTAGATTAAGTGTCACCAGTTCTACAGGAGTGTGTACATTTTCTTCAATTTCCAACTCATAGTATCTTGAAATAAATACTGGTTTATGAGAAACCTGAATATCATCTGGCACATCTTTAACTGTGAGCATTACTATCGCAGTTGAACTTAAGCTAGGTGATCCTAAGTCAGAGGCTATTACGGTAATATTGTGTACGGCTTGATTTTCGTAATCTAATCTACTTGTAGTCGTAATAACTCCTTCTTTGGAATCTATGGAAAAAATATTTAGTACATTTTTTCGCTGTGGTAAACTGTACAGAATTAAGCCATTACCGTTTCCAATAAAATCAGAATCATTTGCATGTACTCTCTTTACTATAGTACCAATAGGAACATTTTCATCTAAAAATACTTTATAAACTGGTAGCATCATGACAGATTCAAAATTATGATTAGCAATTTCATCAGCTTCGGGATGTTTCCATTCTAGTAACTCATCGTATGCAAAAAATTTTGGAGTGTTATCATTTACATCTAAAACTTGTACTTCGACACTGACTGAGGACGTTAATTTTTTTTCTTGGCCATTATCTTGAGCTACAACTGTTATTATGTATTTATCTTCTTTTTCTCTATCCAGTTCCCCATTCACACTAAAGACTCCACTTAGGGGAGATATTTCAAAAGGAGTATCTGGTCCCAACGGTTGAATGAAATATGTTAAGTTAGCATTTTGTCCAAAATCTGCATCGGTAGCATCTACTTTACCTAAAACCCGGCGACTATACTGTGCTTCCTCCACATTAAAATTATACCAAGACTTTTTGAACATTGGGAAGTGATCATTAATGTCTTTAATAAATAGTCTAATAGTTATATGGTCACTGAGTTCTCCACCATCTAATGCTGTGACGTTTAGTTTAAATTCTGATTCAGGTGGTAAGGTTCTGGCGACTACGATGTGTCCATGTCTCTCATTTATAACAAAAAATCTCTTCAATTGTGGTGCTTTTGTAGGAATGGCATACGGAGGCATAAACACCTCAGAAATAAATTCATGCCTTACTTGGCCATGTAGACCGCTGTCTATATCTATTGCATTTAATTTTAATATAGGTGTACCAATAGCTACATTTTCTGGAACTATAAACATAGGACTTGTATCTGATGCAACCGAAAATTTATTTTTTGGTTTCACTTCAACGTTGATGATAGTTCCATTAACATCACTTTTTTTCTCTTGGTATATTTTAACTTTTGATTTTTCATTAATTTCTAATAGCTCGATGTGTTCACCAAGAGGTATTATTATTTGATTATACATTGGTTTATTATCATTTTCATCCATAACTGTAATTGTTAATTTCGCTTCTGAACTTAGACTTCCCTTGTCTCTTGCGAAGATCTTAAACAAATATACACTTTTTTCTTCACGATCTAACTTATCGCCAATGAAAGAAATAACACCAGTTTCTTCATCAACATTAAACAAATTGTGACCATCTCCGAAAAGTGTATATGTGAATATTGCATTCTGATCGATGTCGGCATCTGTAGCTTGTATTTTATGTATCATTTTAACTTCTGTACCCTTTTTTGAATTTTCAGTGATAAAACCATCATATGATAAGTACTCGAATATTGGTGGATTGTCATTTTCATCATCAACATAAATTGTGACTTGATATAAACCAGCTCCGGTTACAATACCTTTGTTGATTTCAGCAATTACAGTTATTCTATAAATATCCCTTTTTTCTCTATCCAATGGTTTCTGAGTAAAAATAGTTCCATCTTGCCCTAGAACATTGAGCTAATTAAAACATTTTATTTGAAATATATTATTTTAAAAATATATAATACATACAGTAACCTATCAAGTCATATGTTTAGAACTTCCTCGGTTATATTTTTGTTGATTTATTAATATGCTTTTTTTATATTTTATAAAACACATGATTCATACAAAATTTCTTACCTATTGCAATCTCGTCAGTGATATCTTGCTGATTGGCAATAAAAAATTGAACATTTGTACTAATGTTTAACGGCGGAGCACTTATATTGACATGAAATATGTTCCCTATAGTTGCTCCAGCAACATTTTCTTTCACTCGAAATACAAGTGGTAAATGCATTCCCCTTGAATAAAACAATAGCGTTATTGAGAATCAAAGGATTTAAAGTAATATTATATGGAGTAAATAATTACTTCAAAAAGACACCTCTCTCGTCATTAACGTCGACAACATGGACTGTTGCATTAGTTGATATTGTTGTATTATGTTTTTCTTGGATGGCTACTGCTTCGAAATCATACATTGGCCGATTAAATTTCGATAACTCATTTATTACCGTTATGACACCAGAGCGTTCCTCAACAGCAAAAGGTACTGAAATATCAGATTAAATATTTGTCATTAAATATTTGTGTAGTACTTACAAATATTTGTATTTTTTTATGTTAATAGCCGACAACCGAACAGCCGAGCCACCTGATGGTAAGTGGTCACCATCGCCCATGGACATCAGCAAGAGCAAAGCCATCACTGATGCGTTGTCGTCCAAAAAAATAAGAAGGTAAGATAGAAAGTAAATTTATTATTAATAAGTTATAGAAACGTACCACCCTCTTCATATCCATGTAATAGATCGTATGATACATCTGATTTCTCCATTGCATCATTAACACGTATCTGTCCAACACTTGTTCCAATACCAACATTTGATCCGACCCAAAATTCATACGGTGCACCTATGAAGTCTGGTTGTTCCAGCATAGGACCTTGAAATTGTGTTAATGTAATCACAAATAAGGATCGTATATATTTAAATATATAATTTATTTGAGGTAAGAAACAGACGCATCACTGTTCTCCAATTAACTTTGATCACCTTGTTTGTGTTACGTGTCCAGTTGTAGTGTCAAAATGTACTTACCTGTTTGAGCTCTAGTGACATCTATAGTTACAACAGCTAAGGAATATCTTCTTTCACTGGGGTTTGCTGGTTGATCTGATGCTTCGATAAAGAGTGCATGCCTTCCTTCTAGTATAGGTGATTCAGCCAAAGTAATAACTCCTGTCTTGGCATCTACTTGAAAAGGGGAAGTAATAGTCAAGTTACTAGTTCTTTGTAAATCATAGAAAACTATACCATTTCTTCCCAAATCTGGATCCACCGCTTTAACCTTTCCTATGTAAGTACCGACTTTATCATTAGATTTTACTGTAAATTCATAAAGGTTATTCGGAACGAATATAGGGTTATTGTCATTTGCATCAAGCAAAGTAACTTCTACAGTAACGAATGACATCAGTTGATGTATATCTTCAAAATATTCTATATTTTCGCTTTTCGTTCCAATTTTATCAGGAAAAACATAAATTGTTTTGTCTTTATTATTTGTTCTAGGTATGTTTGGATTTCTTTGCCATTTTGAGAGTCGTTGTTTGTCAAGAAATGTTCCAACTATACTTGGGTTTTTCTCTTTGGCGTACACTTTCATCCGTAGATATGCATGTACTTCGCGATCCAATACAGTCTGAAAAAAATGATAATTATTTATGCTGCTAATAATAATTATGTAAGCTGCTGATAATTATTTATGTAATTTTGTTCGTCATAACCATGTTTTGTTGAAAATTATTATTTGTTTCTTATAGTCTCTTGTTTGTTGAAAAATAATTAATTTTAGGTTTTTATAATTTTAAGTAAACATGCGAAATAGAAATTAAGTAAACAAAAAAAAACTTAGTTCAGGTGAAATATAGTTTTTTTTTAAATTACCTGGTTCCTTACAGTCAGCCAACCGCTCCTAGGATCGATGGCAAAAGCTCCTTCGGTATCATTCAGCTGATATGTGAACTCGCTGTTATCTCCCTGGTCCCGATCCGTTGCCATCACTTGAAGCACACTGAAACCTAATAACATGAGGGTATATTTACAAAGCGTAATTTACTTCTATATCTACTAACACTGCCAGCTAAGGTCTGATTACATCGGGTAAGTATTTTCTGCGAGTGCACTGTTCCTCTTAGTTTTTCATTTAGTTTAAGCTCAATTATTTTAAGTGTTTAGAACAATAGAGGTGGAGGTAAAGGAACTTCGGAATTCAGTTTATTCCAACATAATTCTTAATATCTAGATATCATAATCATAGTGATCTTTAACTTGAACCCATAATTGTCTACACGTGGAAAAATCTTAGTCACGCAAGATGATTTGAGTAGGTCAACCGGCCCTTAGATTAATAAACCTTATCGTATAAAGACTAATTTTAAATAATACAATGAGATTAAAATAATACAAACACCCATGACCCGAGAACAAATATTTATCTGTCACATAAATATCTGCCCCGGCCGGGAATCGAACTCGGGACCCTTAGCTCGGCAAGCAGGGTCTCTACCAACTGGGCTATGGGCTCATCATATTTATAATATTTTTACGTACTTGCACATTCCTTCCTAGTCATATCCTAAACGCCTACGCATTTTTTGACATTGTCTAACAACGAACATTTCATTACGTACCGTTTGGTAAATTTTCTACAATGCTGATGTTATAAAAGTCAACTTCAAATTCCGGTAGGTTATCGTTCAAGTCCAGGATTTCCACTTCAACTCTGGCCTGGGCAGTTTTTAATGGGTTATCCACTTGGGATGCCTGGACTTGCAGCACGTACGTATTTGCTGAAATTTTATTTTGATCCATTATGATTATTGCAGCCATTTCACCTGAAGCCTCCTTCACCTTCCTTCACCTTTCAAACACAACTCTGTGAGCTCATAACTGTAATTGACATGACATGACATTTATAAAATTTTTAGCAAAAATATAGTAGTTATTTTTTTAAACTATGAAATGTAACAAAATCGTATTAGAGTTACATTGTATAAAAGTACAGTACCTATGCCCCGATTACCGGGATCTTTTTTAATCTTGGTAGATTATGTGATAGGCAAATGTTTTGAGATTGTGACATATTCATGTCGAGCTTACTTTGACTTGCGCGTACAACAAAACAATGTCGTCAGCTATCCTAACATTGAAATGCTGTCCTAATATTGAAACGCTTTTGGAATATTCGTGGAAGCAGGCACTGATGGTTTCCATGCTATGACGCGTAAAAAAGATGTTTCCCTCTAGCAGTACTGTGTCAGAATAGTAACAGTATTTTGACGATTGCTGATGATTGCTGGCATGCTTGGCTAACCTCTCCGAAGGCAATGGATAGGGTATGCCCTGGCGTTGGAGAATAAGGACATCTCTTGTCCGGTATTTCCCTCCGAACGGATATCTCACCCATCGTACGTGTTTGTACTAACAATATGACGTATTTTATAAGGAAAATTATTACTAACACAAAATATCAAATTTAACTGAGTGTCCCAAATAATATTTTTATTATTAAAGACAAAAATGCATTGGAATACTAATACTAATATTACCAGGCAACGAGCTCTCAAGATCAAGGTCGACTTCCTTCTCGAGGAACAAGCTGCCGTTAAGTGCACTCAGTGAGAAGAGCCGCCGCTCGTTCCCGGAGACCAGTTCGTACCGGACGGGGGCCGCCACGCCGCTGTCTTGGTCGAAGGCTCTGATAGGGTGCTCGAAATACAATTCCTTGTGGATTTTTTTGCCCTGGTAATAGGAAAATGGTACACAATAGTCACAACTGTATAAAGATAGTTGCATGGAATGTGACACATATAACATTATAACTTCCAAGTTTGGCAGCCGATCCTAAAACTTCGTTGCTTTAAAATATACATATTTTTCAGATAACAGGTGGCCAAACCTTCGACCATATGATTTAAATTGCTTCTTATGCACTTGTGTACATTCACTCAAGTTTTCGAGTGTCAAAGCTCGTTAGATTTCGGTGTGCCGTTTTTCATTAATCAAGAATATTTCTTATCATCTTAGAACTGTTCTGCATCCACACGTGTACACGATAGTGCTGCCTTACTAAGCACCATACAAACAAATTGGGCCAGGTTCCTCGATCCCCAATATCGAAAGAATATATTTAAAAAATTCCCATTACTTGTTTATACTCAGTGACAAGTTAAAAAAATATATACCCACGAATTTATTTTCAAGTTATATTTATATTCATGGTTCAAAAGCTCGTCTACAAGTAAAAGAGTTCAAAAGTGAACGTGACTCAAATCTCTCATATACATAACATTTAATACAGAATACACAGGTCAACACTCCGAAGAATGACATGACAAAGCCGCCGAAAGTCCTTTACACAACACATTACATGGTGTTACGATAACATTTTGTTAGGTAGACGATCATTATAAAGATTAACATTTTTCTCCGGTCATTATTTTGGAACCACGAGGAACTAAAGGGTTTTTTTTGTAACCATAAATTTATAAAAAAATTTGAAGTACACCAAGTTTATATATAATGTTAATCTGCCTGTGTTTTGAGACATTCCAACAGCCTATTCTGGAATAAAAGCAAATACGAGTATAATAAGAAATACGAAACTCACAAACAGAGGATAAAACTCTGGTATTTGAATTTTATAGACTTCTTGAGTGAATTTTGGAGGAAGGTCATCATTGTCTTGCACTAGGACGTGAATGGTTGTGTTGGTGCTACGAGGGGGTGAACCACGGTCCTGAAATATCACGAAATGACATTTTAGATATTGAACTTTTATCAGTAGCATCAAAATTAATAAATGAAATGAAATATTATTTTTTTCGAAGTTGATTTTTACAAACACTTTTCGAACGTCAAACTACGCAATCGCTTCAACAAATCCCTACCGTGAATGATCTCGGAAGAAGAAGCGGCAAGAAACTCCCGAGGAGATTTTTAATGCTTTGAAATATTATTTTCAATATAAGTTACTCACAGAAGCAGCTATGGTGAGAAGAAATTCCTTTTCTCCAATATCGAAGTCTAATGGTTTAACCAGGATCAGCCCCGGTTTGTGCGAGTTCTCAAACGCGAAGTGACCTTCCGTATCCCCTGATATTATGCTGTACTGAACGTCTGAATTGGGTGTGTTCGGCTTGTCACGGTCGAAGGCACGTATTCCTCTGAAGATTGTTAGACCTGTAAAGAGATTCCTTGGCTAAGGACGTCTAAAACTGTTGAATTTACACCAGCAACGAATTGTATCTCATAAGTTCCACTTGTTTGGCATTATCAAATAATTATTTTTACCATTATCCTCGAAATCATTACCACATCGTCACATTATAAATCATATATAATTGACATCTTCGCGTCTATCATCATTTCATCGCATCACAACCACCATATTAGAACCACCGCCGGTATCATGAGTGCCACCACATCCCTACTATAATGTAAACAATATTTATATGCTATAAAGCTATTCGTAAGGAGAACTAATTTGTTGATTTTATACTTAATACGTACTATATATGTACTATTATTGCTTCATTTTTTGCACATGTATTAGAGTGTATTCTGAATTATTTATGTTTCATGAAGAACATCAAAAATTACAATTTTTTGCCAAACAATTACAGTGAAGCGTTAACAACAGTCTTTTAACCTTATCTAGACATCGGCAATTAAAATTCTTAAGCAATATTGATATAGTTCAAAACCTCGCCTCTTACAGGGCGAACAAACACCTGTATGTACTTAATATAGGGCACATTGACACCAAGTGAATGTATATTATTTAGCCTTTTTTTGAAGCGGCCAGTCATGTCATGTTAATCACCACCGAGACAGATGACGATAATAACAAATAAAATAATAAAATGTCCTTAAAATCAATCTATATTTTTTGATTTAAAGCATGTCACAGTTCCCTTTACATTATAATGCTATGTTATTTATGTTACAGTTCTCGTTAGATGGGGCATACTGTAGCTGACGTTAGTGTAATTTGATGTTGATTGTGAATGCTTGCTTTTGCAAAGGTGATATTAAACTACTTTTAGCTCAGTTTCCTGGAAAAGCAAAGCGTAGTTATACCTTTCATTCGAATACCCTCAATGGAGAACAATATCAATAAATAATCTACAATAACATTACCAGTAGGCGTCAATTCATCCACGGTGACCCGATACGGAGCGTCCAAGAACTGGGGGCTGTTGTCATTGATGTCTTCTATGTAAACCGTCACTGACAGATACGCAGATATCTGAAATAGTTCAATTGAGTCGGTAAAGAATATAAATTATATTGGATTTCGATTTAACTTATTCATAGGTTAAGCTCAGTGTTTACAAATGAAAGCCGAATCCATAGGGAAACTGATTGTCGATGAAATACATACATCGTACTAACTTGGTTCTGGTCTTTCCCAGTATAATGTATTCAGTGCAATGATAATCGAATCAACGTCTTTCTTTAATATTTTATTGATATTAAAAACACTCCTTAACTACATATACCTATATGTTATGTAAATAAATTATACTAAAACTAACAGCTGCTAAATATAAATCGGAATGCGTATGAAGTGGCGAACATTCGGAAATGTACATCGATATTACGCTGGCATTGCTTGACACGCTTTGTTAATAGATAACTTTAAACGATAAATATATACGGCTGATCAAATATAGAATAGCGTTGTTGGAACTCAAAACGACACAATTTTAAAACGTGAATATTCAAAAGTTGAATCGAAGGTCTTTCAATTGTTCATGGAAATTGTACATTTTCATAGAATAGCGCTACTTACAACTATATAAGTATACTACTAATAAATCGAGAACTCCGTATCTAAGTCAGTTAAATGAATTATGACAATTACAAATCGTGAATCATAAAGTAACCACCCAGTTCGTTGGCTTGGAGTAAATTGATATAAGACACATTACAATACTTTTCAATTCATTTTTGTACAATAAGTAAATACATTGGGTCCTGCTAGTGTGCACTTGTAATGCGCGCGTATGGCTCTTTCAATGATTCTGAATATTGATGGATGATTCCGCTTTCCGCTTTTTATTCATGTGATTGTTCCTCCTCTGCGTTTCTGAAATATCTTCCATTCCTACCAAGATTACTTGGAGTAGCATGCAATAATTCTAGCTTGATAAGTGATAATTAATTTGCAACGTGGCATCGTAAACTCATTGGAAATAAATATCTTATCGTAGGACTTACCAAATCATCGCCCGTATCGAAGTCACAACCAAGTCTGAACTTGACTACATTTTGTGGAGAGTCGCTGTCCACCAGTGAGTCCACGCTCTGGGCCAGAATTACAGATACGTGCGTTCTATTCACATCGCGATACGTGAAGAGATGGGCGTCTTCTTCCCGGTCCACTGGCTGGAGCACCAGGTTCTTCCTAAAATAAAAAAAGCTTTATGAACACCGCCAATAAGAGCAATCTGTTACTTTCAATACAACGAAATAAAATTAATAGAACACTTGAATTCTAAAGTTATAAATCATACCCCTTGAAACTTAATTTTACTATGTGAACCTAAAATAACAACATAAACTATGAATACAATTAATTAAAAGTTTTGTTAAATATCGCCAAATAGTTACTAAAATCTTTGAATTATAAAATGCAATGCAAACGTTTGCCGCCTACTTTTGCCATCCAGTGACAATTGTTCACACTACGACAGTTTGTGAACCCACAACATTTAAACCAATTACGCCAGTTGTTCGGTAGATGGCGTATGTCAGTGTATGAAGAACAATGTAATTTGTGTTTTTAAGTCGGTTGGCTATGCTTCGTTCGTATTTAAAAGTAAACGTACAAATAAAATATTGTTACTTCTATAATGGAATATTAGGAAATAATAAATTTCTGTTTTTCTATAGTGTTTATTAATTTGTTGTTTTGTAATAGATAATCCAAGAGATTTGAGTACAAAGCGTTTTAGAAAGGATATTACTAATAATTTTTGTCACTTGACTCAGGAACTAACCCTGCCTGTTATCATACGCCTTATGTCAAATTATATCCGAAATCTTTTATATCTCGTATCTCGGAAACGGCTCTTACAACTATGATGAAATGTAGTATTTAGATTAGGTTTTGCTTCTTGAGTTTACCTATATAGTATAGTGTCTCCTGAAAAGAAAAACCTTTTTATATGGAATAAATATTTTTTATAACTATTTATTAGAGGGCGGCACCTCGTTAGCTTTTGTGGTACTTGCGTTCTTGAAAATGGACTGCTGGTATCTCAAAATATTGGGAGATGGCGCTATGTGATATTATCCATATACAATCAATTAATTTAATTCAGTGGTAGTGGTAGATAAACTAAACATGTTCCCCGGAAAAACATTATTTTACACAAAAAGAACCGTAGAGCTCGGGGGCGCATCTACTGCTAGTAAAAATTTAATTGCGGTGAAATTATACCCAATGGAATATCTAAAAGATTAGTAAAGTAAAAGTACATCAATCTAAAATTGCTTTTTAGTTTCGATTACCTTTTACACATTTAAAGACATAATGCGCTTTTATTTTATTACGTTAAATGGCGTTATTGCTGCAACGATTTGAATGGTTGCCCTGTCAGTAACTCTCTTTGTACTTTTTATATAATACATAGTAAGTGATATCAGAAATAAAACCTCATTTTATTGTAAACATAAAACGAGCAGACGAGCCACCTGATGATAAGTGGTCACCGTTGCCCATGGACATCAGCAAGACCAAAGGTATCACTGATACATTGTCGGCCAGGAAATGACAAGAATGTAAGAAAGAATGTACTGGCTCTAAAGCTGGGGGAGCTGGAACACGACGAGTCGTTTGGCGGCTGACTCAAGCAGGAGAGTGGTAGCTAGCCAGGCGCGCTTCACGGAAAGATAATAATACCACTAATAATATTAACGACTTAATAATAATACTGATAATAAAATTCTTACGCGAAGCCCCACCACCAAGCAGGCTGGCTTCTATCGCCTCTTACAACTGTTTTGCCAGCATGGGATGGGGGGGGAGATTCTAGGCCTCCTCAATACTTCTCCAAATATAATGTCTAGTTTAGTTATTCAACTATGACAAAAAAAAAAAAAAAGAATGAAAATTTACTTAACGCTATTCTATTTTTGTTAAATCACGTTATCTCCATAAACCCACTTAATAATTTTCACTTCGCTACAATTAACATTAATTACTGACGTTATCTTGATTGACGTTATCAAAAAGTATGACAATGACAGCAATTACAAACCACGAAACTCAGTTCCCACGGAGTGACACCGGAAGGAACGTGTGCGTTTCGTTACATTGACTCGTACAGTGGGATTACTTTCGTTACAATTGTGGGAGAGCGCTGCTAAGCTGCCAGTAAATGCCAGTGGTACAGAGCCCCGTCAACTGTGACTTGGTAACGTCGCATCAGTATTGGGTCAGTGATCCCTTTAAATACCTGAATGTTTACATGCAAATCATTATGTAACCTATTTAATTGGATATATTTTGAGGTGTTATAGGTGTCGTTTATCCTTGAACTCAGCTGCTCTTGGTGCACCCTGACAAACAATGGACGAAAAAAAAACCCTGATTAAATTCACTTTTTAGAGGACTTAAATCCAATCGTTAAATTAAATCTTCTATTTATTATACTTTATTCAAAACCCTCTATTAAAGTATATTAATAAATAATTATTAAACCTTCAAAAATTAATTTAATTCACAGAGGTACCAACTTTGTACAGAAGCATTAAGTACCAGGAACAATGGTAGTTGCCTCAGACTAGGATCCCGGTTCTTATACACAGTGTGTACGTAAATTGACACAAAATCGTATGTACAATGAACCGTCTTACTATACTTACTACAATACAACTTCCACACACCTTATGTTCTCTCCTCAAACCTCAGGCGTAGAGCGTACTTGACTTAAACGATGCACCTCGGATATTTTTGTTGTCTGAGCAACCCACGTTAACAATCAAGGGCAAACGCTTGCTACACTTATTTAATATCGGGATTTTGATGAGTTGATTGTAAATTGTTCATTTTTTTTTCTACTAGCTCATCACCCGACCAGTCGAACTCTGCGTGTGTAGCGCTAATGAATGAACGAATGGCCTGAAGTATTGCTTGTGATATAAAAAGCATAGCCCGTGCAACTGCGTCGATCTCTCGGTGCGTATTTCTTGTACGTGTGCCCGTCTAGGTCAAACACGTGATCGACACCAGACGCAGGACTACATCGAACTTTAGTAAGCAAAAGCGAACAGTTGTTCGGCAAAGTATCTGTTATAGGCTCTTGCTAATTATTCAAGTTGAATTGTTGATTAATATGTTGTATATATTATGAAATGAATTATAATTTCCTGCAGTGTTTTTTCTACAATCGTTATCAATTCCTACTTATATAATTACTTATATATTATATATACTTATACTATATAATAGGATCCGTGGTCGAGTGTTAAACATATTGAATATATGAAAATCTAGGCAAAAGTATGAAAAGTAAATAGAGAAGATTAGAAGTACGATCGAAGTTCTTCGAGAAAACCATTGGAGATCTGTTCAGAGATCAATGTTTTGTTAGTTCAGTTCCATCTGTCTTTAAACTTTGAAACTCTTCTTCTTTATAACAGTAAAGCTTAAATTTAAGTATTCACTTTGATGTTAAAGAAATTGTCCGTTTCGTATCTTTTATTCCAATTTTACAAACTTCGTTCATATTGAAACTTGGGTCACTGAAGTGAGAGAAAATATTTGCAATTTATATCTAATATATAAAATTCTCGTGTCACAGTTTTAGTTACCATACTCCTCCGAAACAGCTTGACCGATTTTGATGAAATTTTATATGTACATATATTCAGTAGGTCTGAGAATAGGTTGTTATTTATTTTTTATACCCCTAAGTGATAAGGGTGATTCACCCCAAATTTTATTCTGTTATTTTTGAAGACAATATTTTTATTTTTTTATGATGTGGCATTAAAAATACATAAAATACATAAATTTTCACCCTTCTACCATTAACCCCTATGTTGTAATAGCGATATTAGTAATTTAATAATTTTCAACCCAGGTCGATAACTGTTTAATTATAACTTGATCAGTTATCCACGCCAGGCGTTTACCGGTGTCACTTCTGACCCAGTAAACAGCACGGAGTAGATATCAGATCTCTTTTCTCACTACCTACAGTTTTCGGCAATTATTATTATTGTTTGTGTATCAATCGTAATAGTGATACCATTTTACTATTTCAGTGTTATTTTAAATTAAAATAATCATTAATTCATTAATTCATATCACACCATGTTTTTCACACACAATTATACGTGGCATACTCTCGAGTCTGCAAACCATCCAGTTTGTTTGTGTTAACTAAAGATGGAATAGCAAAAAATATTGTACACTGTATTGCTTTAAGGGATTGATATTGTTATTTTGTAAAATTATTATAATAAGCGATATATATAATTAATAATTTATATGGCAAATCAACGTTTGCCTGGTCAGCTATTTTAAATTTATATTTATAGTTAAAGTATTTTTGAATGTTTTACTACTAAGGAGATTAAATATTGGATGTAATTTTATGTTAAATTTCTGCCACATTTGCAGTAAAATTCATGAAAATTGGCAAAATTTCAATACCTATTAAGAAAAAAATATCGAAAACCTAATGTTGGACAGATACTCGACTCGAGGTAAACTCAGGTGTGTTTCAAGTATATATTTAAATCGTATAACATAATTGGAAAACTAATGATAAACCCAATCTAATTTATTTTCCATGAATTAACTCGCATTAATGTAGTTGAAAACTGACAACAACACATTATCTTTTAATAATTACCTGAATTGTTTTTTAAATATTGAAATATACAACCTCTATTTAAAATAACATAAAACGGCAAAAATGATTTAATTTTTTTTTAATTTGAAATTTGGATATAATATGATTTCAGAATCTTAAAAGTTAAATATCTTTAACTTTCGGATAGCACATTATAGAGTCAAATCCATCACTAACGACCTGAAAAATAACGTTCTTAATTATCGCGGTCGACTTTTCCAGTAACCGTGTATTTGATTATTGCCGCTTTACCGATATTAACGTGGTTTTTACAATAGCGTAGTAAAACTAACGAAAAATGTTTGTAAAACCAATGTCGAATGTTCATTTCACCAGTTTTCATATTTTTTGTGCAAGAAGATAGGCCATATGATGGTAGATGTTCGCTGCCACAGGCCATGGGCGTTGGTAGCGCCGTGGCGCCGCTAAATTGATGTATATGGGTAGTTATTTAAATTTATTCACGGAGAAATAGCTTGCTCGCTCGTGAGTAATCAATTTAGTCAGCAACTGCCCAAGGAAAAGGCAGTCGGGAAAGTGATCCGGGGTGGCAAAAATTTCGTGGGGCTCGTGTGCTTCCGTTCCAGTGTTTATTGTACGCCCTTCACGTTCTCAATTACATGGCACTTGGCCTGTGGTGGGATGTTCATGGGTTGAAGTCACAACATATATAACAATGCATATATAAGTTTATTTAAACAGATGCAATTGTAAAATTATAAATAATTTTGTATGCTGTGTTATCGATGCAATACACGTAATAGTGATGCTATGGTTGCTGTAATTTCATGTAATTTTAAAATATTAAAATGGAAATTTATAATGACGCAACCGTTGAAACAATAACTCCAACAGTAGCCAGTGATAATAAAATTTCACGGAAGTATCTTCTGCGGCAGGTGAGTAAAGTCCAGCTGATGTGATGTCACTTATTTTCATTTAATTTTCACCGCTATTAATAATACAGTTCTGTTTTTTTATGACATGAAATTATTATTCATATACAATTTTTCTTCAATTTTTTCGATAATTATCTTATATTTTTAGGGATTATTCTATGTATACTATATACTAGCTCCCCATTCCGAATGGAATGTGTCAGTGTCCAATGTCAATCTGGAATAAATCCGGAATCCTTTCAATTGGTAAAAGACTTTTTGAAATAGGTGCTTTGGTTTCGGAGATTCTTTCCCCATATACTTTAAATTACATTAAAATTACGTTAGACACTTTGATCTTGCCACATCGCATTATTTTATTAGTATTAATTAAGGTGTTTAAATCGCTTAGCATTGTTGTGTTACAAACTTCCTACTTATAAGGGTATTGTAGTTTTCTTCATCAGTTCAGCATTATGGGATGATGACTCCGAGACGCAAACACTACATTGACAGCTTTGTATTGTAACCAGAACCACAAGCAAAATGTGGTTGGATTATTATAATCTGATGAAGTTTCATTTTTAGTTTTCAAGAAACATCATCAGCCTCTGAGGTGGTCAATGATGGACTGGTTTTACAATGTTAATTTTACTAAAGAAAATATTTTTAAACACGGCTAAAATATTGCTGTCCCACTCTTATCTTTAGAACCCACTATCAGATCCTTATCCTATTTGAAAGGAACTTACTACGACCCATCACCTTTATAGTCACTTGTTTTTGATAGTTCGGTCTTGATCTCATGTTGCTGAATCTACTCCAGTTAACGCAGCCCTCGCGATGCCCCTCCATTTGTTGCGGTCTTCATTCTCTGAGACCCACCAACAGTTAAGGGTTGAACAGACCCACCAACAGTTAAGGGTTGAACATATTGGAATCCCAGAGTAGTTTACTCGTGACTATAGCTGATGAAGTTGAACACAGATTATTCTCCCTTAATTTTATGGAACAACCTCGTAGCCCAGTTGACAGTGAGCCTGACCGAATTCAGTCCACGGCCGGGGAAAACATCTATGTTATGTACGATAAACGTTTGTTCTCGGGTCATGAACGTTTATGGTGTCTCATTGAATTTGTCACACATTTGAAACTTCTACTACGGAGGTGTAGGTGTGTAAACGTTCATTATTTATTACATATTTTTTACGTTTAAAACTGTTTATAATTATGTATTACAAAGTATGTATTGTCTAAGAAATAATATAGTTTTCTGTAACAATTTCAGATACTTATATGCAGTGGAGTATATGCTATTAATTTCTCATATGGCTTAAGTTTTGGGTCTCCGACAGTGCTCATAGCTCAGTTACGACAGGAAGCAAATTCATCGGATGCTGTCAGTACTGAAATGGCATCTTGGTTGTGTATGTATCTATTAAAATAATTAATTAAATCCTTATCTGTTAACATGCTTTGAATAGTACTTTAAACACTAAAATTTAATATTACAATGGTATTTAGATTTGTTAGTTGTGTTCTCAATACATAATATTCGGGCAGTAACAACTGACATTTTCTTTTTACAGCATCTACTTTAAACTATAGTGGAACAGTGAGCGCTGTTATTTTAGCCATTCTTATGAGGTTGATTGGAAGAAAGTTATCCTTCTTATTACTTTGTATCACTTCACTGATCGGCTTTATTATCTTCTACTTCAGCAAAAATACGTCGCATATTATTTGTAGCGAAATTTTACTTGGACCACTCGCAGCTTCTCCACTTACCTTATCCAGCATGATCCTTACAGAATATACCTCGCCACTATATAGAGGCGTATTTTTAACTCTAAAGTCAGCAACTTTCTTTTGGGGGATGTGGTTAGCGAACACAATTGGAATATATTTTCACTGGAAGAAAATTGGGATTTTGGCATTTATATGTTCCATGTATTCCTTATTAACAGTTCTGTTGTGGCCTGAATCTCCTTACTGGTTAACAAACAAAAATAGGTTTGAAGACTGTGCAGTGTCGCATCGATGGTTGAAAGGATGCAGCGAAGAATCAGAATTGGAATTAGAAATATTGATTCAGTCACGAAAAATAAGGCAATCTGTGCAGCACAAACAACTAAATATAATTATGTCAGTTACGAAAATGGTCAGATCCAAAACATTTTATAAACCTGTTTCAATTTCGCTGTTACTTATGTCACTATATCAATTCTCAGGAAAATTAGCTTGTGGAATGTATGCCTTAGATATTATCAAGCGTATTACAGGAACAGAATCAACAGCATATACGGGAATGTTAATTTTAGACGGTATTACAGTCTTCGGGACGTACATTGGTAGCGGCTTGTCCAAAAATGTCAAACGAAGGACATTGTTGCTATCATGTTGTACAGTTGGTGTAATATTTTTATTTTGTATATCATTTTACTTATATCTGATCCATCTTGAATTTATTGCGGAATATACTATTTTGTCAATATCATTATTAATTGGTTATTCCTTAGCAATAAGTGTTGGACCTATGATAATGGCTACTACAATTATAAGCGAATTAATGCCTGTGAAATATAGAAGCTCATCAGTTTTACTTCTTGGTTGCTACACTAATATCCTAGGAGGTAGTGTGCTGAAAATATCTCCATTCATAATAAAAGATTTTGGAGCTCGCGGATTGTTTGTATTTTTTGCCGTTATAGAGTTATTACTTCTCATAATAACTAATAATGTATTACCAGAAACAAAAGATAAAACTATTCTAGAAATTCATCATTGTCTTTTAAGCACCAAATGAAACATAAATCGAATTATTGCCTACAATACCTTAATTAAAATTTACTGAACATAGAAATAATTTTATATTTATTTTAAGCAAAATATTTAAGGACCTTAACATGAATCCTAAAGAGGTGTAAATGTTTCCACAGATATATATAGATATGTCTAGCAAGTGTTGGGTTGCCTCAATTAAAACTTCTCACTTCACTCAATTAATACGATTTTATTCGTACAAGAACTAGTAACAGAATGCCTCCTAACTTCTGAACGACGGCTTTTATATCCTTGATTAGTGTAGCGACATCTATGTCATTCGACAGAGATACGTACAAGTCAATACAACAGCTAGATTAATTCCCATTCAGCATTTGGAATACATACATAGTTCATGTTTTATAAATATGAAAATTACAGTATTAATCCTGGTTATAAAATATCGACAGCGACGGAGCAAATTAATACATTACTACTACTATACTACTAATATTCTACTACATATACAATAAACAATCGTTTCTAACACAAGATATGAAATCGTGTCGTTAACTATGGCACTTGCTCCCGTCTTAGCCAACCTTGTTCTTTTTATTTTTACATACAATGTTTGTCGACAATTTTAAAACATTCTCACACATCAGAACTGCGTGTTATAATTTGTTAGATAGATTTAGTTTTGTAGCATGTAATATTATTGTCATTAATATTAGCTTGATATGTATGTTGGTGTAATGTGTCCATATGTATTTGTGTGGGTGTGCCTATGCCACTGATGATATATTCTAAGATAACAAAATAATGTTGTAGTTGTGATCTTATATTAATTCTAAATTCATCAGTTCGTAATAAATAAATCATAAGGTGATTAAACCGTCACATCGCACATTTCGGTAAGGGTACCTTTTCTTTAAGCTTAAATTACAGTCATGTTTTAATTTTTATCGATATAAAAGTATTTTACTGTGTTTAACCTACAATCATATTTCACAACTATTGGTTTAAAACGGCTTATTCACGTCAAAATCTGTCTAAAGACCGACATTAGTGAGCAGTTACATACCTTTGTTTATGTATTCAGACATTCACGAATTAATCAGTGTTAAAATTATATTTCACTGCAACACACACACACACACACATTTGTATGTATATATAGACACTCATGGTAAGAATGTTGTAAGTGTAATATATGGATGTAGGTAGTTGCGCAATTGTAAGGTAGGTCAGTCCATTAAACGGTGTGTTAACGATAACTACTGGTATTATTTCAAGCAGTCCTTATATTCGCCAGTTAGCTCAGGATACTTCAGTAAGAACGTTCTATTTCGACATGGTTACGTTAATTGTGGTTATTTCCAAATTTATTCATAAGTATTTGGATATACTCACAGTATACATTTTCGTGTGTACACGTATCATATTAAAACATATAAGTACAATCCATGATGATGTAAATTTAGTAATTATTATATAAAATAGCAGTCAACGTTAACAAGACTTTCATTTAGAAATACCAAAGTTTAAAGACATCTTACAATCAGCATCCCTTTATGGGACTACTTGTAGCCAAAGCTACACAGCACTAAAATATTAAATCATTATGTGGAAACCTGCATGCCTAAGAGTTCTCCTGCATAACGTTCTCAAAGGTGTGTGAAATCTGTCAACCCGCACTTGGCTAACGTGATCAATTATGGCCTTAACCTATCTCATTTTGAGAGGATACGCGACCCTAATAATGGGATAACGCGCCGTGAACTCGTCGTTGCTATGGGGGACGACCTCTCGCTCGTTGCTTTGGTGAAAGCTATGGTGGAGAGCGAGAGATCGTGGAAACTCGGAGTGTCCTTCTGCGAAGAAGTCATGTCGCAGAAGGAGGCTGCGGAAAGGGAGAGAGAAAATACTTCTAAATCTGCAGCCGGCGAACAGGGCGTAGGAGAAGAGGCACCAACGCCCATCTCCGATCCCCATAACAGAGGCTATGGCGTAGGACACGGGGGTGTCCTGCGCCGAAAGAAACGAGCCTCGAGGTGATGCGCACGGTGTTCCCGCGTGCACCTCAAAGACGGAGGGATGAATTAGCTCCATATTCGTCCCGCACAGAGACGGGTTCTGTAGAAGAGCGATCGCCGTCAGGACCGCGGAAGAATGCGGGAGCGTACTCGCAGTCCCGACAAAGGGCGCTCAGAGGAACACCGTGGGGTTTTAGCCGGTAGGAGTCCGGCATATGTTTGAATCCAACCAAACCTCCATTCCTGCCCTATTACGTGGTACACCTTGCTAAACAATGGACGAGGCAATAGCGCCAAAGCCCTGTTGGAGATTGGTAAACCCTGTATCAGCAAGTTCAACCCCGACTGCACTTCGGTATACTGTGATCGTTATTCATAACATTGGTGAGATATCATCCTCCTTCTAGAACCAACCCTGAAACACTTTGATAGAAAGAATTTCGTAGTACATAGTAACGGGTGTTCGTTTTCCACGCAGAAGACAAACAAAAAATTATTGACATATGTTGCAAATATCTCTAATATTAAGATCTTTCTTTAGTGAAATTTGTGGTAATTATATTATTTCCATATAAAATTTTTAGTTTTCAAAATGACTATTAAAACGACTGTTAAAATATGCCTTACAGACGAATTACACTGGATGCAATTTATAACAATTAAGTTACAAATGCGTAATGATAAATCAATAGTGTATCTGTTTAAAAAAAATAGTAATTAGACATATTGTTAAATGATTGGACACGATCACAATTACAAAACTTTCTGTTTAAGTGATAAGAGTATTGTAATTTATTTCACGGTGCATGAATTTGTATAAGTCAGGTTATTGTTATCGGTACTTATCGAAGTGAAGCATTTGTGAATATTACCTATTGTCTTTAATTGTAGGTGTTAAAGGGTTCTTTATTATAATTAGAAGTGACTAGGTTATGATGATAGTGTGAGTGGGCTATAATGGACCAAGTACAATTTGCATAACAACAGGGATGAAGTGTTGGTCATTGAAAACAGGGGAATCCAACTTAAATGGAAGACTTAAAGTCTGATGGAGATGGTATTATATTGCGAAGTGTGTATGTGTATATACGAGTATTACTTAATAGCGACGATATAAATAAAATAATATTATATGAGTATCAACAAAACTACGGAATCCTGTGATGATAACGTACATAAAATTACGAGTAATATTGATTCAAGTGTATTAGTAAAAGTTAGTTGGTTGTTATTTCATGAAATCCTTGGATTTTATTATTTAATTTTTGGTGAATTTGGTATCGTTATTTCAACGTTCTCAGTGTTAAAAATTATGCGACATTACATATGATAATGGAAACTTCTTATTATAAAACTGTTGAAAGTATATCTGAAAGGGAAGAATTTGTCGACGATGACAGTAAAGGTATTGAGAATAAGATACCACGAAACTATCTTCTGCGACAGGTTAGTAATAATAATAAAAAGAAGAAAACATTGAGATATTTTTCTTCAGCATAAGAAAATATGTTCATCTTAAATATTTACAAAATATTCACCAATTTTAGATACTTATATGCAGTGGAATATGGACTTCTTTTTTCTGTTTTGGCTTAAGTTATGGATCACCGACTGTGTTCATACCTCAACTGAGACGAGAAGCAAATTCATCGGATGCTGTCAGTATTGAAATGGAATCTTGGTTGGGTACGTTATAATTTAAATATTTATTATTTTTCGATCTTGGTTTGTCTAATAGTTGTACTAATATTGTGTGTAAAGTTGTGATCCATGGCATTGATTTTGTTATCTAAGAATTATTTACTTAATTTTTGTTAATCATAATAGTAACTTATTATGTAAAAATACATCAGTTACTAACATATCATTCTTTCTTTTAGCTTCTGCGTTCAACTACAGTGGAATAGTTAATACTGTTATCTTAGCCATTCTTGCAAGACTGGTCGGCCGTAAACTCTCTTTCTTGATCGTCTGCGTTACTTCACTAATCGCCTATATCGTCTTGTACTACAGTAAAACCGTAACCCATATTCTAATTAGTGAAATTATACATGGACCCCTCATCGCCTGTCCAATAACAATATCAATGATGGTTCTTACCGAGTATGTTACTCCTAGTTATAGAGGTATATTTTTGACTCTGAAATCAGCAACGTATATATGTGGTGTTTGGGTAGCGAACGCAATTGGAACCTTCTTCCATTGGAAAAACATACCAATTTTAGCGTTTATATGTTCCCTTTATTCTCTACTAACATGTCTTTTATGGCCCGAATCTCCGTACTGGTTGGCGAATAAAAATAGATTTGAAGATTGCGCAGCATCACATCGTTGGTTAAAAGGACGGAGCAGGGAATCAGAAGCAGAATTACAGGCCTTAATAAAATCACGAAGAAATTTACAGCCTGCACAAATCGGATCACTTAATTATTATAAGAAAATTGTAAAAATGTTTACATGCAAATCCTTTTATAAACCAATTTTGCTTTCACTTTTAGTCTCAGCATTATATCATTTCTCTGGTAAAGTCCCTTGTGGCATGTATTCTATTGATATTATCAAACGAATTACAGGAACAGAATCAGAAGCATATACGGGAATGTTAATTTTAGATGGTATTACTCTCCTTGGGATGTATGTCGGTTGTGGTTTGTCAAAAATTCTAAAACGCAGAACGTTGTTAATAGTGTCTTCTATTGTTGGTGTGATATTTTTGTTTTTAATATCGTTTTACCTATATCTCATTCAGTATGAAGTAATGTCAGAAAACACTATCATGACAATGGTATTATTAACGGGTTATTCATTAACCATAAGTGTTGGACCGATGATAATGGCCACAACAATTTTAGGTGAATTGCTTCCTGTGAAATATAGAAGTTCATCAGTTTTACTTCTTGGTTGCTGTGGTAACTTAGTTATGGGGAGTATTCTAAAAATATCTCCATTTGTTTTACATTTCTTCGGAGCTCGGGGACTATTCTTATTTTTTGCTGCGACTGAGTTGTTATTCATTATTATAAATTATAAGTTGTTACCAGAAACAAAAGATAAAACTATCCTAGAAATTCAAGAGGGGTTTCTCTGTAAGGAAACAATTATTCGTTCAAAAAATCGAATTAAGGAAGACACTGATCTCAACTAACTATCTAAATATTATATTTTTTGGAAAATATTATTTTATTAAATTAGTATTAATTTACTTTGCAACAATCCGCAAGCACAATGTATGATGGTATATACTTCTTCTATACATGCATAGAACCTTCCTCCCTCCCACAAAGGAAAACTTGCATTTATGATAAATAAAAGTATATACCAACACACATACCGTCACCAACACGTGTTTCGCTCCGAAACAGAGCATGCTCTGTGGAAAGGAGGGAGGTTCTATGCATGTATAGAAGTATATACCATCATACATACATTGTGCTTGCGGATTGTTGAAAAGTAAATTAATAATAATTTAATAACAATAAATTTCCGCAAAGTAACGCCTGATTCTATCAATTAAATATTATTTTGTGAAAATATAATTTATAATGATTATTTTAATTTTATTTCGTGTTAATAACCTGCCCTCGCTTCGATTTGAAAATCTTACGCCGTATTTTTATAAATAATACGTGCACCAAAAACAATTGATAATAATTTTTATCAGATATTTCAATAAAATTTATGTATGCCCTGTTTAAATTTTTCAAAGGATTCGTCTTCAATATTCTATAAATTAGAAACACATTCATAAATATTGCACAAAAGTAGCCAAAACCTTGTTTGTGATGATTTTAATAGAAACTCTATGTTTCTTTTCTATTTTCTTGATATAAGTATCCGAGGTAATAGACCATTATAACTAAATAAATAAAAATTAATTGTATAAATAAATAAAAATTAAATACGAAACATTATCACTTGGGATAGGGTACAACCTGCTTGGCTGACTTTTTTGTTGCGTTTGTAATTGTCAGATGAGGTTTGTTCGTATGTAAAAACATTTTTGAAAGTGCACCGAAGAAGTCGGCATTTTGGTTGGTTCTTTCTCAATAATAATGAGATATTCAGTTTGATAGTTCTGTTCGATGAAAGATTATGTTGAACCAATCCGATCTCTATATACCAACTGATTGATAGACAGCGCACTACCTCGATCTTTGGAGATAAATATGAGGTTAGGTTATAGGTAAATATTTATATATACAAAAAACATATTTAATAGTAAATTGCACTCGTGTGACACCGGAGATGGTTGCTAGTAAATTATATCTAAACATACTAAGCATTAACTGCATCTGTTCAATGGTTTCTATGAGATATATAGGCAAAGAAAGAAAAAGAAAACCAGGTAAACGGCAACGACAAACATTAAAAAAAATCTATTGGCCTTTTATTGGGGGCAAAGTGAAGCTGTTTGGTAATAAAAAACTCACATGAACTAATTTTAACTTTAAGACCTTAATATTGTTAGACTGCTATTAGGGAAGAGGACAGTGAGTGAATAAAAAATATAAAAGAAACACACACACCTCAGACAAAATATTAAAAAATAGGGCGATCATGTCTTTTGCTATTTAAAGTCATCAGGCGTTCGAACGGCATTATATCGGGTAGAAAACTTACGTACATTAATTTTAACATTCAGATTTTAAGCTGTTTATTTAACTATTGTATTGTATTTAGATATTTCCTTGTTTGTATATTATATGTAACATTTTGGTACACACATAGTTTGTAACTTTTATAATACTGCTTTGGTTAACTTCTTTTATAATTTCCTGTATCTGTTATCAATTTATTCTGTAATTTCTTTAATTATTTTACTATGTTTAATGTTTTGTTATTGTTGTCAAATATTTGGCAAATGTCTCAAATTATTGTCATCATGATAACTTTTATTTTTAATATGTATAAATTTGTCCTCTTTGATGTTAATTGTTAATGATGTAATGTTATTTATTAGGCTGATTAGAAATTTCAAATTTGTAAAAAAGGACACAAAGAAGAGAATCGTTCCAGAAAATTCGCCACATAAAAGGCGAGCTGTAACGAGACTGAACAATCTCGCGGGTGGATTCATGGCATGGCAGGACACTGAAAATCTAGCTCGGAACAGTCACGCGCTCCTAGCCGGAAATCTTCTGTCACTCTCGAATCCGAGATCTATATGTCTCGTGCGCCCTAACGCACGCTCTGGTCAAGGAGGTCTTCGTGTGTTGAACATCAGAGGCACTGAAATCTTGTGCACTCCAATACACGCACCAGTCAACGATGTCTACGTATGCTAAACACCGAAGACTGCACGTCTTGTGGGTCTTAACGCCCGCTCCAGTAGCTGAGGTCCCCGTGCGCTGAACGTCGGGGACTCCGATCGTCTCGTGTGTCCTAACGCACGCTCCTGTCTGCAAAGCCTCCGCGCGCTACACGACGGAGAAACGACAGGCTTAGTTATAGGCCTTCCTACTTACAAGTGACTTATTTTCTTAAATTACTATCTCCTGTTATATTATCTCCTGCGTGTATTTATTGTAACCGCCATTAATACTTGAATACATTCTATCTTCTAAAATTCTAGATCTTTTACTATAACACTACACTATTATCAAAGATAATTACCTTTTAGTGCATTTAAATTATATCACTAACAATATCATATTATCATATATTACTAGCCATGAATGATTATTTAATTAGAACTTGAAATCGTGAAACAGTTTACGAACGGTAAATGTACCTACGGTTAAATGAATCTCGGCGTCACGGAGAAAAAAAATTATACACTACTGTTTAAATAGTGCTTATGCATCACCCATAATGAAATTACGAAGGGCGGTGGAGTCCGTAGTTAAAATGAACTATAATCTTACATGAAGCCAGCACGTTATATGTATATGTGATACACACACAAACACACAAGAAAGTTATCGCTTAAAATACAAAAACAATAAAAATGGTGTCGTGTGTTTTGCATCGATCTCGTTCTTTTTTGAACCCTAACTCATAATAAAGGTGTTTAGAACACCTATACTGCTCTAATGCAAATTTGTGATCAGGTTAACATCCTATTCAAGTTTTGGAAGTTCTTATGCCGTTGAAAAGTTTTCAAACTGACAGCAACTACTACTTAATGATAATAATACTGATCAATAGCTTTACATATCCTCTGATGTGCAGAAACGCACTAGGAACAGACCGTCGAAGTATGAGTATTTCATTTAAAATTATAATTTGTATTCTACTGAGAAATTTATAAATGATGCGTGTATTTTAAATTTATTTTATGGTAATAAAATACTTAAGAGATGTATTACCGGTTTTGCAAGTCAGTATCGATTAAAATATTTATTTATGAAAGGTTTGTGTGCGGCGACAAATCGGCAGTACTTAATACTTACTAATATACTTGTACGTAGGTATAACACACAAAACATTTATTTGCACAAGAGAAGTTCGACAGTGGTATTCAATTCTAAATTAATTTAATCATATTCAAAGGTACTGTATTATGAGGCTATGAATATGTACTGTACAGTAAACGAAATAAATAAAAAGTATATATTTTAATTAACCATACAATATATACAATATGTGATTTAATAATATTCATTAAGATTCAAAAGTAAGATTCCAGTAAAATACTATACTAGTATATGTAATATTCCTAGTTAAGGGCTTATTTAGGATGTATATTCAAGGGCGTGTTTATCTTTGCTCCATTTTATTTTCGAATTCATCATAGAATAGCCACACATCATGACAAGCAGTTCTTTCTTGTAAGTGGCTATACAACAGTATATAAGGTCTGTGAATATTTAAACTGGATGGGAACTTTTTCGAAGAGTTTCTTATTGTATGACATTTTGTACAACTTTTGTCATTACATGCACGGGTTAGCAAATAATTCTTTTTGTGTCTGGCAGTGGTCAATACGGCTAACATAAGCTCAAGCCAATTAACGATTCACAGGGATCGTGTGTGTGTACTTAACAAGGTAGACAGTACAAAATATTTCAATCAAATGTTGATTAACAAATTTGTAACCCAATTAAAATCAACATGTGTTCACATACGTTGAACTAGTAATTTAAGTAGTAACTGAGACAAGTAGTAGTAGAAACAGTAGGAAGTTAAAATTTAAATTTGTTCTTATAAAGGCCAGCAATGTAGCTTATAACGATTCAGCATTAGCTATAATATAATATAACATAATTATAATAGTATCTTATATACGTTTGGTTTTAATTATAAATGTAAAAATTAAGAATAAAGACGTTTGAAACAGAGTTTCATTGATTCGTAATATTTACGAATTAAATAACTATGGTATCCTATAAAGATAACGTTTAATATACGGGTAAATTGTCGATGATATTGTCGATAGGAGTACAGTATTGTACTCGTAATATTTCGATATTACGAGTACAAAAATAAATTGTGTTTAATGTTTGTATTATATGCAACGTGGTAAAGTCAAGTTGTATTTTTGTCGCCGTTGAGTTAAATAACTTAAGTAAGTTGGCGGTGACTTACTAAGTTTAAAATGGAAACGTGTCACTATATGACTATTGAGACAACGTCTGAACCAAAAGATGGTGATAATGCGATCTCACGGAAGTATCTTCTCCGGCAGGTAAATGGCAACTGTGATGCGTAACCAAAGTGCACTACCTGCCCTTGCGTGTACAATATTTATAAATACCTATTTATTTGTATTATTTACCTGGTATAATATTAATATATTCATTTATGTTATTGAATACATTTATTTTATGTATATATTACCTACAAAGCGTAGTACTTTTTATTATACGATGGCAAGCGTCTCTGTAGGGAGTTACCCGTTTGGCACTGATGGTTAGAAGTTTAGCATTTCACTCAAGGAGGTTTGCGCGCTAAATATTTGTTTAAGTACACGATGCTTGTGATTGTCATATTTCCTGACAGTGCTAAACATTAGCTACTTTGTACTTTGTATTTGGGTTTTTCTTATAATGTATGAATGTACGCACTAAATTATTATTTTTTTTGTTCTTGTTTCCTTTTAGGGATCAACTGGATTTACTGGGCTCAGATAAAATTGTTGACAAACATTAACTTATTTTATAAAAAGAAAAACTGAAAGACTTTTCTAAATTAAATAAGTAGTACTCTTGCATATTGTTATCTATGTCAATTTTTCCTGTGCTATTTTTTTGTGTGTATAAATTGTTATGACAAAATAATGAATAAATTAAGAGACGAAAAATAAATAAATAAATATTTATACATTTTTATTAGGTAATATTAAGAAAATAATATTTGGGGTCACAAATTAATGCAGTAATTATTTAATCCTTAAGTCTATGTAAGTAATTAAACAGTGACAACCTAGTAATTAGAACGTAGGTCTCCGGCACTTGAGATTATAAATATCACTTACTTCAACTTCCAGTTTAAGTTAATAATATTATCTATTCCCTTATATCACTATATCCCTTATTTGCTCTGCAAAAATATTATTACAAATACCCAGACTGCTAAGGTATTTCAGTGAAAAGGTGTCTTGTTACTGAGATGTGATTTAAAATATTTTAAAATAAATTTCAGACACTCGTTTGCAGTGGAATATGGGCTTGTTACTTCTGTACTGGCTTATGTTATGGATCGCCAACAGTATTCATACCTCAATTAAGAAGAGAAGCGAACTCATCAGAAGCTGTCAGCATTGAAATGGCGTCATGGTTGTGTGTGTATTTATTTAAATGTTTATCAGGACGGAAATTACAGACAAGACGAAGCAGTCCTGTGAACGTTGTTCCTCAATATATTTGAATATGACGTGCAGCACAATATAAAAACTTCCATTGTAAAACAAGACCCGAGCCCAACAGTGGAACTATTGTGGGTTGTGATGATGATGATGATTATGATGATGGTTATAAAAATTTACAATAACGAAATAAATTCACTTTTAATATAGTTTTTTTAAATGTAAATAGTAAACCATCGAGCAGACGAGCCCCCTGATGGTAAGTGGTCACGGTCGCCTATGGACATCAGCAAGACCAAAGGTATTACTGATGCTTAGTCAGCCAGGAAATGAGAAGAAGGTAAAAGATAAAATACTGTCTCTTAAGCCCCCAGCCTGAACACGACGAGTTGTTTGGCGGGTGACTCAATATCAGTAATAATATTAATGATTTAATAATAATACTAATAATATAATCCACACACGAAGCCCTACCACCAAGCAGGCTGGTTTCTGTCGCCTCTTCGTCTCTGTTCTGTCAGCATGGGAGTATTCTAGGCAGGCCCAATCTTTTAAAGATTAGCTCTATATTTAATGTGGCTCCTTATAATTGTTAGTTGGTTTTTCTTATAATATGTTCTTATAATTTTACTTTTTCTTACAGCTTCTGCTTTCAACTACAGTGGAATGGTGAACTGTGTTATATTAGCTGTTCTGAGTAAAATAATAGGAAGAAAACTGACTTTTATACTCGCGTGCACCACCACTTTATTCGCCTATATTTTCCTCTACTACAGTACCACAATTACTCAAATCCTTATTATTGAAATTTTCCTAGGACCACTACTAGCCAATCCAGTCACTGTGTCTGTCATGGTAATTACTGAGTACACGTCGCCGCGATATAGAGGAGTTTTTCTGACTCTAAAATCAGCAACATTCCTGTGGGGTATTTGGGTAGCGAACGTGATCGGAACCTATATGCATTGGAAAAATATTGTGATTGTAGCATTAATTTCTTGTATATACTCTATAACAACCGCTTTATTGTGGCCCGAGTCTCCGTACTGGTTGTTGAACAGAAATAGATTCGATGATTGTGCAGCATCACATCGATGGTTGAAAGGATGTAACAGAGAATCAGAAGCGGAGTTAGAAATACTCATTCAATCACGAAAAACAGTACAATCTACACGAGGAAAATCTTTAAACTTTTTTAAGAACATTGTGAAAATGTTCACAACCAAATTATTTTATAAACCTATTATAATGGCGATGTTAGCCATGTCATTGTATCATTTTTCGGGAAAACTAACTTGCACAATGTATGCTTTAGATATTATCAAACGCATTACTGGAACAGAATCAACAGCATATACAGGAATGATAATTTTAGACGGTATAACCATTGTCGCGAGTTATGTCGGTTGCGGCTTGTCCAGAATTCTAAAACGAAGAACGTTGTTAATAGTGTCTTCTGTTTTTGGTTTAATATTTTTATTTATAATATCCTTGTACCTATATCTCATTCAGTACGATGTAATATCGGAAAACACTATTATATCAATGGCCTTATTAATTTGTTATTCATTAATCATAAGTGTCGGATCGTTGATAATGTCGACTACAATTTTAGGTGAATTGATTCCTTTGAAATATAGAACTTCAGCAATTTTATTGCTCGGTGGGTACGCTAACTTCCTAATGGGTACTCTTGTGAAATTGTCTTCTTTGATTATAAACAACTTCGGGGTTAGAGCTTTATTTCTATTCTTTTTTGTGACTGAGTTACTCTTAACCATTGTAACTTACAAAGTTTTGCCAGAAACAAAGGATAAAACACTTCTAGAAATTCAAAGTCTTTTCACTGAGGAGTCAATTTAAAATATATAATATAAATAAATAGATTTTCTAAATAGACACATCATGTAATCAAATACTTGTATATAAAATTTAATTTGTGACACATATTATGTTTCTTAAGAATGTTTTAATTAACTCTAATAATCGAATAACCTGTACATTTTTATCCAAAATTTATTTATTATGGTCGTATTACTGTTGTGTGCATTATATGTATTTTAGTACTTTGTTTTTTTTTATAGTAGTGTATGGCAATGCAATATTTGTTGTGATTATCGATTATCACACGAAATAATTTTATAAATATATTATTAAATACAATATTTTTTTACATTTTTATACTTATTATATGTTGATGTTTGTCTATAACCCCACTTGACGGTAGATGGCGATGTAGCCTTAGATAAGCCTGTGTTCTTAGCTTGAAGGCGCCCACGTTATGAACCAAAGGCGTCCCTTACTTGGATACGCTGTTTCAATTCTACCTTCAACGCATTACGAATAATGAGTATATCCAAATAATTTAGTTATAGCACAAAATATATTATTTATTACCTAACATGACCGTGCCTAATTTTAGGGAAACATAATTCTTTCAATTATGAGCGACGGCTGTTTTCGAACAAGTTTGAAGAATTTCAAACTGAAGTGCTGTGATAATAATTAATTATAATAATAGTTATTATTACTTATATTAGCAATATTACTTGTGAGTTCATGCACGTTATCTTTATAGGATTTCGTAGTTCTGTTGATACTCATATAATAATTTTTTATTTATGTCGTCGCTTGTAAGTAATATTTGTATATACACCCTTTGCAATATTATACTAAATTGTATTATATTATATTAATTATATGTATGTATTATTTAATTATGTGTTGTGATATTGAGTAAAAAGTATTTATTATGGTTATTATGTATATTTAGTATAAGTAATATTGGTTTCATGCTACGATAGTCAAGGTAAAGTGCTTTCATGTTAACAGGATAATTCAATTAAATATGATAATATAGAAACAGATAATAATAATAATTTATAATATTAATCATAGTAATGTCATGAGTCAGGATCCGCAGGTTCGTAAAATGCCACAATAGTTCCGCAGAGATTTTACTTCACTAACACAGGCGCAGTCGCACTCTTAGGGCCGGTTTTTTGATCCGTAGTTAAGGCAAACAATGGTTAAAAAGAACAACTAATGGTTACATTTTTATAAAATCCGTTTTTGACACATAGTTAACGCAACCAGTGGTTAAATAAGTAACTATTGGTTCAAATATTTAACCACAGCTCCAAGTATCTAGCAAGATGGCGGCTAGTTAACTCTCGCTCTACATCTGTTGTCGGCTTGCTGGTGTCGTGTGATTTTAGTGAAATTGAGTGCAAAGAATTACAATACAAATGTTCTATTTCATTTATTATGAATTTTAATATAACAAGATACTTAGACATGTCAGAGAGTTCATCTGATGAAGAATTAGTTGCGGAATTTATATTATTGAGAAGACCAGAGGTACTTAGACCGCGTAATCCACCTCTGGGACACTGGGATGATGTAGACTTCTGTAAGCGCTACCGTCTATCTAAACAAATCGTGATTTGGATAATTGGAAAGATAGGCGACGACTTAAAAAAAACAACTGATAGAAATTATGCAGTGACGCCAATGGAGCAATTACTGCTTACTTACTTTAAGACCTTATGCCACCAGAAACATCTAACAATGTTCCGGTGATCTGTCTGGTATTTCTAATAAATAATAAATTTCAGATCTTATAGTATTCCAAAAGTTTGACAGATGCTGTCTTTTAGGAGATAGAGGCTATGCCTTAAAAAATATTTGCTCACACCATTGGCCAACCCACAAACTTCAGCAGACAAGCTTTACAATGAAAGCTATATACCGACAAGGAATGTGGTTGAAAGAACATTTGATGTGTAGAAGAGAAGGTTTCCTTGTATAGGCTTAAAGTTATGAGTTAAATTGGACAATGTGCTAGCAATAATCGTAAGCACAGCGAATCTACATAATATTTCTGTGGATAGAAATGAAGCATTGCCTGATGACACCAACAATAATTCAAATACATTGCAATATTTGGATGAAAGTTCAACATCACTTCCATCAAACCAAAGTGATCAGCAGTATCGGCAACAATTAATTGACACATACTTTGCTCAAGCTTAATAAATGAATTAACGGAATTTTATGTCATAAGAATTTAAAATAAGGTAGTTTATTAATAAAAGATATATTTTTTTTTGTTTTTTAATCTTAATCATAAGTTATATTAATACAATACAATACTTATATTTAAATTTATACCAATACTAAGTAACTTACGCTATTACATTAATGAAAGCCACTATTGTTTCTTAATACAACTACACTCTTTAATTTTTACAATTTCTAATTTTACTTTTTCCAAAAGGAGTTCTTGCATTTTTTCTTAAATAATTTGTATTTGTATTCAAGTTTATGAATTTCTTTCTGCTGCTGAATTTCTTTCTGAACTATGGTAGTTTCTGTTGCATTTGATATGTCAACGGTTGAATCACCATCACCTGTAAAGCAAAAAAGGTACTATTTAAATACTATTGAAGAATACATTCTCATTTATACCATTGGCAAAGATACTATCACAAGGAAAAGGCCAAGACTGAAAACTGGTATTACAAACTCAATGTCTGGATCTTTTTAGGGGGCTCTGTTGCAGCACAAGTAAATACTGATTAGGTTAAGAAAAAATCATGAAGTAGATATTCTACGTCTTATTGTATGCTGCAGTAATTCTAAAAAATATATGTTATTGTCTTTCTGTAAAAAACAAGCCGGCCAAATTATATAATTACCATCAAACACTACTCAATCACACTACTTAATACTTAAGATCAGTGTTTCAATATCAATGGACAAACACTCAAAATTCTTAATTAAATTGAGTACTAAATGCCCAAAACCATAAGGTAGGTAGGTAGATATATACCTTAAACATCACAGTGGGTAAGCCTGAAATCGACTCCCCCATAATGTGGCTTAACCATTCTGTAGTCTCTGATGGTTTTAGGAGGTGGTGGTCCACCTCCAGTTAGCCTTCTACTATTTTTTTCCACATTAATTTCCTGTAAAAAAATCATAATGGATTATAGTAGGCATAATTTATAGTATATGGCTTTCAGTTAATTCTTAGATTACATAAACTTACTTTTCTAGCATTTTTTTCATATTGTTAAATTTTTGTTGTAATTGTTTTACATTTTTATATATTACAGCATCCGAATTAAATTTTTCTGCAAGAGATCCCCAGGCTACTACTTTTTGTTAGTTAGTTGGAGGATCTGTTCTTTTACTAGTAATTATAGGATAATCTTTGAGGAGACACGTAAGTTTTACTGTCTCTTCTTTGTTAAAATTAGTGGTACGATCTCGGAAACAGAAGAAAATATATAATAACTTATCGTTTTAATAGTAATGCATTTGTATAATTTTACGACAAAACAAATAAATATACTTACTTACTGGTTCCTGTCTTGTTCGTTGCCATTATATTTTAATTTATAATGCCGTTTTTCGATAGAATTTTTAAAAATACCACTATTAGTACAATAACAAATTCGAACTTAACAGCAACTGCTGACCACATTATATTGACAATTTTGACATTAGAAAAGGCGATAAACGTCAAAATCTGTGAGGCGTAAACGATGTCGCAATACAACAATAATTACTCCCTACAGAAAATGAGGTGTATCAGTGCTCGTTACAATGGTAACATATTTAACCATTGGTTAATATTAATTACCAATAGTTAAATGGAGATCAAAAAACAAACACTTGCTTTAAGCAGTAGTTAGCGTCTAACCATTGGTCAATTTAACAAATAGTCAACTTTTACTACGGATCAAAAAATCGACCCTTAGATCGCACGTCGATGTCGATTCGTGAGGAGAGAACTCTTCGCTTTCGTATTCGGGAACCGAATGCTCCGTGGGCGACCTTTCCCGCTATTTAAATCGATTTCTGGGCCTTCCAGACTTTGTACGCCTTTCTCGCAAAGTCAATAAATAATACCCGGATATCGATGAACGATAGCGCATCTGGTAAACACGGCTGTACTTGCCATATTGGCCCCTTTTGCCAAAGGCATGAAGGCGAGAGTAGTTTTAAGTGTCCCAGATAGTTGTTATTACTGCCTGGGTTTTTTTGACCTCTATTGTTTCCGGCCAACCTTTCCAGAAACTTCGCAATACTGCCACCCTCCTCTTTTCGGCCGACCTTTCGTAACAATAACAATTAATAACCAAAGTTCTGATATTATTAAATATATACATTCTATAATTGTAATAAGTAATGAATAGGCTATAATTAACAAAATACAATTTGGATACATTAGGGAGGAAGTGTTAGTCAATGAAAACAGGGGAAAAGCAACTTAAATGGAAGACTTAAAGTCTGATGAAGATGGTTATTATATTGCAAAGTGTGTATATGTGAATATGAAATTAGATAATTATTACAAAAATAAAAAATATTATAGGAGTATTAACAAAACTATGGAATCCTGTGAAGATAACATTACAAGTAATATTGATTCGTTTTTTTACTAAAAGTTAGTCGGCTGTTGTTCCATGGAAGCCTTGGATATTATTATTTAATTCTTGATGACTTTGGTATTGGTTATAATTTAAATGTTTATTATTTTTTCGATCTTGGTTTGTCTAATAGTTGTACTAATATTGTGTGTAAAATTGTGATTCATGGCATTAATTTTGTTATTTAAAAATTATTTACTTAAGTTTTGTTAATCATAATACTAATTTATTATTTAAAAATACATCAGTTACTAACATATCATATTTTTTTTATATGCTGCGTTTAATTACAGCGGAATAGTTAATACTGTTATCTTAACCATTCTTGCAAGACTGGTCGGCCGTAAACTCTCTTTCTTAACCGTTTGCGTTACTTCATTAATGGCCTATATCGTCTTGTACTACAGTAGAATCGTAACTCATATTCTAATTAGTGAAATTATATATGGAACCCTCATCGCCTATCCAATGACAATATCTATGATGGTTCTTACCGAGTATGTTACTCCTAATTATAGAGGTACAATAATATATTTTGACTCTGAAATCAGAAACGTTCACGTGAGTTTTTTGGGTAGCAAACGCAATTAGAACCTTCTTGCATTAGAAAAACCAATTTTATCGATTATATGTTCTCTCTATTCTCTACTAACATGTCTATTATGGCCCGAGTCTCCGTATTGGTTGGCGAATAAAAATAGATTTGAAGATTGCGCAGCATCACATCGTTGGTTAAAAGGGCGGAGCAGGGAATCAGAAGCAGAATTACAGGCATTAATAAAATCACGTAGAAATTTACAGCCTGCACAAATCGGATCACTTACGTATTATAAGAAAATTGTAAACATGTTTACATGCAAATCCTTTTATAGATTACGTGGTAGTTGAAATAAAAAAATAAACTATGACGTAAAAAGTAAAAAAAATTATTGAAAACATTTTCTCATTATTTACACTACTTGTTTATAAACAACATTTTTCATTTTATTGTCCGAGGTATATATATATATATATATATATATCATTTTTTCGAATTTACTACTCTTGAGCAAGCTACATATAGCTGACCGTGAAAGAAGCAGGATTCTTTGAGGTTGATGCCACAATATTTTAAAGTTTGTCCTTGCGCTTTGTTCATTGTAAAACTAAAGGCTAATTTAATTGGAAACTGCAATCTTTTAAATTGAAATGGCAATTCAAAAGAGATCAGTGGTATTCTAGGTATAAATACTGTGTGTCCTTTGTTCTTTCCAGAAATAAGTTCAGCTTCAATTATATTATTCGATAGCTGTTTTACGATCATCCTCGTTCCATTACATAGTTTTGGGGAGTTGAGATTTCTGAGTAGTATGATTGGAGATCCAATTTTCAGACGAAGGCAGTGTAATGGCATTCTTGGTACTTGTAAAGAATTTAGAAACTCAGTAGGGAAGTTGACACTTTCTTCAATGGATACCATCGTGTCGATCGATTTATATATTTTCTCTTCACTAGGTATTTTCTTTAGAATATTAAAATTGATATCGTCAACAATATTATTTTTAGTGGCCAAAATTGCTCTTTGAAATAACCACTCTACGTTGGTATAGTTCTGAATAATATTTGGATAAATTTTATCGATTAGTTCGTTTTCACACCTTCTAAAATGTTCAAATACTCGACAACAGATGGCATCACTACACTACTCGACAACAGATGGCGCCACTACTGAAGGGTTGGGAAAAGCCCTTATATCTTTAAAAACACGGCTTTTAGGTTAAAACGGGAACTTTCTTGTTCGAGGGGGGATAAAGGGCTATCACACTATATAAGTCTCTTTATCGTGCCGGGACTCCTTTATAAGTTTTATCGGCACGCACATTTTATCAACTTAGTTTTATTATATATAATGATGATAAATAGGAAACCTTTGTATTTTTGTATGTTTGTAACGAATAAACTCAAAAAGTACTGAACCGATTTTAAAATTTTTTTCACTAGTAGAATGCTACATTATCCCTGAGTAACATAGGCTATATTTATTACTAGAAAAAATTAGGGATCCTTGCTAAAACTTCAGTAACGTGAACCAAGGTGCTTAATAATTTCTTTCAATACCAATAGATAACTTTTTGAATTCCTCAAATCGGTCATTCCGTTCAGAAGATTTTACGAATTTAAGAAAATAAACACAGCCGCCGCCCCCGCGCTATGACCAGTGTGGCCCCACGCAAAGCAGCCGTAGCGTAGGCCGGCGGACAAGGCGACGCGGGAGGGGGTACGAAGTGCGGGGCAGGCACATCTATGGAATAGGTAGTCGCGCGGTCGGCTTTATACGCAGCGGACATATGCAACATTGAATATGTCCTTTATAAAGATAAAATCTATACTAATCAATAAAATTGGAGTATCTGTCTGTAATATTAAAATAACCGCTTTTTACTATATGCATATGAATGTATACATATATGGTACATATACCAAAATGACATTTTTTACAATTTTTGTCTGTCTGCCTGTTTCTTCCGGCTAATCTCTTCAACGGCTGGACCGATGTTGGCGGCACTCTCACCGGCAGGTGGCTGATGTAATAAGGAGTAACTTAGGCTACTTTTATTTCTACTAAATAACTTTTTTGTTAAATACCACGCGGACAAGTCGTGGGCACAGGTATTTATAAATATGTGTCAAAATGTTTATAAATCCTTATAAATTGAAGTTATACTTCTTTTGACGCATTTGGATAAGGGTAAAATAGAGAGTTGCGCGCGCACGATCTCATAAAAAAACAACATGATGAAGTTGGATACAGGTTGCTCAAGCTCAAGAAGAAATATAATGAAAACGAAACAATTATAATGACACAAAGATAGGGAAGAAATCAATTTGTTTTAAGCGAGCCTAGCTGTTAAGATTTTTAATTTTGTAGTACTATAGATTCTACCACTTGGGTAGTATTAACATCTATAAATACCAGATGGCATTATTTATAACATTACATGTTCGGTTTACCTAATGGACTCTACATAGATGTCGCTTATTTATACTTATAAAAACATTATGAAGTGATATGGAAATACTAAAATAATACTCAAAATTAATAATTAATGACGAAAATATGCACTACGAATCGTAAATTAATTATTAAAATATTTTACGATAGCTATATAAATTTTTATAATCGTATGATCTATGGTCTCTACTTTTTACTTTTACTAAAAATTTATAAGTATAAGCATAGCGTATAGCGGAATCTACGTATTGTTATAGGTAAACGATAATAGTGAATAGGTTTTTTATTATAAGTTAGTGCGTTCAACATCTTACACTTCATCACCACTTACCATCAGGTGGGGTTGTTGTCAAGCATTAACTTATTTTATGTAAAAAAAGTAATATGCTTCCGTATATGAATAGCAGTTATGAATAATAAATTTTTACTCTCACAACATCGCACTAGGATTCCCTGTGTTGCGGGTGGCATGGACATACACAAATATGACACCACAAACACCCGTGACCCGAGAACAAACTTTTATCTATCACAATAATGTCTGCCCAGGCCGGGAATCCAACCCGGCACCTCGTGCTCGGCAGGCAGGGTCACTACCAACTGGGCTACGGGGTAGTTAATATATATATATATATATAAATATTCTCTTTTAGCTAGCTATTCTTACAAATGTAGAATGAAACCGGATAAAACTTTTGGGAGTTATTTTTGTTTTGTTGACAAAGAAGTATAACTTATAGCGCGCGTACATACACATTTTTCTTTAAATAAGGTTACACCTACACCTCATTCAGTATGAAGTAATTTCGGAAGACACTACTATATCAATGTCCATATTAATTGATTAGCCAGATCCACTGGTACACGCGTGGACGAGCTTGCTTGATCAATTGGAGGTGACAAAAACGGTGGTGTTTCACCCATTACCATTGTTATTTTACGTGGGCAACCATGTTCCATGTATTTAATAACAGTCTGCAAATCATTATCAGCGGCGGTCGCGTCCATAATGTCAACATAAGAAACTGGTTTCGTGACTGCATCAAAGAAGAAAAAGGGTATCCGATGTTTTTTCACGCTCAGTCCATTAATCGTGTACGGTAAAGGCGCTGGACAAAAATAATCCGCTACTAAGTTGTTTTACTATTGATATACTGTACTGTATAATGGAGGCAGTCAGCATTACTGCGTAGCGTTGTGATCGTAAGGCGGCCTTTATGGATATTTCATTTTTCTTTCCGAAAATGGAAAGAAGGGACCTATTAACGGTTTTAAGAATAAAAGGGTCTCGGCGGACTTACAAATACTGTTCGTCGCATTCTCGGAGCCCTGTCTCCATTCCTCAAGGCGCCCATCGATGAGGCCGCGCTAGTACAAGCTATACAGACTGACTTACCCGCGTCCCCTGACGCTCCTCAGGCCAATGACGTCGACTTCTCCGACGCTCAATCAATCTCGTCGCGTAAGCGGCCAATCGAGTCCGACGGTTCGTTAGGTTTATCCGACGACGGCACCGTCACGCCGTCACAATCAGACGATCAGTCATTTTTACCGGTCGTGTCCAAGCGCACGAAGCGCCTAACTAAACGCGCCGCGAAGGCGTCCTCAGAGGAAAAACCCTCCCTTCCCACTCAACCTATCCCGCTCATGTCCATAGAGACCAGCGCCCCGCCCTCCTCGTCCAAGCAATTCCCGCCCCTAAAACCGGCATCCCGTTGCTCACCCGTCCCTCCGAAAGTCAAGGCCCCGCCACCGGTATTTGTCCGGGACAAGTCAATGTGGCTTAAAGTCACACAGCTGTGCGCAGACGCGAAAGTTTATTTTACTCACGCCCACGTAGTAGGCCAAACCGTCAAAGTCACTTCTCCAACGACTGAGGTCTTCCGCGCGTTTACGAGGCTCCTCACCCTCAATAAAATACCGTATCACACCTACGCTCTTCCGTAAGAGCGCAAGGTGCGAGCCGTTCTCCGCGGTGTTCCTTTCGAGCTTCCTAATGAAGCTATTCTCGCCGATCTAGTCGCTCAGGGTCATCCCGTAGAAGCTGTGCATAAAATGTACAGTAACACGGGTAGACAATACCCATTGGCTCTTGCCATCCTTCCCAACACGCCCGAGTCCCGGAACATCTTCCGGGCCGATTTGACCATCTGTGGTCTCTCCTTCATCAAGGTAGAGCCCCCGCATAGACGTGGCTTCCCCAGTCAATGCCATCGCTGCCAGCTGTACGGCCACGCAGCGGCGAACTGCTCCGCCAACCCCAGGTGCGTTAAGTGCCTGGAGCCCCAGAGCACCAAGGAGTGCTCGCGTACACGCGACTCAGAGTCGCCTCCGGCCTGCGTTCTCTGCGGCCAAGCCGGCCACCCGGCCAACTACCGTGGCTGCCCTCGCGCTCCCCGACCTAACCCACCCAGGACTACCGCTTGGAAGTCCTGGAGAATTCCCCAATCCGGCCCTCCGCCGAACACCAACGCGAACTTCCCTCCTCTGAGGACACCTGTCGCGCCGCCGAAACCCGAACATTTCAATACGTGGAGACGCACCGACACGACCGCGACACCCGTAGCAGCTGCTCCCCGACCCGCCCCGGCCGCCCCGCGCGTCCCGAAACAGGCCGAACCGCGCGTTAGCAACACCGCGCAAACAGAGGGAAATTCGTCCCTAGCCGACGACATGAAGCTCGTCTACGACGTCATTCGTAACGTCAACATATCAGAGATCTCCGTCCTGGCTCGCAAAATACGGGCGGCTTCAACACCTCAGCAGCGCCTTCTAGCGCTCGCTGAGCACAGCCATTTATTAACATCCTTATAATGGCTCTAGCACTTAGTGCGCCTTCCAGTCAATCCGGTCGTATCAAACCTAAGGGCATCTCGCTCATCTCAATTAACATTCGCGGTCTCCGTAGCAATCTCCCTGAACTAAAGGAATTCGTTCGCAACAACGCCACTGACCTACTATTAGTCCAAGAA